>JABMCL010002498.1:267500-272500 GCA_018857735.1 Alviniconcha marisindica | reverse complement strand
GAGGGCCAGCATCCCGGACCTGACGGGCGAGGCCTCCCCCGCCCCCTCCCCCCGAGCCAAGAAGCGCAGCAGCACCTCGCCCAAGTCGCGCCGGCGGCCCAAGGGCCCGGCGGGTGGCGACCCGGACCCCCTGGCGCTGCCCCCCGAGGCGTTCGACCCCGTCTTCACCACCCCCACCTCCGAGGAACAGTACCCGGGCGAGTTCCGCCCCGCGGGGCAGCCCTTCCTGCCCGCCGTGCCCTTCGCGCCCTACGGCGTCTGGCCCATGGTGCCGGGCCAGCAGACCTACGCCTACGCCTACCAGACGGCGCCCCAGCCGGGCGCCCCGCCCGGCAGTCAGGGCGCCTACTTCCTGCAGAGCGTGCCTACGGCGGACGGCGACGTGCGCAACACCGCCTTCGTCATGCACAGCACGCGCACCCCGCAGCGCCGGGGCAGCAAGGGCAAGGGCGGGGTGGGGGGCCACCCGGGGCCTCCCGACTTCAGCTCCACCCCGTCCCCCGGGGGGGTCCCCTCGGCGCGGCCCCGGCCCCCCGACACGTCGGTGATCGCCGCGGGGGCGGCCCCCCCCGACCCGGGGGCCGGGCACCGGTCGGTGGCCATGAATTCCTTCGCGGACCCGGACAGCGGGCTGCAGACGACGCAGGTGCTGTGGACGGACAACGTGCCCGACCCCACGGACCCCGGGCCCGGCGACAGCTCGCAGATCACGCGCAAGACCACCACCCGCGTTACCACGCGCTGCGGTCAGGGTGACCTGCCCGCGCAAACGGCCTCCTGTGAGTGGCTGGGGGGGGGGGGGGGGGGGGGGGGGGCATTTGTACAATTAGGGTGGATTTGTTTGGGGCTGGTGGTGGTGGGTGGGGGGGAGTATGTGGTGGGGTGGTGGTGGTGTTCCAATGACAGTATCGTGGTTTGTCAGTGACGATTTGTGTGTGTGTGTGTGTGTGTGTGTGTGTGTGTGTGTGTGTGTGTGTGTGTGTGTGTGAGAGAGAGAGAGAGAGAGAGAGAGATTTTGCCGATAATACATATGCACACCCTATCATCCTATGCCACATCTGTGCCGGCAACACGTAGCCGAGCTGTAACGTCTGCCAGTAAACAGACAAAAACACACACACACACACACACCACACACACACAACACACACACACACATACACACACACAAACGATTTTTGCTCATAAATCCTACAACACAGGTTGTAAAAACTGACAATCTTTGAGGAACTGTGTTGTATTTTCAGTGTTGGACTACCAAGATCCGAACCCCGCCTTCCTGGCCCCCTCCACCCCACAGCACGCACAGCTACACCCCGCCGCCATCACCCCCAACACCACCAACGTCGACTACTACCTAGGGGGTCAGGGGTCGGCGCCAGTCAGACCCCCGGATGTGGTGCACGAGGCCCCCTCACGGAACAGAGCCATCAGGGACAGGGTGACGTTAGGGGACTCCACGGCCTGAGCGGTCGGGGTGACGTTAGGGGACTCCACGGCCTGAGCGGTCAGGGTGACGTTAGGGGACTGCACGGCCTAAGCTGTCAGGGTGACGTTAGGGGACTGCACGGCCTGAGCGGTTAGGGTGACGTTAGGGAACTCCACGGCCTAAGCTGTCAGGGTGACGTTAGGGGATTGCACGACTGAGCGGTCGGGGTGACGTTAGGGGACTGCACGGCCTGAGCTGTCAGGGTGACGTTAGGGACTGCACGACTGAGCGGATCGGGTGACGTTAGGGGACTGCACGACTGAGCGGTCGGGGTGACGTTAGGGGATTGCACGACTGAGCGGTCGGGGTGACGTTAGGGGACTGCACGGCCTGAGCGGTTAGGGTGACGTTAGGGAACTCCACGGCCTAAGCTGTCAGGGTGACGTTAGGGGATTGCACGACTGAGCGGTCGGGGTGACGTTAGGGGACTGCACGGCCTGAGCTGTCAGGGTGACGTTAGGGGACTGCACGACTGAGCGGTCGGGGTGACGTTAGGGGATTGCACGACTGAGCGGTCGGGGTGACGTTAGGGGACTGCACGGCCTGAGCTGTCAGGGTGACGTTAGGGGACTGCACGACTGAGCGGTCGGGGTGACGTTAGGGGACTGCACGACTGAGCGGTCGGGGTGACGTTAGGGGACTGCACGACTGAGCGGTCGGGGTGACGTTAGGGGACTGCACGACTGAGCGGTCGGGGCATAGCTGACGATGACTGACTGCTGTGACACACAGCGCATCATCAACTTGAAAATCCAGAAAGTGTGTGTGTATGTGTGTGTGTGTGTGTGTGTGTGTGTGTGTGTGTGTGTGGAGGAAGAGAGAGAGAGTAAACCAGTGCCGAAGCAAGCAGAAAGGAAGGAAAGAAAGAAGGAAAGAAAGGCAGCAATGGAACGTCTTCCACTTGATAAACGCAGCGGACCCCGTGCTGCTTTCTCCGCTGACAAAGAGTTGACGGGTGACGTGGTCAGTTCCTTCTCTCCTTGTGCCTTTAAACTGTACTTCCAGCCGCCTGGAACACAAGAGTGAGACTGAAGGAAACAAACAGCAAGAAACAGGAAGAGGAGTGAGACTGAAGGAAACAAACAGCAAGAAACAGGAAGAGGAGTGAAACTGAAGGAAACAAACAGCAAGAAACAGGAAGAGGAGTGAGACTGAAGGAAACAAACAGCAAGAAACAGGAAGAGGAGTGAGACTGAAGGAAACAAACAGCAAGAAACAGGCAGCTTCTCCTTTCTCCTTAAGACCTTCACTTCAAGTTGCCCGTCGACGTTTTAAGCAAGTTTTAGTTGTTGTAGAAATGAAACTGTTTAGCTTGTTGCTTGTACATACTCACCTTTGTGAACTGTTTGAGAACTGGGTACCCATATATTCCGTGCTTATGAACAACGTGTCTAGCAGTGGTTTATTTGATTTTGTAGAATTTGTTTTACAGCAATTTGGTGGCTTCAGAAAAGGGAAGATATGAACCTTCCAACTATCGTCCACTTAGGTTAAGATGTATCCGTGGTAAGATAGTTGAAACGTTTGTCAAGGAGCTTGATATTATAACTTCAGCATTTTTATAACTTTCTGAACGAAATTCAGTTCTCAGAGTGCCAGTATGGTTTTAGAGCCATAGCTGCAGTGTGTTAAATTGATTAGAAGTTACGGAGAATATTCATGGAAAAGGAAAACACGGCCTTGATACCCACGTTCTGTGCCTAGGCTTTTAGAGTTGGAAAAGGTCCCTTACCACAGTTACCATATATATATATGCCACAATTGCTTATCGAATTTTGGTCAGTCCTCTCTTCTTTTTTTCCTTCTTTTTGTCCACACAAGTCATATAATTATATATTCCTTTGAATATTGAATATTTTTTTACTATGTATTATGTACTGTCTGTTTTTTACTTGCTGTTATCTAAAAACGTTTTTTGGGGGGCTCCTTTTTATATACATTTTGCTTTGATCTGGTGTCGATAAATCAGACGGAATGGTCAACTAAACCGGCATGTCTTAGCCTTATAACATGCTTTCTTTGGTTGTGTTTAAGAGGGGCAATATTTGAAAGGCTAACTCTCCCAAAATTTGTGTTTGATGTTTGTGTATGTATGTTTTGTTTTAGGTTTGCATATGGATTGATTGGGTAGGGGCGGGAGAGAAGGGAAGGAATTCAGCTGATGTCGTCGTTAAAATCGGTCTTTGTTGAAGGCGTGTTTTGTGTCTAACGTTTTGGACTTGCTTGTTACCGAAACACTGTTACGAGTCTGACTTTACACAGGGAGTTCTGTGTAACAAGGAATTTATCAGACTTTTTATACCTTTTGTTGCTTTCATTTCAGATAATAATAACATGAACATGCTTACATGTTGAAACATTAAGCTGCGCAACACAAAAACAGGTATATGAACAGACATACGCACACACATTGCGCACGCGCGCCAGTGTGTGCGTGTGTGTGTGTGTGTGTGTGTGTGTGTGTGTGTGTTGTGTGTGTGTGTGTTTTATGTCCACTTGTATACTTGCCCTTATCATGTACAGAGAAAAAATGACCGAAAGAAAGAATAATTATATCGATAGTCATAAACAAATCAAACCGTATGATCTATGAATGTACATTGTGTTAGGCATGCAAATGGTTGTGAGTGTGTATATGGGGGGGGGGGGGGGGGGTGAAAGGGGGAGTAGGGGGAAGAGGCGAGACATGGGGGTGGGTGGGGGGGTGGGGGGGAGACTCAGTTAAACGAACTTTGTTTTCAGAGAATCATACCATACTTGTCGAAACCTAACCTCTCATTCTGAGGTTTTCATAACTGAAGTGTTGTTGACAGATTTACACTATTGTTGAGAGAACGTTTAACACTATTGCTGAGAGAACGTTTAACACTATTGTTGAGAGAACGTTTAACACTATTGCTGAGAGAACGTTTAACACTATTGCTGAGAGAACGTTTAACACTATTGCTGAGAGAATGTTTAACACTATAACTATGAGTAGCGCATAGCCGTGGTGTTCCAGCAACGAACGGTAAAGCAACTACCAACAGCAGTACACACAGCTAGAGGTCAGAGTTCACGGTCAAAGTTCACATCCTCTACTCGGAAATATCTAATCATCAGACTATTATTTCGTCGAGTAGTTTGTTTTGACTGCTGGCATTTTAAACGTAATTCTATAAGATTAGTGCAGTGCAAATTAGACGTTAAGAATAACAACAACAATAAACAAGTGGAAAACCGTATTGTGGCAGTAATCTTGCGCTATTGTGTTGTTCGAACAAGCCAACTTCATCTGTCTCGAACCGTCACTGGAGTTGTCAGAAAAAGAAGTGGAATGTAAGAAAATGGGATTAAACGTGGCTACAACTCCAGATGCACCGCCTGTTGTCCTTAGAGGCTCGCTGTCGCTGGTGCACGTGAGCGAGAGTGTGTGTGTGCGTGCGTGCGTGCGTGCGCGTCCCTGTGTATCTTAGAGCGTATGTGTGTTTGAGTGGATGGAGGACTTCAGGAAAACGCCATATGTCAGGAT
>JABMCL010002498.1:255000-257500 GCA_018857735.1 Alviniconcha marisindica | reverse complement strand
CGCCTGGTTGTCTCGCTATGTCCACGTCATCGTCTGGACACCATGCACTTTCACCGCCTGGTTGTCTCGCTATGTCCACGTCATCGTCTGGACACCATGCACTTTCACCGCCTGGTTGTCTCGCTATGTCCACGTCATCGTCTGGACACCATGCACTTTCACCGCCTGGTTGTCTCGCTATGTCCACGTCATCGTCTGGACACCATGCACTTTCACCGCCTGGTTGTCTCGCTATGTCCACGTCATCGTCTGGACACCATGCACTTTCACCGCCTGGTTGTCTCGCTATGTCCACGTCATCGTCTGGACACCATGCACTTTCACCGCCTGGTTGTCTCGCTATGTCCACGTCATCGTCTGGACACCATGCACTTTCACCGCCTGGTTGTCTCGCTATGTCCACGTCATCGTCTGGACACCATGCACTTTCACCGCCTGGTTGTCTCGCTATGTCCACGTCATCGTCTGGACACCATGCACTTTCACCGCCTGGTTGTCTCGCTGTGTCCACGTCATCGTCTGGACACCGTGGAATTTCATCACCGCCTTGTCTTGCTGTGTTCACGTCATCGTCTGGACACCCTGGAATTTCATCACCTGGTTGTCTCTCTGTGTCCACGACATCGTCTGGACACCATGCAATTTCACCGCCTGGTTGTCTTGGTATGTCGACGTCAGCACTTAGACACCTTGGAGCTTCACCACCTGGTTGTCGTGGTATGTCGACGTCAGCACTTAGACACTCTGGAGCTTCACCACCTCGTTGTCGTGGTATGTCGATGTTATCACCTGGACACCCTGGAAGTTCACCGCCTAGTTGCCTTGGTATGTCGACGTTCACATCAGGACTTCTGATGTTTAAATGGATGAAGAAGAAGTAGTCAGCAATTAGTTTTTAAATTCAAGTGAACTGCGCAGGGGAAAACAATACAAAAGCACCAACCAGTATCTAAAACAACAACAATAAACAACAAACAACCAAGCAGACAAAAAAACTAAAACAAAACCCAACAACACACACAGTCACACACACACACACCACACACACACACACACACACACACACACACACACACCACACACAACACACACACACACACACACACACACACACACATACACACACACACACCACACACACACACACCACACACACACACACACACACACACACACACACACACACACACACACGCACACACATATACAAGCACGCACGCACACACACACGCACACACGGTAACACATACACAGTGAGAGTGAGAGAGAGAGAGAGAGAGAGAGAGAGAGAGAGAGAGAGAGAGAGAGAGAGAGAGAGAGAGAGAGAGAGGAGAGAGAGAGAGCAAACAAAAACAACAACCATCCAACAATGTCAACTAAAAATGCATACTTTTTCAGGATTCATTGACAGATACTATACGATAAAAAACATCCATTTCTTTGAGAAAACAATGAACATCTACGTAACGTGTTCAACGAAAATAAAATACTGTATGTACTCTCTAACGCCGGTCAGATGTGGACAGTATGGTGAAACGTGTTCTGAAGAAAGGATTTTGTTGCAGAACCAGTTTTCCAGGCAGTGTCCCCTCAACCGTACAGGGTCATCCTAGATGGAGCAGGAGGAGGAGGAAGAGGAGGATGAGGATGAAGAGGAAGAGGAGGAGAACAAAAGACGATATGATGATGGAGAGTGAAGAGAAGCACCACCACCAGCAGCACAGCCAACAGAAGGAGAACAAGAAGAAGAAGAAGAGAGGAAAAAGGAAGCCAGCCCAGTTGAAAAGACAGAAGAAAGAAAGGGGTTTGATGAAGGAGGAGGAGGGGGGGGGGGGGGGGGGGAGGATGAGGATGAAGGGGACTGACCTGATGCCAGAGTCACTGCACATCGTGAGGCAGTCTGCAGTCTCTGCCAAGGTCCGGGCAGAACACGAGGCATGCTTCTGCACTTCCGGCCACACCGCCCTGTACTGGGCCTGCAGCGCTCAGAGAGAAAACTCCAAGAGAAGAACAGTAACTCTTATGAATCATTGCTTTTGGAGAGAACACACACACACACACACACACACACACACACACACACACACACACACACACACACACACACACACACACACACCACTCGGAAACGCCCTGACGACAAACTGATATGACGCGACTGATTTTTGATCGAATACGTCAATGTCAGCGATTGGTGACGGAAATCTTGTTTCAAATTCTTGCACAATGGGTTTTAGTGGTGGTTAATAAGAATCAATCATATAAGTTTTATAGTAGCCACGACTCGCTGGCTGGAACAAGACTGACTCAACTTGTGCTTTTTATTTCGCGGAAAACCATGAAGAAAACTCACTGTGATGATGATCACAGCGTATGACTATAGCGTATGACTCCAGAACCAGACCATAGGGTATTTATTATAGGTTCGTGGAATAGTACCGGTTGACTGGGCGTAAAACACCATCTTACTTTCTCGCGGAACAGGAATCCAAACTTCTGT
>JABMCL010002498.1:240000-245000 GCA_018857735.1 Alviniconcha marisindica | reverse complement strand
TGATCAAGAGATAGCCTTCTGAGTCGTTCGGTTTCACAATTTATTTTGACATTTTCTGAAAACGGGATAAACTTCTGTTGGAGAAAAAGAAAGAAAGAAAGGAAGGAAGAAAGGAAGGAAGAAGAAGAAGAAGAAAAAGAAGAAGAGGCTCGATCATTATAATCATCGTGAAATTGAATAGTATACAGCAATAACGTTCTGGAGCACATCTGACTAAAACTGACTATGGTGAAGTTGTGGGTACTGAACTGAGGAAACATTACGGGTCCTACCGATAGGATCTGCATTACAATAACAAAACAAAGCAGCAAACAACGCGCGCGCGCGCGCACACACACACACACACACACACACACACACACACACACACACACACACACACACACACACACACACACGCGCGCGCGCGCGCGCGCGCGCGCGCGCGTGCGCATACACACAGAGCAGTGTTTGCACTGACTCAGCTGCTCTTCTTTGTTAAAATCGACGATCGAAAGTCGAGAAAACACAGCCCTGGCGTGCTGCCATTCTGTGCCCAGCAGACTGTATTAGTGACGTCATAAGCAAGACGGCATGTGTGGCAAACGTAGGAAGCACGTCACTAGTCCACCTCTTTCTGCTCTTCATTGGTATGAAACACTAGTTTTGTTGTTGTTGTTTGTTTGTTTGTATGTGGGTCATTCTCCTGAAAACTGGACCAAAGAGGCTGCCACTTTCCCAATGAAATAAAAACAAATCTAAAACATAAAACCTTTTAACTAAGGCTATATTTTTGATGTAATGTGTTTGGAGAAATAAGGGAAATGCCACAATATGTAAATGCGTAATTATTTCTTGTGCTACGAGTCTTTTGGGTACAAATCATGACATTTCCATGGCCGTCATTTGGAAGGTTAGCTGATCGCAGATATTTCCTTGAAAGCGATCATGTTTGAATAAAAACAGATTTCATGACGACATTTTTTCTTACATAAAAATTATATTTATTGTGTGTTGCTTCCTACTAACAGCTCCAAACAATAAAAAGATGATCTGCAGTGTCTCGCACGTTACCGATGGTATGGTGATACATCATTATAAGCCAGTGCCATGTGCAAAAACAACAACACAAAAACAACAAACAATGGGTTGCTATCTTCAAGGCCAAGGTCACAGTAACTGAATTTGGGTTCATACAATGAAATCACTTTCTATTATATGTTCTATGTTATATTTTTTGCGACCAACTTAGTTTGACAGTGCATGTTCAGCTGGAGTGTCTTGTGGAAAGGTTGCTTTGCTGTATTCAAGGTCAATGTCACAATGAAGGTTAGGAACTTCAGTTAATGTTTTTTCCGGACAATATCTCTGATCGAATAACCTTAATATGGTGATGCATCATCATGAGCCAGAGTATTATACGGAAATATGCTTCTGCTATTTCCAAGGTCAAGGCCATAATCATTATTACTACATCTTGAGAAATACTGAAACCTTCACAATCCAAATTAGTTTGATGGTACATGATCACAAGACACCATGGAAATATGTTACTGCTTTTCTCAAGGCGTGAGATAGGATGTGGCCTGGGTGATTGTGGACCAGAGTGTTGCCACTCTTGGCCATCCCGCTATCTCAGGCACGGGTCAGTACCGGTTCCAGTCCAGAAAATGTGGACCAGAACATTGCTTTTGTAACGACTATACTTGTTTATTAAATCTGTTAGTCAGTGGTGCTAGTGTGTGATTGTTACATCCGTTTGTACTTCTAATGGTGTCTACATAACATGTGACACAGATTACTAATTAAGTGTAATTGGTTAGTAGCTTCAGAAAACAAGAAATAAGTATTACTCTGACATGTACATATATAAGGTTTAGAACACGTTAGTGCAACACCCTCCCCTTCCTCTAAATTACTTTGCAAAAGAAAAGAAACCTAAAAAAAAGAAATGTGTGAACTATTTCGTGCATGTCTGTATTTCGAAGAAGAAATTTAAAGCAAGATGGTTAAAGAGGCAGAAAGTATTCCTCTCCATTAATTATGATATTTTGTATGGTAATAATACTAATACTAATAATAATATTAATAATATTAATAAAGACAAGAATCAAACAAGAATCCAACTGGCCGCTGAGCCTACTTTACAAATGCATTTTTAGTGTCTTCTTAACACCCGAGACACTGGCTGATGATGTCATATAAAGCACAACTAACCAAGTTCCTGTCACCCTGCCAATTTATGTCATATTTCTGTACACAAGAGATGTCAAACTTTCATTTCCAAATAATAACATAAACAAATGTACACTTTGATTTTTTACCCTCTGTGTCACAGTTTTGACCAATTTTCAGGAAAATGACCCGTGTATAAATATTGATAGAACCACCAAATGAAGCGTGCAGATGAAATAATTATGTGCACATTTTGAGCATTTTCAGGCCAACTGATGTCAACTGATGTCTTCCCGTGAATGTTTGATCACAGCGATGTTCTTAGATCTTTTTGATGCATTAGTTAAACAAACAAACAAACAAACAAACAAACAAACAAACAAACAAACAAAACCCAACCAATCAACCAATCAAACAAACAAAGAACAACAACAATACCCGTAAAAGCAAGGGGTAAACAGAACAAAACAAAACACGTAAAAACAACAGATTAATATAAAAAAAAGGAAGAAAAAAAAAGAAAAAAAAGAAAAAAGAAAAAAAGAAAAAAAGAGAAGAAAAAAAGAGAGAAGAAGACAGAAGCTTTTGGTATTGAAAAAACACCAGACTACAATGTCCTGGTATACTGTTACAGTGCCACCACAGACAAAATATATTATTCATGTCTGTGAGTGACACAGGAAGACCAAGTCCAGTGTAGATCTACACCGAAAACAGTTTTGTCCTTCAGATCCTGGCTAAACTCAGAAACAATGTCCATGGCAAAGGTCCCCCAAGCACACGCTGACAGCTTTAGGAGAGTGACGTAAAATAAATACGAAATTACTGCCTTGAGCAGTAGCAGAAACTGGACATGAGACGTAATTTTTTTGTCCCGAATCATACGGGAGTTTCTGAAAGGAAACTTAGATAGTGGAAAGAGAAGAGCACTCGAAGCGCTTCCAACAAGTATATAGCACACAGAATAAATTATCCAACAGCGAAATCGACATAGCAAAAACAGAAGAAGAAGAAGGTATGTTAACAAAACAACAATCAAAATTATACTATTCATCCGTGACGATGGTTGGATCGGACTTTGGAGTAAATGGATCAAGAAAAAACAAAATCCACCAGTCTGAGAACCAGCAGCAAAAAAACTGCGCTTTCAGTGTCGGAGGATGGAACGTCCTGCACCCTGTTTGTTTGTGTCAGTGCGGCAGTGGAGGAAAGCACGATTCGAGTCCACCGCGTTTCCAGGACAGCAGCTGCGGATGGCTTCAGGCTTTAAGGTTGAGGGAAAGCGATACTTGGTATTACAGCTGTGTATGCTTTCAGGCTTTGGGAAAGCCATACTTTGTGCAACAGCTGTGTATGTTGTCAGGCTTTGAGGCTTTGGGAAAGCCATACTTTGTGCTACAGCTGTGTATGTTGTCAGGCTTTGGGAAAGCCATACTTTGTGCTACAGCTGTGTATGTTGTCAGGCTTTGAGGCTTTGGGAAAGCTATACTTTGTGCTACAGCTGTGTATGTTGTCAGGCTTTCAGGCTTTGGGAAAGCCATACTTTGTGCTACAGCGGCCCCATCCCCGAACAAAAAATAAATAAAAATCCACGCACAAACATCTTGTCACAGTCAGTTTTTGTCATGAAGTTTGAAGCTCAAATCATGTGTATGCTTTCAGGCTTTGGGAAAGCTACATACTTTGTACTACTGCAAAAATGCGAAAACAGTTTTTCACCCCATCTTGTATACATGTCTCGTACATCTCTGTCTCTGTCTGTCTGTCTGTCTGTCTGTCTTGTCTGTCTGTCTGTCTGTCTGTCTGTCTGTCTGTCTGTCTGTCTGTCTCTCTCTCCCTCTCTCTCTCTCTCTCAATGTTTGCTCAGCAACGGATTTGTCATTTAGAATGTAGTTGCTATTATGCTTTCTACTCGGTGAAATAGGTCAGAAGTTCCCTATCCACATTTTTTGGTTTGGTATCTCTACACTCCACTTCCCACCCCCCACCCCCCATCTCTTTCTCTCTCTGTTTTTTTCTGTGTACATTTTTTACATTTTGTGCTTCTGTTTTCGGGTCGCCACAGACAAGTCAGGAGCTATGACGCAGGCACAGGAACCCATCGTGTTTGATGAGGAACGGGCCAGTGACAGAAGCAGGCGAGTTTTCCATCCAAGGGAACAAACCCCTGCTGACGTTACAGAGAGCAGTATCGTCTCCCCTTCGCTAGTATGGTCTCCCCCGTCGCTGCCACCTTCTGTCGATTCAGTGACGATGTTGCCATCTGCGTGTGATCCGCCTGATTGGAATAAGCCGACTTAAGCAGAGGAGAGTCGTTGGCTCTGGAAATCAGTGGCTGTCGAAAAGCAAGCGAAGCTCGGTGGGTGGTCAGCACGTGGATGGTGACCGGTACGAGCTGGGCTCTGTGTCCGCCCCGAGATTTGTCTGGAGTCCAGTTCTGTACAGACTCTACAAAAGGCCTTCGGATGAGACTATAAACTGAGTGAGGCCTTTCGAGGCCCTTGCACGCAGAAAGATGACACGCGCACTCTAAAGGTCCCGTGCCCACGTCAACGTCACTGAGCGGATTACGGAAACACAAACAACCCAGCATGCGCCGCTAACTGCGTCAGTCTTCGCAGTGCTGGAGCTTGACACTGCACGGAAGAAGAAAACGGATAAGTGACTCAGCCTTCCAGAATTAATCAAAGAAGAAAATGGTTCACATCGCTGCCCATTCTACCGCAGAATCAGGACAGCAGTGCAACGTTAAGCACAGTCTCCACGTCCCCCAGACTCCGTGTCCTGTGAAGCGGCAAGCCATCCGTCAGAACAAGGGACCGAGAGACCGGAAGGACCGACAGCAG
>JABMCL010002498.1:225000-235000 GCA_018857735.1 Alviniconcha marisindica | reverse complement strand
ATAGTGTTCTACTCACCATACACGGAAAATAGCCTGTGAATCATAGTGTTCTACTCACCATACACGGAAAATAGCCTGTGAATCATAGTGTTCTACTCACCAATAACGCCCACTTTATTTCCACTTGGCCTATTTATTACTGACAATACTGAAGGCCGCAAAGCAATCTTTCTGCACGAAACACTGGTTGACGATGGTTGACGATGGTTGACGATGGTTCACCACCATACCACGTTTGCTTGCTGAAAGCTCAACAGTTCAGAAGGTACCCTCTCTGTACGAACTTTAACCGAATTTTATTTTTCACCTTGGTCTCGAACGCAGCAAAGCAAAATTTCACAAGGCACTCCGGTTTATGATGAGTTTGGTTGGAAAAGGAGCAGTAGGTTAGAAGATGTAATAGAAACAGACATATCTGGATTATAGGAGTCCTTGAAGACAGCAAAGTGATCATTTCGCAGGGCGGATTCCGGCTCTTGATGATGTACCACCATACTATATTGCAAAACGAGGCGATCTCGCAGAACGTATACATGAGCCACCGCTGTGACCTTCACCTAGAACATAGCAACGCACTTTTTTCTCCGCATAAAAAAATTCGGTTTATGATGATGACCTTCACCTAGAAGATAGCAACGCACTTTTTTTTCTCCGCATAAAAACTTCGGCTTATGATGATGTTTCACAATATCAAGTTTAGTTTGGTTACAAAAGGTTCAGTGGTTTAGAAAACATCGTCCTGACAAACATTAATCGACATTTTTAACGTTCGCTTTGACCTTGAAGACAGTGATCCACTATTTGTACCGGGCACGTCCTACAATGATGTGCCACCAAGCTACGTTTGGTCCTAAAAGGAGCGGTACATCCAAAATATAGACATAGCACAAACAGTCATGTTACACACACACACACACACACACACACACACACACACACACTCAGACAGACAGGCAAGCATACATACACACACACACACACACACTCAGACAGACAGGCAAGCATACACACCACACACACACACACACACACACACACACACACACACACACACACACACACACACACACTCAGACAGGCAAGCATACACACACACACACACACACACACACACACACACACACACACACACACACACACACACACCACTCAGACAGACAGGCAAGCATACATACACACACACACACACACACTCAGACAGGCAAGTATATACACCACACACCACACACACACACACACACACACACACACACACACACACACACACACACACACACACACACACACTCAGACAGGCAAGCATACACACACACACACACACACACACACACACTCAGACAGACAGGCAAGCATACACACACACACACACACACACACACACACACACACACACACACACACACACACACACTCACACTCACACACACACACACACACAAACACACGCGCGCGTTCTGATTTTGCAAAACATAATTTACGCAGCTTAAAACGGGCAGCAACAAAGATGGATGAAGACAGCAGCGCTTCCACTAGGGTTTTGTTGTTGTTTGTTGTCAAGGCCTTGAGCTGGAAACCATGGTTGACGAGACTTCAAGGGGCAAGTAAGTCAGCGGCGTGAAGCGAGGCGCTATGCTAATTAAGTGCCGTCCCGGTGACTCAGCAGTGCCGGCACGTGCGGCAGTCAGTGAGTGCTCGGCGTAAAGAAACGGCGGGAAGAGATTAAAATACGTCAGCGCCGTCTTTGCAAAGCAGCCTCTACAGGTTTTGTACGGCTGTGGAAAAGAATACCTAAAAGATCCATAATCATTCCCTTGTGGAGTCACTTGCGCGGCTGCGACGACGAGTAAGTAACTTGGTGTTTCAGTTACGTCCAGTCAAGCGTCTCCGAGCGACGCGACGAGGAAAACTTGACTAGTGTTTCCCTGTACCTACGTTGTCCTGTTATTTAAAAATAGTGTTTCCCTGTACCTACGTTGTCCTGTTATTTAAAAATAGCGTTTCCCTGTACCTACGTTGTCCTGTTATTTAAAAATAGCGTTTCCCTGTACCTACGTTGTCCTGTTATTTAAAAATAGGTTTCCCTGTACCTACGTTGTCCTGTTATTTAAAAATAGCGTTTCCCTGTACCTACGTTGTCCTGTTATTTAAAAATAGCGTTTCCCTGTACCTACGTTGTCCTGTTATTTAAAAATAGCGTTTCCCTGTACCTACGTTGTCCTGTTATTTAAAAATAGCGTTTCCCTGTACCTACGTTGTCCTGTTATTTAAAAATAGTGTTTCCCTGTACCTACGTTGTCCTGTTATTTAAAAATAGCGTTTCCCTGTACCTACGTTGTCCTGTTATTTAAAAATAGCGTTTCCCTGTACCTACGTTGTCCTGTTATTTAAAAATAGTGTTTCCCTGTACCTACGTTGTCCTGTTATTTAAAAATAGCGTTTCCCTGTACCTACGTTGTCCTGTTATTTAAAAATAGCGTTTCCCTGTACCTACGTTGTCCTGTTATTTAAAAATAGTGTTTCCCTGTACCTACGTTGTCCTGTTATTTAAAAATAGTGTTTCCCTGTACCTACGTTGTCCTGTTATTTAAAAATAGTGTTTCCCTGTACCTACGTTGTCCTGTTATTTAAAAATAGCGTTTCCCTGTACCTACGTTGTCCTGTTATTTAAAAATAGCGTTTCCCTGTACCTACGTTGTCCTGTTATTTAAAAATAGTGTTTCCGCCTGTACCTACGTTGTCCTGTTATTTAAAAATAGTGTTTCCCTGTACCTACGTTGTCCTGTTATTTAAAAATAGTGTTTCCCTGTACCTACGTTGTCCTGTTATTTAAAAATAGTGTTTCCCTGTACCTACGTTGTCCTGTTATTTAAAAATAGTGTTTCCCTGTACCTACGTTGTCCTGTTATTTAAAAATAGTGTTTCCCTGTACGTATGTTGTCCTGTTATTTAAAAATAGTGTTTCCCTGTACCTACGTTGTCCTGTTATTTAAAAATAGTGTTTCCCTGTACCTACGTTGTCCTGTTATTTAAAAATAGTCTTTCCCTGTACGTATGTTGTCCTGTTATTTAAAAATAGTGTTTCCCTGTACGTATGTTGTCCTGTTATTTAAAAATAGTGTTTCCCTGTACCGTACGTTGCCCTGTTATTTAAAGAAAAAGTCGGAAGTAGCCGGAAGAAGAAGAAGAAACAAGAAAGACGAAGTTGATGATGGTGATGATGACGATGATGGTGATGATGGAGGGAGAGAGAGAGAGAGAGAGAGAGAGAGAGAGAGAGAGAGAGAGAGAGAGAGAGAGAGAGAGAGAGAGAGAGAGAGAGAGAGAGAGAGAGACAGACAGACAGACAGACAGACAGACAGACAGACAGACAGACAGACAGACAGACAGAGAAGAAACAGACAGACAGAGAGACAGAGAGAGAGAGACAGAGAGAAGGCACAGCATCTTATTGTATGCAATAATTATATTCAAGTGAACGTGACTGCTGGAACCCGATAACGCAGAAAAGCTAACATTACAGAGATCGGGCAGAGGCTCAAATTACCTCTACACATTGCTTCCGCCTGCACATCTCTGTATATGACAGTATCTTCATGCTGTCGATGCACTGAGAACATGCTTTATCCTGAAAATGTCATGCATTGAAGTAGAGGAGCTAGACCCTTGTTTGGCTGCGTGTAATGAGAAAACTGTCCAACGTGTGAACCTGCCCATGGCGGCCCGACTAGCATCCACTACACTGGTGTTGTGGCTCGCACAGAATGAACTAGCGTCTTGGTTGATAAACAGTCTGCTGTCGATAAGCCATCTGTCACGCCTTTCGCTCTCAGCAAACCACATCCTACAGAGACACATTCAGCCGTTGTGCTTTTACTCTTTCTGGGCATTCGAGGACTGAGCAACACACACACACACACACACACACACACACACAACACACACACACACAACAACAGAAGAGAGAGAGAGAGAGAGAGAGAGAGAGAGAGAGAGAGAGAGAGAGAGAGAGAGAGAGAGAGAGAGAGAGGTTTGTTTGTTTGTTTGTAAACAGTCCAGCAGAGGTGCTCGCCCCTGAAGGTCCGACTTGGTGTGGAAGGTGATGGCGGGTTTAGTCTGAGCATCGTCCAACAGCGCGGACGGTTATCGTCAGCAGCGTTCAGGGGGAAGATGTAGCAATGTCAGTCAGCTTCCCTGTTCAACAACAAGCCGGAATGCCCACTATCTCCCGCATCTCAGTCGCCACGTCTCCAGAAGAGAAAATAAACCCCGCGTGCGAGACTGTAGCTAGGTACCTCGGCTTCAACTACCCGAGGTTTGGAACAGACCTCATAAAAGCTCCACTAAACCAACAAGCGCACTGACGATGTGCCTAGCGAGACGCGTCGGTGTTTGTGTTGCTTGGGAACTCATCCTCTGTAAACACCCGGAGGTGGGCCCACAGCGATATCGACACTCGCCACGTGCCCACTGTCAGTGTCAGAGGTAGAAACTGACCAACGGAACTGACGTCATCCTCGGAATGTCGGCGTAAACCAATAAGCTACGTGGATGCCGGGGGTGGGGTGGGGTTGGTTGGGGGTAGGTAGGGTATTTGGGGTTGGGTGGGGTTGGGGTGGGGTAGGGGTGGCGGGCTCCAGGAATTCTAAAGTGCCGGCCGAAACTTTTCTTCTTCCGCATTCCTCTTTTTACGAAGGTACTACGCCCGTTCTCCGGGGGACAAATTGCGGATATGTGGCCGTTTTAAATCCACTGCCACGTGGGCAGCCATAGTCCGCGCTGAAGGGCGGACGTAGTGTGTGCTGCATTGCCGGTGGTGTGGCTGCCACTGAACGTGACGTACGGATGTTAACGCCGGGCGATGGCACACGGGCGCTGCGCGAACGCCGCAAGAGTTTGCACTGAACACGATGTTAACTCTGCGGGAGAAAGATCCCTGACTGCCACACCGATGAGTCGAACCGGTGGCGTCAGCAGCGCGGCGGTCCTGACTCAATCCGCGGAGCCAGCCCCGCCCCATCAGCCACCACGATAATACCGCACAGCATCTAACGTGACCCGTCGATGCTCCTTCTTTCCATCTTCTTCTTCTTCACATGTCGCGTAACGTCCACAGGGACCGCAGTGCGTGACTGGACTCAAAGCACCTAACTAACTAACTAACTAACTAACTAACTAACTAACTAACTAACTAACTAACTAACTAACTAACTAACCGTACCGTACGGACTATTAGGGACGGGGAGCCCAGGACGGCCACCTCGACTGTCACACAGCTCCTGACCTCTGTTTGTTTCCATACGGTCCGCCAGATTGTTTTACACTCGTTCTGCTCTGGAATAATCACCGTTATCTCAGTGTACTGTGGAGACTGTCGCAAAGCTGTCCAAAACTGAACCAACACAGCGGACAATTTCAAAGTCTGCGGCTTCCGCTGGAACCTCGCGGCATTTCAGTCCATGCCGTTTTCCGCGGCTTCTCTGACACGGTGCTTAGGTGCTGAGTGGAGCCCTGCTGGTCTTCTGGGGCCACTTGAGGCAATTTTCACAGGAGATTGACTTGGACGCCACTTCATCGAGTTACGATAGTAGAAGGTGCTAAAATGCTGAGTGCTGAAGCATGTTCCTTATGACGCGGTCTGGCTGTGTTGCCGCGGGAGAGATGCGAAACAGAATCCGCTTATTCTTGGAGCTTGTACAGGAAGTGTGATGTAGAACAGCAGCCAAACAGGCGCTGCCATGGCGGCGCTCACTCCCAAAGCTTGTGGGACCCGAGTACACAAGATGGGCGGGGCTTAGAGCTCAGCCAGCCGGTGCGGAGCAGTCTGTCATCAGGACCAAACGGACACAGACAAGGAAAATTAACAGTTACACAACACTTGGCATTTGGCCGGATACGTTACACACGGAACATTATCATTTATCAAAGTAATGATGGCGTGACAAATACATTGATTCTAAGATACGGCACTCCGCCAGGGAACAGCCTTCTTTGCTTCACGGCAGTCGCCAGATCGTTCTGTTTTGATTGGCTAGATGTCGACACAAAAATAGCCAATGTTCAATCGGCTCGCATTCACTTGAAAGACGGTCGTCAAAAGGTCGGCGTAAGGGCAATCCTGTTTTTAATGTCTCTGGTGCATCCGACCTAATAGCCAACGCAGAACAGCTCACTTGGATAATTTAGGCTTTTCCAAGCCACATTCACGTTCACAAGAACATCATTTTATGGAGCCTGAACCTCTTTGAACGCTGACAACTTCAGTCGCTACTTGATTCCATTAAATACAACTTCAGTCGTTGTTCGATTCCATTAAACACAACTTCAGTTGCTGTTTGATTCCATTAAATACAACTTCAGTCGTTGTTCGATTCCATTAAACACAACTTCAGTCGCTGTTTGATTCCATTAAACACAACTTCAGTCGCTGTTTGATTCTATTAAATACAACTTCAGTCGCTGTTTGATTCCATTGTTACTCTCTTCAACCAGATTCATTTGAAAAGGCACAGACACTAGTAACTGAAATGTCGGCTAAACACACACACACACACACACACACACACACACACACACACACACACACACACACACACACACACGAACACACACACACACACACACGCGCCCGCGCGCGCGCACACACACAACACACAACACACACACACACACACAACACACACACAGCACACACACACACACACAGACACACACACACACACACACACACACACACACACACACACACACACACACACACACACACACACCAGATTTACATAGCTAACAGAGAACTTCACATAAGACTGCCCATCATCGGAGCAAGCCAGCCAGTATGAACATCACCAATAATATTCCACGCAACAGCTGGCGGGATGGTCGTCATATGTTTACCACAAGCAAACCAAGCCACCCACAGCAACACAGCGAAATAAAGACTGGTGGATTTTGAACAAAACCTTCACAGCAAGTAACAAGCATACGCTGGTGAGGACGAGATGTATCAGCATCCATCAGGTGAAGCAATTAGGTCTCACTGATTTTAACTCTGGATTGAGACTAAAGTCACGGTGCATAGTTCCGCTGTTTTCAACACGATGTACATCGACAGTGACCCTCGTCTTCTGCGGTAGCACAGTGGACAGACTTCCTTTGATGGTGGATTGTCCGGTCAGTGTCCGAGAGATCATCAAACCACATGATCATAATGTACTCTTTTATGTGATAGTTCTCCAAATTGGAGCACATAGCCCATTAGAAAGCAAAGAACCAAAACACAGCCAAAACAAACTTTGGCTCGCATGCGCGCGCGCGCCTCTCTCTCTCTCTCTCTCTCTCTCACACACACACATACACACGCGCACGCGCGCGCGCGTGCGCCGCGCGCGCACACACACACACACACACACACACACACACACACACACACACACACACACACACACACACACACACACACACACACACACACACACACACACACACACACACACACAGAGTCAGTAGGATAGCTTGAAGAGGTGAAATTTCAAAGATGGTTTGAAAGGTGTGAGTGAGTGTGTTTGACAATATAACTTTGAAAGCGACTGTTCCAGACAGACGGTGCAGCATAAGAAAACGATCTCTGACCAAGCGAGTGCGCGCACACAGCGGGGAGACAGAGAATGGAAGTATCAGAAGAAGAGCGTAGCTGGCGGGTTGGTTTGCAAACCTTCAGGAATTCAGTCAAGTAAACAGGAGCGGTAGAGTTGAGGCAGTTGTAGCACAGAGAAGCGAGTTTGTACTGTATTCGTGAATCAGTGGGCAGCCAGTGGAGAGAAGCCAGATGAGGAGAGAAGTGGTCAGTTTTGTGAACTCTCCGGACAAGGCGGGCAGTGTTGTTTTGAACTTTTTGCAGTTTGTTTAAAAGATACTGAGGACAGCCGGACAGGAGAAAATGGCAATAGTCGAGGCATAAAAGAGCAAAAGCAGAGAGAGACAAAAGTTATTGTGGAATCTGCGGACAGAAGATGACGGATGGAATATGATGGAGCAAATACGTTTGTAAAGCCAAATAATGTAGCGGATGAAGTGGCGAGAGTTTGTTAGACCAGATAATGGAGAAGATGAAGTGGCGAGAGTTTGTTAGACCAGATAATGGAGAAGATGAAGTGGCGAGAGTTTGTTAGACCAGATAAGGAGAAGATGAAGTGGCGAGAGTTTGTTAGACCAGATAATGGAGAAGATGAAGTGGCGAGAGTTTGTTAGACCAGATAAAGGAGAAGATGAAGTGGCGAGAGTTTGTTAGACCAGATAATGGAGAAGATGAAGTGGCGAGAGTTTGTTAGACCAGATAATGGAGAAGATGAAGTGGCGAGAGTTTGTTAGACCAGATAAAGGAGAAGATGAAGTGGCGAGAGTTTGTTAGACCAGATAAAGGAGAAGATGAAGTGGCGAGAGTTTGTTACGCCAAATGACGAAGCAGACGACGTGGCGAGGGGCTGTCATACCAGATATTGCAGCAGATAAACTGATTGTCATACCAGTAATGCAGCAAATGAACTGGTTGTCGTACCAGATAATGCAGCAAATGAACTGGCTGTCAAGCCTGATAATGCAGCAAATGAACTGGTTGTCATACCAATAATGCCGCAAATGAACTGGCTGTCATATCAGCAATGCCGCAAATTAACTGGCTGTCATACCAGATAACGCAGCAAATGAACTGGCGCGAGAGTTTGTCAAGCCAAATGACGGAGTAGATGAAGAGGCGAGAGAATGTGGAGCTAAACGACGGAGAAGAAGAAGTGGAGGCCAAAGCAGCCACCATAAGTGGCTTGTGTCTCGGAAGCGGCAAAATGTGAGGAGTGTCACCAGTAGGCTACACACCTTGGGCAGGCAGTAGGCTACACACCTTTGGCAGGCAGTAGCTACACACCTTGGGCAGCACACTGGTGGCTGGGCAGGCAGAAATTGGGAGGCAGTAGCTACACACCTTGGGCAGGCAGTAGCTACACACCTTGGGCAGGCAGTAGCTACACACCTTGGGCAGGCAGTAGCTACACACCTTGGGCAGGCAGTAGGCTACACACCTTTGGCAGGCAGTAGCTACACACCTTGGGCAGGCAGTAGACTACACACCTTTGGCAGGCAGTAGCTACAAACCTTGGGCAGGCAGTAGCTACACACCTTGGGCAGGCAGTAGCTACAAACCTTTGGGCAGGCAGTAGCTACACACCTTTGGCAGGCAGTAGCTACAAACCTTGGGCAGGCAGTAGCTACACACCTTGGGCAGGCAGTAGCTACAAACCTTGGGCAGGCAGTAGCTACACACCTTGGCAGGCAGTAGCTACACCTGGGCAGGCAGTAGGCTACACACCTTTGGCAGGCTACACACCTTGGGCAGGCAGTAGGCTACACACCTTTGCAGGCTAGGCTACACACCTTGGCAGCAGTAGGCTACACACCTTGGGCAGGCAGTAGGCTACACACCTTTGGGGCAGGCTACACACCTTGGGCAGGCAGTAGGCTACACACCTTGGGCAGGCAGTAGGCTACACACCTTTGGCAGGCAGTAGCTACACACCTTGGGCAGGCAGTAGGCTACACACCTTGGGCAGGCAGTAGGCTACACACCTTGGGCAGGCTACACACCTTGGGCAGGCTACACACCTTGGGCAGGCAGTAGGCTACACACCTTGGGCAGGCAGTAGGCTACACACCTTGGGCAGGCAGTAGGCTACACACCTTGGGCAAACCCTCCAAGGCTGGCTTTACGGTACCCTTCCTCCAGACTCGGCCATTGAAGGGGCACTCCTTAACTCCGCACGTCTACCATCGACGTTGGCGGCGCCCTCGGAAAGATTTGGTGTCAGTCAGTAAAAAGACTGTGCGGAAGTAGCACAGCGCCGAAGCACGTCCGTAAACATGGTGCTCATCCGCCCCGGGTATAAAAGTAGTTCGGCCCTCTCGATTCAAATCAGAGCTCAGGAGCTGTGTGAAAGTCGAGGTGGACGTCCTGGGC
>JABMCL010002498.1:197500-220000 GCA_018857735.1 Alviniconcha marisindica | reverse complement strand
CTGCTGGCATTATTATCATTTTGGTCGGAATGAGATCGTTAGCAGAGTAAAATCGGGATGAAAATAATCACCACATTGTTTTCTTTCGTTGTTGTTCTTTCTTTTCCTGTTCGCAATTTATTTCGGCGGCTGGAACCTTGGAGCCCCTACTGGTCCCGCGGTGCCGAGCCATCTCGGGCCCCGGGCGGTCAGACGCCGGCCGCTTTGAAGGCTGCGGCCACCACCCGGAGATGATGCTCTGCACTATCTGTCGGCAGCCGCGGAATGAATTAGAACGACACTTCACACAATTAAGGGCCGGGGGGTACCCGTATCGGGCACAGTAATTACAGTGTGTCTGCAAGTCGACCGTGTACCTTGATCCCTCATCAATCCCGACAGTACGTACGCGAGTGGAGGGGCTCTGCACGTCTTCATCGTGGAGTTGGCTGTGGAGTGCCGTCTGCAGAGGCTCTGACTACGGCTATGCTCTTCGAGTATTTGCATCATTTTCCATTTTGGTATAATTGTATGGTACCTAATGGGAACTCCCCAATCCCCCAGTGAGCTAGCTGAGAGAGAGAGAGAGAGAGAGAGAGAGAGAGAGAAGAGAGAGAGAGAGAGAGAGAGAGAAGAAGAGAGACAGAGACAGAGACAGAGACAGACAGACAGACAGAGAGGCGGGGAGAAGAGAGTTTACCGGCCTTACCACACCACACCCACTCCCACCAATCAGTGACCCGGCACGACACCGGCCTACCATAGCGACAAGCGTTACTGGCGTTATTCAGAGCAGTGTGGGCGCTAATCCACAGCGACAGGCCGGGAGCGGAGTCAACCCAGCGCCTCTCCCCCACACACAGCAGGCAGCCAGCATCAGACAAATTAGCGGTCTCTTCACCTCCCGCCTCCCGCCTCCCGCCGCAAGAGCAGTTCCACTGCCAACCGCCCCAGTTTTCCGTCAAAAAAAGAGAGAGAAAAATCTAAAAAATCTGCTATGTCCAATTAGATTAGTAATATTCTGTGGGTCTCTCGAAGCCCCCCCTCCCCCCCTCCCCTCCCCACACACACACCGTTGTTTGGAAGCACTGCAGACTCTCGACAAACAAAATGTGACAAGAAATTATATCGAACCTAGAACACGTAGGGTTTGTGTGTGTTTGTGTGTGTGTGTGTGTGTGTGTGTGTGTGTGTGTGTGTGTGTGTGTGTGTGTGTGTGTGTGTGTGTGTGTGTGAGTGAGTGAGAGAGAGAGTGTGTGAGTGCAGCCGGCGGTCAGTGACTGGAAACACTGGGTGTGTGCACGACGCACACCACCCCTGAAGACACCGCGGTATGCGCCACCCTACTACTGAGCAAAATAGTCACTGACAAAAGTTCTTTTCTAAATTTGCAACAAAATCAACAGAGCGTTTGCAAACAAATGCCTCAGTAACAGTAATAATTAAACATTTCTACAACCCAAAATCTTATCACGAGCCTAGCTGAAGCGCATACACGCACACAGGCACACACACGCACACACACACACACACACACACACACACACACACACACACACACACACACACACACACACACACACACACACACACACACACACAATCAGTGCATACACAGTTTACAGCCACCTTATAAACAGATAACAGACCGGCACTTGCGGCGTTAGTGTTACGCTTTCAGTCTGACCTGCATGCGTTGGTTGAGGGAGAAAACGTGTGCAGAAAACGCTAGACCCCGCCCCCCCCGCCCTCCCCCCTCCCCCTGCCCCCCTGCAACGCCACCGATCGGCCGAGCAAGTTGGAAACGATCCCGGCCACAGTGAGGGCATTAAGACAGCTCCACAATCCCGGCAACAGATGGCGCGGCAGTAGCAGCCGTCCTCAAAACACCACGACCTACTTCCGGTAGGCGCGTCGTCTTTAACGTTTTATTCCATCTCACTTTACCGGCGCTTTCCATAACCAAAAGGCACTTTCCATAACCAAACGGCACTTTCCATAACCAAAAGGCGCTTTCCATAACCAAACGGCACTTTCCATAACCAAACGGCACTTTCCATAACCAAAAGGCACAAGCAAAAGGCACTTTCCATAACCAAAAGGCACAAGCAAAAAGCACTGTCCATAACCAAAAGGCACTTTCCATAACCAAAAGGCACTTTCCATAACCAAAAGGCACAAGCAAAACGCACTTTCCATAACCAAAAGGCACAAGCAAAAGGCACTTTCCATAACCATTGAAAAAGGCACTGTCCATAACCAAAAGGCACTTTCCATAACCAAAAGGCACTTTCCATAACCAAAAGGCACTTTCCATAACCAAAAGGCATTACGGCAGCGGAGCCAGTGCTAGCAGCCTTACTCGGTGACGGTAACAACAAACGATAATAGGCACGCCAAGACTATGTAGTGACGCCAGGAAGTAAGGGGCAAGCGGACACGCGGCCTTTGATCCAGTTCAGCAGATCATACAGTAACGACTCGATCACGGCAGTTAAAAGCAAAATCTGAGTGAGGGAGTTGCCGTTAGTTCCGGGAAGGTGGTGATGGGGCGGAGAGAAGGGGGCGGGGAGGGGGGGGGGGGAGCTCTGACGCTCGATGAAGGCCTGGTTGCGGAGACAGCAGCAGTGACTAGATGCCAACTACGTCAGAACCTCGCAACGAGAGTGTTGTCCGCAGACCTGTTTTCTTAATACGACATGATAAAAAATAAAAAATAAATCCAGTTAATCCCTCGCGAAAACTCCAGTCGCGGCCTTAGCTGGGCTAAGGCTAATCGATCGAGCAGCCGCAACACTGAGCAGCGCTACCCTACCCTCCACGCCAACGTCTACCTGTGTGTGCGTGCGTGCGTGCGTGCGTGCGTGTGTGTGTGTGTGTGTGTGTGTGTGTGTGTGTGTGTGTGTGTGTGTGTGTGTGTGTGTGTGTGTGTGTGTGTGTGTGTTTACGTGTGTCCGGCCAGTATGCCACGGATGCTGTGGCTTCCCAAAGACCGAAGCAACGCTTTCAGCCGACATCTTCCTCAGTCCTTGGAGGAGGGCTGTCGTAGACCGGTGCTTCGAGTGCGCACTGAAAACTGACTCTGGGAGAAACTGAAACACTGGCTGCTGCAGCAGGGAATGGAACTGGCCGCGTTAACCGTTAGCCTGGCTGTTCGGTCCCACGGTCTGCGAAGTGATCTGTCTGGTCCCACACTGGTGGAGAAAACGAAGACGATCTGTCTGGTCCCACACTGGTGGAGAAAACGAAGACGACTGTGGGTGAGAGGCGATGCACTGCTATGGCAAACAGCCCTGGTTGGTCCAGAGTCCAAAGACTATGCCATAACTAGCAATATACCCGTTTTGGCAAGCACCTCCACCGCCATGACCGACAGTTCTATTGTGGAGAGAAAACTGCTTCATAATAACAAGCAGCTGAAACGAGAGAGAGAGAGAGAGAGAGAGAGAGAGAGAGAGAGAGAGAGAGAGGAGAGAGAGAGAGAGAGAGAGAGAGAGAGAGAGAGAGAGAGAGAGAGAGAGAGAGAGAGAGAGAGAGAGAGAGAGAGAGAGAGAGAGAGAGAGAGAGAGAGAGAGAGAGAGAGAGAGAGAGAGCCCAACCGAGGATTGACTCGAACCCGGCTGCGACCTTTCGGTCACTGACCTAGTCGGAGCGCGAACCACTGGATTCGGAGGCACCTGAGAAACTCTGAGGAAGTTAAGCTTATAGAAACACCCCCTTAACAGAGAGACTCCTTCCTTCCTTGACTAATCTTGAGGCTTCGGTGCGAGTCAGCGAAAGGTCCCGCCCATAAGCCTGTGTCCCGAAGGAACGTTCACACCAAGCTTCATCCCAATGGGATGAGCGGGTCGAGCACCGAAAGTAATGAGAACATTAATACACACAGACAGACAGACCGACTCGCTCACAAACACTCGTCTTTATTTATAAGAAGATGGAAGATGGAGTCTTTGCTTGAAGCACTTGACCTAAGTGGCTCTGTGAGCTGCCAGACCCGCGTTGTCAGTCAGCTACTACACAGCCAGCACCCTTCCCACAGCCAGCACCCTTCCCACAGCCAGCACCCTTCCCACAGCCAGCACCTTCCCACAGCCAGCACCTTCCCACAGCCAGCACCCTTCCCACAGCCAGCACCCTTCCCACAGCCAGCACCCTTCCCACAGCCAGCACCCTTTCCACAGCCAGCACCCTTCCACAGCCAGCACCCTTCCCACAGCCAGCACCCTTCCCACAGCCAGCAACAGTCTCCGTGGGCCGTCAAGTCCCAGGGCTCAGCGCCCGAAAGAATGAGACACAGTTGGTTTGGGTAGAAAGGGTTAATGAGTACGGCTTATGCACGTGACTGCCGCTCGTTCCGTACACGTAGGTGTCCTGCCGAACCTCTGCGGCCCGTGTCTTGTTTTTCTTCATCCTCAGAGAACAAGCACTGCATTGTGAAAGGTGTCCAGTCGGCGGTATTGAATCTCAGTTTCAGAAAGAATAGTTTCTTTGTACAAAAGTGTGGGGTGGGGGGTTGGGGGGGGGGGGGGGGGGGAATCATCTCTCTACTGTACGTGTTTGTGTGAAATCTGTGTCTGACAGAACAGTGTTGCGCTGGGTCATGCACGGGTCATGGTCACATGAATATAATTATCTGACAAGGATCATGGTTATATGATTACAACTATCTGACCTGGATCATGGTTACATGATTATAACTATTTGGCCTGGATCATAGTTAGATGTTTATAACTATCTGACCTCGATCGTGGTTACACGATTATAACTATCTGGTCCGGATCATGGTTACATGATTAACACTATCTGACCTAGATCATGGCTACATGAATATAACTATCTGACCTAGGTCATGGTTACATGTATATAACTATCTAACTTAGATCATGGTTATATGAATATAACTACCTGACCTGGATCATGGTTATGTTACCATATCTGACCTTGGTCATGGTTACATGATTATAACTATCTGACCTGTATGATGGTTAGATGATTATAACTATCTGACCTGGATCATGGTTACACGAATATAACTATCTGACCTGGATCATGGTTAAGCTATTATATCTGACTTGGGTCATGGTTAAATCAGTCATAATAACATTTTACTTGGATCAGTGTTACACTATTACAGAAGATAGTGTTCCCGGATCATGGCTACATGCTTATGGAAGATAGTCTTCCCTGGTGTATCGGAGCTTGGCTTTCACCGTTTATCTGTTGTTTAAGTGTCATTTTGTAGCTTGAAAAAAGGGCTTACCCCGAAAATTCGCAAGCGTACCTCTAGGCGTGTGACTCGCAAACACCAGAAGCCTGAACTTCAGAACTATTCAAATGTAGCTAGAGAGATTACGACACCGCCAAACAACAAAAGACGAGAGAAAAGAAAGAAAAAAAGCAGAAAAAAAGAAAAGGAAAAAAGAAAAGAAAAGAAAGGAAAAAAAAAAAAAAGAGCGGACAAACCCTGGATAGAAAGCAGACTGGATGCCTAGACTGGATCCTCGATACGGTACAAGTGCAAATACTATTGTAATAATCTCATTATGTCGCCATTCCGCCCTCTGCCCGGAAAACTGAGCAGGCAAGTCTCGGTTGAAATTCGATCAACGTTGTCAGCACGTGATTGCAGCGCGGACAGCACACCCTCTGCTCACCCGGCTTTTCCAACGGAACGTCCGCTTCCGGCGTCTTGATGACGGTCCGCTGGCAGGCAGCAGTCTGTCATCACGATGGCGGTACGGCGGGATTCAGCGGAGGGCCAGCACTCCGTACAAACGAACGCGAGTCAGCTAATCACACAGTCCGACCTTTCCGGGCTACGGACGATGACAGTCCCAATTAAGCCCTGTGATCAATGAGCAGCCTTGCTCTGCAGTATGACGAGGACAGAATACTTTTTTTTTTTTTTTTTAAAGAAGACTTTATTGTTCATTATAAATGCATAAAATGAAAATCTGTCTTTTGGGTCACTCGAATTCCACACTAAAAAGGGCAGGTTGACAGTGCAACACAAGAAAGGTAGGAGTATACAGATAAGACGGAATAAAACGTAGTAAAACATCAAATTAACGTTGAAGCAGATTTTCTTCCCTTCCTCCCGGTTCCAGCATGGCGTGGGCTAATCGTGTTTAAACGACAAACCCACAGACCGTGGCTAGCTCCCAGTACACGGGGTGCGATAAAAGACAAACCCACAGACGGTGGCTATATATAGTTCCCAGTACAGGAGGTGCGAGTGGCGACGCGGCCTTGTCAGTAACATCGGGGTGATGGTCGTATTGTGCAAGGTCTTCACTGGTCCATCGCCAGGCTGTTCGCCGTAGATGTTGAGGACAAAGGCATCTCAGTACAGTTGGTGCGAGAGGAGATGTTAAATGTACCTTGGGGACGACACTCGTATTGTGCAAGGTCGTTCACCCGTCTACAGCCTTGTTGTTTGCGGTCGATGTTGAGGAGGGGATGCTCATTAATGATAAGACAGGCAATGCCAATTACTAATAGTCAATCGTTACCTTGGGGATACTCATTAAGGATAAGACAGGCAACGGTAATTAGTAATAGTCATTCATCTTGCAGACTGGACTCTGGGTATAGCGGCACTGGAAAAGAAGGCTAATAGTCAATCACTACCTTGGGGATACTCATTACTCATACGCTGGGCAACGCCAATTACTAACATAGCCACTCATTAGCTTGGGATACTCATTCCGGATAAGACAGGCAATAAATAGTTTTGGGATATTCATTACAAACATGACAGGAAATCGGTAGGCTGACTAGGCCATGATATCATGGCAGACCAAAAATGTGATTAAAAATACCTGTCACTGACACGACGGTCAACGAAGAGCCTGACCTAATTACAGATATGATTGTCAATTCACAGACTGAAACAGGGGACTAATTCCTATATCCACAGACTGAAATAGGGGACTAGTTCCTATATCCACAGACTGAAATAGGGGACTAATTCCTATATCCACAGACTGAAATAGGGGACTAATTCCTATATCCACAGACTGAAATAGGGGACTAATTCCTATATCCAGAGACTGAAACAGGGGACTAATTCCTATATCCAGAGACTGAAACAGGGGACTAATTCCTATATCCAGAGACTGAAACAGGGGACTAATTCCTATATCCAGAGACTGAAACAGGGGACTAATTCCTATATCCACAGACTGAAATAGGGGACTAATTCCTATATCTACAGACTAAAAAGGGGACTAATTCCTATATCCACAGTCTGAAATAGGGGACTAATTCCTATATCCACAGACTAAAATAGGGGACTAATTCCTATACCCACAGACTGAAATATGGGACTAATTCCTATATCCATAGACTGAAATAGGGGACTAATTCCTAACATGATGGCCTGTCCTCTGATTGATGTGATTTCTGACATTAGACTGACAGGAATACCGAAGACTGATGTATTGACCAATCTACGTAGCCTGACTACGGATACTAAACATGATCAGTGGCAGATCACCTACCGTAGTTAATGGTGCAATACCGAAACTCCCCCACCGCTGCTCAAACCACTGGCAAGGACGTTACTGGAAGGCTGGGCCCCCCACGACATCCTAGTGACCGTAGGGGGCCGAGGGTGTTCAACTTTGTTCCGTTTCCTGTAGACTGCAGGTCACTTAATGCACTCTGGGTTTTGGCGCTGTGAACACGCAAGGTTTTGTGTGGAAGTTTTTACGCGCCAGATATAAATTTTCATTCATTCATTCAGTTAATCAATGCAGTCAGCCTCGTAAGCCAGGACCACGGCAATGCCCTTTGCTAATATCAAGGTACACGTAGAAACGGCTCTAACACTGAACCACAAGATTCAAGAAGATTAACAGTCTTGCAAACCATTGGCTTTGTCCAGATTTGCTTGATGGATGATTTTTTTAAATCATTCTTTCAAGAACGTCATCGTCAAGAAGACGAACTTAAGAAGAGTCAGAAGAATAAGAACAACAGCAAGAAGAAGAAGACAGGAGAAGAAAGAAGAGGAGAAAAAGAGAAAGGAGAAGGAGAAAGAGAAAAAGAAGAAGAAGAAAGGGGAGGAAAGAAGAGGAGGAAAAGAACAGAAGAAGAAAAGAGAAAGACGAGGAAGAGAAAAAGAAGGAAAAAAAGAGGAGGAGAGAAGGAAGAAGAAGAATAAGAAGGAGAAGGAAGAGGAGGAGGAAGAAGAAGAAGAAGAAGAAGAAGAAGAAGAAGAAGAAGAAGAAGAAGAAGAAGAAGAAGAAGAAGAAGAAGAAGAAGAAGAAGAAGAAGAAGAAGAAGAAGAAGAAGAAGAGGAGGAGGAAGGAGGAGAAGAAGAAGAAGAAGAAGAAGAAGAAGAAGAAGAAGAAGAAGAAGAAGAAGAAGAAGTTGGTAGAAAGAACAACGAAGAAGCACCGACAACCATAACAAACAGCATGCATCGGAGACAGAAAGCAGACTAGCGGTTGTATATTGACGCCGCACCTCTCTGAAACGTCACGCGAGCTGACGTGACGAAACGAGGCCAGCAGAGCTGTTGAAGATCCGCGACGAGCCTATAGCCTGCACAGTTCCGTGTTTACAGGTACATTTCCACCAGTTACAGGCCGCAGCAACGCCCACTTCGAGTGAAACGAGCCGAGCCTGTGTGTACAGCTCCGTGTTTACAGGTGCATTCCGAACAATTAGGCCGCAACAACGCCTACTTGTCGATGACGGTGTTCACGTGCGTATGTCGGGAAACCCATATACAAGCCGCTGACACGCTGCCGTGTGATAAAGACAGTTGGGAGGGCAGGTATAAATCAGGTCCAAGCCGCCCCAACACCAGGTGCGCGTGTTTTTCTTGTCAAGCCAAGCCGTGGCGGCGGCGGAGTGCGCGTTACCTGCCCTTGTTCGTAAACAATATTCAGCCGGCTGCACCCAGTCTTTGACCCAGCTGGTACCCACTGCAGGAATGGGATACTAAGGCTTCACCAACCTTAACTAATGCCTTCATGCGTATGACTTCTACTTCATTCTAGACTGCTTAGACGTGCTTGTCACTATGGTATACTGATCGTGTGTGTGTGTGTGTGTGTGTGTGTGTGTGTGTGTGTGTGTGTGTGTGTGTGTGTGTGTGTGTGTACGCGTGAGTGCGCGCGCGTGTTTGTATTGTGTTGTGTCACATTACGCGCGCGCGCGCGCCGGCGCGCGTGTGTGTGTGTGTGTGTGTGTGTGTGTGTGTGTGTGTGTGTGTGTGTGTGTGTGTGTGTGCGTGCGCGCGCGTGTTTTGTATTGTGTTGTGTACTTACCGCGCGCGCGGGGTGTGTGGTGTGTTGTGTGTGTATGTGTGTGTGTGTGTGTGTGTGTGTGTGTGTGTGTGTGTGTTGTGTGTGTGTGTGTGTGTGTGTGTGTGTGTGTGTGTGTGTGTGTGTGTGTGTGTGTGTGTGTGTGTGTGTGTGTGTGTGTGTGTGTGTGTGTGTGTGTGTGTGTGTGTGTGTGTGTGTGTGCATTACCTCAGGCTGGTGCTGATGAGAGTACTGCACGCGGAAGGAGGCTGGTGCAGAATGGGAAAAGCGAGACAAGACACACACTGCGGCAGACGGAATGGGAAAAGCGAGACAAGACACACTGCGGAAGAACACGCACCTTCCGCCAAGCCACGCTCGCCCACCAGCCCCTGAAGAGAAGAGACAGCCTTCGCCAAACCACTCCGTCACCAGCTTCCACCGACTCCACGTTAGCTGAATGTCAGCGATGTTAAGGCTCGCCCAGACGAATGTTTGCAATATTGGAGCATTCGATGAGAGAAACGGAGCGTAAAGGGTCCTGCGTACCGCGCACACAGCACAGGATACAGACCCGTGAACGCAAACACCTCGTGTCTGCAAAACTTGCAACTCCCCAGCGATCATCTGGCTCACCGAGTCTACTTCAGATATTCGTAAAGCGTTCAAAATGAATGCTCATTACCCACAATGCACTTCCATTGCTTACAGTTCTGTTATAAATAGGCCTAAATCATTTTACGATCGCTGCTCGGCCCATCTCTGAGAGGCTAGTTCTACAGGTAAGCTATGCACGCGCAATACTCGAAGAAGCGTGGGATGTTTTTCAAATGAAAAAAACCTAGGTGGCTTGAGAATGCAACAAGCCAACTATTGACAGATGCAGGAGTTCCGGTGAATCACGGAAACATACAAGATTATTTTTAAAGATTTTTTTTGAAGTGGAGCTCAAACCGACAGACAGAAATTAACTGGAGAGGAAATGACAGAAGGAAATCATGCTGAAAATACGAGACAGCGTTGTTTTTGTTTCTTTACTGAAAAAGAAAGAAACATGGAAGTTGTTGTAGAAGCGAAAAATGAACATTGCTGGGAGTGTTTTTCGGGAGCGACATAGGAGCAAACTAACAAGTGCACTGAAGTCAAAGGCGGCAAGGTAAAGCAGCGAAGCAAGGAGGTGCGAAGAAGTGAAGAATGAACAACAGGATGAATCAGTGACGGGACGGAGAGAGGGCAAAGAGAAACTTCTTTTCAAGATAGACGCCTGGACAAAGAGAAAGGCGTCTCTCTCTCTCTCTCTCTCTCTCTCTCTCTCTCTCTCTCTCTCTCTCTCTCTCTCTCTCTGTATCACACACACACACACACACACACACACACACACACACACACACACACACACACACACACACACACACAGAAAACAGTGGTCAATAAACTGATGATGGTGTCAACCTATCTTCACCTACTACAAAACCAAAGGCACTCCGTCTAAGATACATCAAATTGTATCAAGACACATCTAAGATACATCAAACTGTATCAAGTCACATCTAAGATACATCGAACTGCTGCCGGTTTCTTAAACAATACGTAAAATAATGTTAAATGTTTAGGGCACTGTTTTTCACACAATACACACATCGTGGCCAAGGCCTAAACACTTAACCAAACATTTGTAGCTGTGTTCACAAACAGCTGGCAGTTCAGTCAGCACAGCAGGGGTTGCGAGGTTCATCACGGAGGAGGATGCGAAAGCACTTTCCAGCGACACTCACCTAAGCTATGATCTTTATCCGTAACATCACATGACTGGTGTTGCTGTTATCACCACTCAAGTAGCTTGCAACGGGGAAGCAGGGTCAACTCCTTTGAAGAGGAAAACCCAGGTAAACTAGCAACTAACAGATGGTCAGAAAGAAGAGGAGGGGTCTTGATGAATCGGAGTAAACGGCTTTTTACTTTGATCGTGACAGGTTGAACAAAGCACGCCATGGCCGCTGACACACGTATAACCCAGCGCGCCTGCTACTGAGGTGAAATATACACAATACTTGATTCATCCCATTACTGAGGTGAAATATACACAATACTTGATTCATCCCATTACTGAGGTGAAATATACACAATACTTGATTCATCCCATTACTGAGGTGAAATATACACAATACTTGATTCATCCCATTACTGAGGTGAAATATACACAATACTTGATTCATCCCATTACTGAGGTGAAATATACACAATACTTGATTCATCCCATTACTGAGGTGAAATATACACTTTATTCATCCCATTACTGAGGTGAAATATACACAATACTTGATTCATCCCATTACTGAGGTGAAATATACACAATACTTGATTCATCCCATTACTGAGGTGAAATATACACTTTATTCATCCCATTACTGAGGTGAAATATACACAATACTTGATTCATCCCATTACTGAGGTGAAATATACACAATACTTGATTCATCCCATTACTGAGGTGAAATATACACTTATTCATCCCATTACTGAGGTGAAATATACACAATACTTGATTCATCCCATTACTGAGGTGAAATATACACAATACTTTATTCATCCCATTACTGAGGTGAAATATACACTTCATTCATCCCATTACTGAGGTGAAGTATACACTTTATTCATCCCATTACTGAGGTGAAGTATACACTTTATTCATCCCATTACTGAGGTGAAATATACACTTTATTCATCCCATTACTGAGGTGAAGTATACACTTTATTCATCCCATTACTGAGGTGAAATATACACAATACTTTATTCATCCCATTACTGAGGTGAAATATACACTTTATTCATCCCATTACTGAGGTGAAGTATACACTTTATTAATCCCATTACTGAGGTGAAATATACACTTTATTCATCCCATTACTGAGGTGAAGTATACACTTTATTCATCCCATTACTGAGGTGAAATATACACTTTATTCATCCCATTACTGAGGTGAAGTATACACTTTATTCATCCCATTACTGAGGTGAAATATACAAAATACTTAGTTCATCCCATTACGCGAAATTACGGTGCCAACTCGCACGTAAAAAGCACATAAAAGCAAAAGCAAACAAACGACTAAAAATAAATCAGTACGATTTAAAGTTATACAGTATCAGTCTATGGTGGTGGTGGTGATGGTGTGTGTGTGTGTGTGTGTGTGTGTGTGTGTGTGTGTGTGTGTGTGTGTGTGTGTTGGTGGTGTGTGTGTGGTGTGCGTGCGTGCGTGCGTGTGGTGCGTGCGTGGTGTGGTGCGTGCGTGCGTGCGTGCGTGCGTGCGTGCGTGTGTGTGTGTGTGTGTGTGAGATTAGTGACTACATTTTTTTTTTTTAATCGAGCGACACCTCAAATTTCCTTTTTGGATGAATAAACCATTATGTTGTGTTGCGCTATGATCGTTGTAAGATATTTCAGCACTGTGCTATTGTTAACACTGGACATATATATATATATATATATATATATATATATATTATATATATATATATATATATATATATATATATATATATATATAAATTGTGCCTTTATGCTAAAATTGGGCATAGATACTCAGCCTATATATGCTCAGATTGGGTATAGATACTCGGCACTGTGCCTAAACGCTAGAATTAAGCATATCTACTGATGAACCCAATAGACTGTATGAAGGGAGTAGACTCTCTCTCTGCCCCCCCCCCCCCCCCCCTCCCCCCCTCTCCACGTCAAATTTACTCTAAGGTCTTCCAGATCTAAATATAAAACCTGAACAATTAATTACTGGCTTTTTTTCTTTTTTCTACACTTCGACCTAAAACTCAACCGCTTTGTGACAAATGAGCCCCCTCCCCCTCCCCCACCCCCTCCTTCCCCGCGTTCCGTGTGAAAATCAATCAAATCATACGTAAACGTCTGATGCACTGCATATGTTCCTGATATATTGGAGGAGGTCTGTGAAAAAAAGAAGAAAAAAAATGAAAAGCAAACACTTGAGGAAATTGTGACAGTAGGTGAAGTGGGCACAATTAGGTTTTAAAAGCTGGCATCTTTGGGACGGCTCAGAGTTTTCATCCAAAACATCGTAAGATCTGAGCACTCGGAGGGCCGTAAGATCTGAGCACCCGGAGGGCCGTAAGGTCTGAGCACTCGGAGGGCCGTAAGATCTGAGCACTCGGAGGGCCGTAAGATCTGAGCACTCGGAGGGCCGTAAGGTCTGAGCACTCGGAGGGCCGTAAGTCTGAGCACTCGGAGGGCCGTAAGATCTGAGCACTCGGAGGGCCGTAAGATCTGAGCACTCGGAGGGCCGTAAGATCTGAGCACTCGGAGGGCCGTAAGGTCTGAGCACTCGGAGGGCCGTAAGATCTGAGCACTCGGAGGGCCGTAAGGTCTGAGCACTCGGAGGGCCGTAAGATCTGAGCACTCGGAAGGGCCGTAAGGTCTGAGCACTCGGAGGGCCGTAAGATCTGAGCACTCGGAAGGGCCGTAAGATCTGAGTTTTCATCAAACGGAGCGTAAGCTCTGAGATTCCATCAGATGGAGCGTAACCTCTGAGATTTGATCAGACGGGCCATAAGCTCTGAATTCTCAACCAGAAGGGCCATAAGCTCTGAGTTCTCACCCAGAAGGGCCATAAGCTCTGAGTTCTTACCAGAAGAGCCATATGCTCTGAGATTTCATCAGTAGGGCCATAAGCTCCGAGTTCTCACTCAGAAGGGCCGTTAGCTCTGAGTTCTCAATCAGAAGGGCCGTTAGCTCCGAGTTCTCAATCAGAAGGGCCGTTAGCTCTGAGTTCTCAATCAGAAGGGCCGTTAGCTCTGAGTTCTCAATCAGAAGGGCCGTTAGCTCTGAGTTCTCACTCAGAAGGGCCGTTAGCTCTGAGTTCTCAATCAGAAGGGCCGTTAGCTCTGAGTTCTCAATCAGAAGGGTCGTTAGCTCTGAGTTCTCACTCAGAAGGGCCGTTAGCTCTGAGTTCTCACTCAGAAGGGCCGTTAGCTCTGAGTTTTCAATCAGAAGGGCCGTTAGCTCTGAGTTCTCACTCAGAAGGGCCTTAATTAAGCTGCGAGTTCTCATTACAAGGGCAGTAATGACTCGATCAGAAGGCCGTAAGCTCGGAGTTACTGGTCCTTAATTGTTTTATCCGCGGTGTCCCACGGTGGGGTGGAAGCGAAAGGCAAGCGGGTAGATGATGATGATGTGGGCTTCATGTCCTCGGATGTCGGGTTGACATATTAGGGACAAAAGCGGGTAGGACTGACGACGCGTGTACGTATAGCTGGGTTGTACTGGAGAGCGCTCCACATTTTCTGCTGTGACCCACCCGTGGTGCAGGGGTGCTTAGTAGAAGACAACTCACTTCCGACGTGATTTCCGTCAGATCCCTGGCATAAAGGGATGTGGACAGGTTCATGTAAACTGTGGAAAGGAAAAGCTTCAGTTCTGTTCTCTGTCCCCCCCCCCCCCCCCGTTCCCTCTTCCCGTCTTTTGTACAGTTCTGTTCTTCTGGTGCTTTGCACTCCATCAACCCTAACCCCCTGCAGGCCCATGCTAGCCGGCAGAATGGAATTTGAGACACCACGCCGCACCACATACACAGGATCCAGCGTAGACTATAAGGACGTATCTGTCTGTCTGCTTGTCTGTCTGTCTGTCTCGGAGGTCGGATAATTGATTTTTAAAAATTAATCTTAGTCTTCTCTGTGTCTGTATCTGTGTGTCTCAGTGTCTGTGTGTCTGTATTTGTGTGTCTCAGTGTCTGTGTGTCTGTATTTGTGTGTCTCAGTGTCTGTGTGTCTGTATTTGTGTGTCTCAGTGTCTGTGTGTCTGTATTTGTGTGTCTCAGTGTCTGTGTGTCTGTATTTGTGTGTCATTCTGTGTGTCGATGTTTAATTTTCCATTGTCTGTTTCTTATTTGTTTCTGTCTGTGTGTCTGTATTTGTGTGTCTCAGTGTCTGTGTGTCTGTATTTGTGTGTCTCAGTGTCTGTGTGTCTGTATTTGTGTGTCTCAGTGTCTGTGTGTCTGTATTTGTGTGTCTCAGCGTCTGTGTGTCTGTATTTGTGTGTCTCAGCGTCTGTGTGTCTGTATTTGTGTGTCTCAGTGTCTGTGTGTCTGTTTTGTTACGCTCAGTATATGTGCTGTTTTTCGTCCAGTCGTCTTGTCTCTGTCTCTGTGTCTGTATTTGTCTGTGTATTTGTCTGTCTGTCTCTGTCTGTCTGTCTGTCTCTGTGTCTGTCTGTCTGTCTCTACTGGAGCCCTGACAATAAAATAATCTTGACTTTCCTCTGTGTGTCTGCATTTGTGTGTCTGCCTCTCTACCGGAGGCCTGACAATAAAATAATCTTGTCCCCCCTCTCTCTCTCTCCCTCTCTCTCTCTCTCTGTATGTGTCCCTGTCCCTGTCTCTCTGTGTCTCTGTCTGTGTCTCTGTGTCTCTGTCTTTCTCTGTCTATCTCTGTCTGTCTCTCTTTTTCTGTGTGCTAATCTGCCTGTGTCCGTGTCGATCTGATCCTGCCTGCCATACCTGTCTGTCTGTTTCGGTGTCTGTCTCGTCAAGTTAGTGCTTAGTGTTCTCTCTTTCGTCAAATCGTCTGTTTAAAACAAGCAGGAAAGCTAGTGAAAGAACCAGAGGAACACAAAACTTGTCTGACATTTCAAAACAGAGGAGATAGCAAGCAGGACTGCTACTCTCTCTCTCTCTAAATCCAGTACTGTGACAACCAGACATAAATCACTGCATCACAAACGGTAGCTTGCGAACAAACCAAAGACCCATCTGTGACATTCTGAAGTAAAGAATTAATAAGAGGTACGATGCAGAACTTTTGACACAAACAGAATGGACACATTTTCTTCGTTTGTATGATTTTCCACATTTGAAGTATACGGCTGTTGTAACTTAAACAATCACGACCCTGAACCAATGCCTCGCTACATGTCGATTCTGCTTGTTTTACACAATGCAGAAATCATTTAGACACGCATTCATTATAGCCAAGGTTGGGATTAACGGTCGGTGCGACATGGTAACGGCAGAGAGCGAGCGGCAGGCAGCTGGCCAGGTCACGTGAGGACTAAGGGCCAGGTCACTGAGGATTAAGGGCCAGGTCACGTGAGGACTAAGGGCCAGGTCAGGTGAGGACTGACGGCCAGGTCACGTGAGGACCAAGGGCCAGGTCACGTGAGGACTAAGGGCCAGGTCACGTGAGGACTAAGGGCCAGGTCACGTGAGGACTAAGGGCCAGGTCACGTGAGGACGGAGGGACAGGTCACGTGAGGACTAAGGGCCAAGTCACGTGAGGACTAAGGGCCAGGTCACGTGAGGACTAAGGGCCAGGTCACGTGAGGACGGAGGGAGAGTCCGGCACTGAGTCGCGGGGCTTGCACTGCACGCTGCGGGAACGCGGTCCGACCGCCACAAGGGAGACAAGCCGTCTTCTTTCATTAGCATACAATATGCACGGGCATCCTTTGGTTTCATGCTTTTTCTTCTTCTTGTGTGTGTGTGTGTGTGTGTGTGTGTGTGTGTGGCTGCCAGCGTTCGGATTGAAAAAAAAGAAAAAAGGGAAGGGGAGTCGGGGGGTCGGGAAGCACGTTCGGACTGAAAAAAAGAAATAAATAAAAGAATCCGAACAGAACAATGGTAAAAAATAAAAATAAAATAAAATCGTTTTTCCTTATTTGTTGGTGTGTGACATTTTCTTTATATGTGACAATGCCAAACAACTAAAAGTGACATAGCTTTCTGCTGTTGCCAAGAACAACCAGACAAGAGATAAGATGAGAGCAGAAAAAGTGCGAGTGTTGAAAGAAGAAATTTTTTGGCGTCTCACACTATTGTTGGTTGTTGTCGCTTGAAAAACGCCAATCACCGGGGAAGAAAACGTGTTTGTTTTCTGTTCCCTTTTCGTTCTGAGCCCAACAATTGTGTGTTTTGATCTTTTTCCCTCGGGTCATCGACACGCAACGGGGACGACGGAACGTACACCACCACTTCCCGCAGTCGGAGCGGTGGAACAAAACCGGGGCTGAGTTTCAGCACCAGGTGAAGGAAGGCAAAGATTAATGTCAAGTGGAAAAGCTCAGAAGCGGTGGCGATGGTAGTGGGGCGCGGGAGAGAGGGAGGAGGGAGGGGGGGGCTAGGGAGGTGGGGGTGGGGGTGGGGGGGCAGTGAGGGACGGGGGGGTGGGGGTGGGGGGGGGGCAGGGGGGGAGGGGGGGGGGGTACCTGCGGGTCTCCCCTCGGCCCCGCGCTCTCAGTGGTGTAAGTGGAGGAGTCAGTGCATCAAAGGAGCCAGCAGCAAGGGTCCATTTCTCCCTCATCACACCGCTCCCTTCATGGCTTGCAACGTGCTAACCCCGAGTCCTTGGCGACGAGTTCACCGGCAGCATTCACTGCAGGACTCTCGGCCAGCAGCACTGGCGGTCAGCCGGTACGGGCCATTGCAGCACTGGCGGTCAGCCGGTACGGGCCATTGCAGCACTGGCGGTCAGCCGGTACGGGCCATTGCAGCGCAGGCACTGACCTCAGCGTATCACAGACTAGTCCTTCGCGTTTTCCTTCCTCGCTTCTTCCTTACACTTGTGTACCGGCAAGGTCAGGTCAGTGTCTTCAGGAACGTACTTTACTGGGCACCAAAATCAAAGTCAAAGAACTTAGTGTAAAAAAAGCACACACACAAAAACACACACACAAAAAAACGACGACAACAACAACAGCTACGGGGTTATATGAAAGGCTGACAAAGTCTTTCACAATGAAATCAAACACACACACACACACAACACAACACACACACACACACACACACACACACACACACACACACACACACACACACACACACACACACACGGCACACGCACACGGCACACACACACACACAACCAACCAACAACAACAACAAAACACAAAACAATAACTAAACAAAAACAACACACTTGGTTGCACAGTGCACGTGGAATAGTATGTAAACAAAACCGGCCGTAATTCCCGAAGTAACTTGATGCTTTACGCCCAGTCAACCAGTACGGTTATATCAGGGTGCCGTAATTCCCGAAGTAACTTGATGCTTTACGCCCAGTCAACCAGTACGGTTATATCAGGGTGCCGTAATTCCCGAAGTAACTTGATGCTTTACGCCCAGTCAACCAGTACGGTTATATCAGGGTGCCGTAATTCCCGAAGTAACTTGATGCTTTACGCCCAGTCAACCAGTACGGTTATATCAGGGTGCCGTAATTCCCGGGGTGTACTAACTTCAGTAAGTGTTTGGTTTTGGTACCAACAAGGCAGTGAAGTTTGACATTTGTGTTTGACAGTAAGTGTTTGGTTTGGGTACCAACAAGGCAGTGAAGTCTGACATTTGTGTTTGACAGTAAGTGTTTGGTTTTGGTACCAACAAGGCAGTGAAGTTTGACATTTGTGTTTGACAGTAAGTGTTTGGTTTGGGTACCAACAAGGCAGTGAAGTCTGACATTTGTGTTTGACAGTAAGTGTTTGGTTTTGGTACCAACAAGGCAGTGAAGTCTGACATTTGTGTTTGACAGTAAGTGTTTGGTTTGGGTACCAACAAGGCAGTGAAGTTTGACATTTGTGTTTGACCGTAAGTGTTTGGTTTGGGTACCAACAAGGCAGTGAAGTTTGACATTTGTGTTTGACAGTAAGTGTTTGGTTTGGGTACCAACAAGGCAGTGAAGTTTGACATTTGTGTTTGACAGTAAGTGTTTGGTTTTGGTACCAACAAGGCAGTGAAGTTTGACATTTGTGTTTGACAGTAAGTGTTTGGTTTTGGTACCAACAAGGCAGTGAAGTTTGACATTTGTGTTTGACAGTAAGTGTTTGGTTTTGGTACCAACAAGGCAGTGAAGTTTGACATTTGTGTTTGACAGTAAGTGTTTGGTTTTGGTACCAACAAGGCAGTGAAGTCTGACATTTGTGTTTGACCGAAACTCCTGGTTACAGGGGAACTGTACCTGAGCCTACACTTGCAGTGGGGTATTGTGCACGCAGAAACTAAGGTGTACTTTTTCTGAAGACGGTCGGCAAGAAGAGGGCATAATCTATCCCCAGACATCCATTTTCAGAAACTTGTCCCATCACAAAATGTCGCCGTGAGAAACCTTTTGGCGACGCTGCCACATGACGTCATAAGGACATTGAACTGATTAAACTGACGGACCACTGGGAGGGGCGAGGGAAAGGGGCAGGGGGTGGGAGGTGTGTGTGTGTGGGGGGGGGGGGGGGGGGGGGGGGGGGGGGGGGGGGGACTATGTAGTGGCTACCTCCTCCACAAAGAGCATACATTCATGTCAAAATGAATACGTTCCTAACCCCCACAATTACATTTGTTTAATTTCTTCTTTAAAAAAAACTAACTTTGAGGTGTATAAATATAATGCAAAACTGAACATGTCTCAGGATAAGATTGTAACTGAATGGTGTTCTTACCAGCAGCTGACAGACGTATAGACTATGTCATGGATGGTCAATGTTGGGTGACACCATGTACAACACACACACACGCATTCATGCACTTATACATTGTTCGCATGCACATACTATGCAAGTATTTTTTTGTCACGATTGTCTTTGATCTGCTGGCCGGGCCGTTTAACTGCTTAAAATTTAGTTTGGAAAACAAAAAACAAAGAGAGAGAGAGAGAGAGAGAGAGAGAGAGAGAGAGAGAGAGAGAGAGAGAGAGAGAGAGAGAGAGAGAGAAACTCGAACTCGAACCCGAAAACTTTATTTTACAAGGATTGTAGTTTAGGTTCAGTCAAAAACCTGTCAACAACTAGTCCTTGCTAAGCTACTGATGAATAGATATCAAATTACAGGCATTATTTATATACATATAGGCATGAATGAGTGAGTGAAGCGTTATACATGAGAATTTCCACACAAAACATAGCGAGCTCACAGCGCCAGATGAACACATGCCATACATCATTCAGTTACATATTATGAGCATACGATGAGCATATTATGGGCAAATGAAGCAGCAGAACATCTGATCAGTTCATATGACTAGTATTGGAAAAGAAAACAGAAGTAGTCAATGCTTATCTTATGAAGAACAAGGGAAGAAGAGAGGAGAGAGAGAGAGAGAGAGAGAGAGAGAGAGAGAGAGAGAGAGAGAGAGAGAGAGAGAGAGAGAGAGACGTTCTAACCCTGCCGCCAAATCAGTTTCCGAAAAGCAGTAAGAGCACAACAGCCAAGGACGTTAAGTTGTTGTCAGTGTGACACGGCAGCGGCCTTGAACGGAGACAAAGCACGTGAACAAGTTGTGAACTGATAGCAATTAAAATACCTTGGTAAAAAAAATAGAACCATACACAAGCAAGAGCGCGCTCACCTGAATGCGCCTACAGCACACATACTAAGAGACAGACACCGAGTCATTAAAGCACCTCCCACAGAGAACGACAGACAGGCAAACAGACAGAAACGAACACAGAAGTTGCGAAAGAAGACACAATCAATCTGAAACAAGAATGACTGCTAGCGTTCTCAAACTCACCGGCATTGCGGACTTACTGTTTTCAGTTTTTGTGAGAGCCATGTGGAAGGCCGGGCGCTTTACGGAGACGGACGTGCAGGCCATATGCCGCTGGTGCTCAGACGTAAGCAAGCGGCGAGTTCACGTTTCTTTGCGGCGAGCGTTGTGACTGTGACTCGGCCCTCCAAGCACACAGCCCGTCCGTCAGCGACACACGCCGCAACCCTCTCAGCCCGTAAACAAAGTGACTATATGTCTATCTATCTATATATATATCTCTCTCTCTCTCTCTCTCTATATATATATATATGTATATATATATGTATATATATATACTGATGCAGCGCAAGACAGACCGGTGTTACGGCCGGTGCGAGCCAACTGAGAAATATCCCCAGCACCAATGTTCACCACTGATTGCGTCACTGACATTGCCGCCGCCTTGGTCGTGACGCAATGGAAACAAGTGAGTAATGAATGACGCTGACGACATGACGTCAGGGTGAAGACCCACGGCGCTGCTCCAGCTCACACTAACGGGGCAGAGGAGGGGGTGGGGGTGTAAGTGGGGGGGGTGGGGGTGTAAGTGGGGGGGTGGGGGGTACAGGTAATAGAAGCCAGCATGATAATAGAGAGGCCAACGGCGACAACGTGACCAGTGACAAACGAGCTAAATGAAATTACAGCTGACGGTAGAGACCGACGACATATGGGCAGTGTGACCATGCAGTGACACGCACATAGGGACTAAAGAAAAGGACGACGAGATGCAGACAGAGATAACGGTCACGACAAATGAGTGTCACGCTTCGTATTGCAAGTCAGCGAGGATTGTGGGATTCCAAGTACAGCCAAAGCGGCTGACAGCTAAATTGACGTCAAGATAATCTGGCCAACGGAGCATCTGACGCTAGAAAGAGTGAAATGCCTCACAGGTTTGCACGCCACTTTTTTCTTCTTGTTGCTGCTCTCCGGCGAAGTCAGACTCGTTGAGATGGTTGCGTGAATGTTATATACCAGGGCTGGCGAAGACCGGATTTGCGATTGATTAGATCAGGGCCGTGTCTATGAGGACCAGATAGCCCCCTTAATCGTGTTTATCTTCTAAGTATTGAGTAAGTCACTTGGCTTTTTGCGCCCGGTCAACCAGTACGGTTATATTAGGGCGATCTAAACGGTGGCGACACTGAAAAAAATCGGCACGTGTGAAGCGCAAATAGGTCAATACGACCGGCCTAAACGCGTTCAAAGTTATTGACTAATAATTACTTTTCTGCGCTTAAGCAACCTGAACGCCGTATGAAATAGCGGCTCTGATGCTACCTTAGCGACAGAAGTTGTTATTGAGCAAAATAACAACAACAGCAAAATAACAACAACAACAGCAAAACAACAACAACAACAACAAAACAACCACTGGTAAGACCCGGCGCTGTCCCGGTCACGCACCAATAAAGACCATGACTCCTTCGCACAAGTTTGGATTCACGCATCAAGACACCTCATAATGAAACACAAACGGCGAAGCGGAGACAGACAGATCTCGAATGAGAAGGGGTCAGTGGGCCTGCTACAATCACAGTGACTTTTGTTTAAACTTTGAATTTAAAACTGACAAGGCTGTTGTGATGCAGTGTCCAGTCAGTTTCCAGTTATCGACGCCACGTGCGTTGCAATGTTAGTAATGTTAGTAAAACAAGGGGATTCCCGATCTAAAAATAAACACAAGCAAATATAATTGTGTACAGCCTTTTGACGACT
>JABMCL010002498.1:175000-190000 GCA_018857735.1 Alviniconcha marisindica | reverse complement strand
GTATTTGTTATACGCTGTATGGCTTGTGGTTTGTGACCCATTCGGATCAGGAGGGAGTCGCAGTTTCCTCTACAACATAATGTGCTGCTGTTGACTGTATGATGGTTGTATGCTTTAGTAAAAGAAATTTAAGGAGACGAATTGGCCCTGATATAACGGCACCGGTTGAGTGGGCGTTAAGCACCAACCTACTGTTATTAAGGAGACGAATAATTGGCTCCATGCTACGAGTTTGAAGGAAAACTGGCAGATTCGTGCAAATTTTCCCCGCATGAGATCGTTTGTCCTTTCACCACACAGACTGAGACGAAACATGTCGCAGGTAAAACAGCTTGGTTGAATACGTTTAACGTTCTGCGCCAAAGGGTGAACACGGAGACCGAGGTTCCAGACTGAGTTGCTTGAAGCGGAGGCCACGCTTGTGTAGCAACCGACACACTGCCCCCCTCCCCCCCCACCCCACCCCCACGCCCCCTCCCCTACACCCATTTCAGCAGTGGGAACGGACGAGCCTTGTTAGCCAAGTTTGACGTGTTTGATTGCAGAGGCACATATATCAACAGACCGCCACAGAAGGCCGTATAAAGTGCAAGAGTGTGAAGAGGAGATTCAAACCCAATACCCCCACATCTGTGGCGGGACGAACCACTCAACGCACCCACTGCGCCTAAGCGACTCACGAAGTCAACAGTTTGCTGCATTTGATTTCTTCACAAACCATCCATTTTTTGAAGAGGTCCTGGGAGGGGGAGTTGGGGGAGGCTGGAATGGGGGGAGAGAAACGGGGGGGCGGGGCTGGATCCCAGAAGGTAAGGAGAAAGGAGACGACAGCTGAAGCTACAGTGTGACCCCTACACTGATTCAGCATTAAGGCTGGCAGTTCGGAGAGCAGAACCATTTGCACTTCCACTTGATGGCTGAGGTCCGGAGTGGCCGGGGAGCTGCCCCACTGAACCGCTCCATCCACTTTCAACGACACTTCCGGACGCCGCTCATCGGCAACACACAGGGGAGATTATGGAAGCACAATCACGAGCTACCAGAGTTACGTGATCTTGACTGAATGATTGGCCCCTTTTAATTTTAAAAACAGATGTTTTAACTCTTTTCCGGGTCTGCGACTTTTCCCGTGTGCTTTTTTCTCTACATTTTGAGGGAGGCAGAAAAGAAACAAGGAAACCAGAACGTAGGTGGGTGTTTAACGTCCACAAACCATGCTGGTCACAAATAAAACCAAAGCCACAACTAAAAGTAGGATTCACATTTCAACATTAGTACAAAGTGAAAAGACAGACCATCAAAGCACAGGTAAAAAAGTCAACATGTAAAGTCCACCGAGGACAGGAAAGTCATTGTCCACCGACGCTGTCAGCGCCCTCCGACGGGTCTGTGTACCAGTAATTAAGATTATAAGTAAACAGCGTCAAAGCACGCACGTAAACACGAGGCGCGTGCTTCCCGGGTAAAAAATGAGTTCCGCCTCGATCCAAACGATCTGGATTTATTTGTGCTTGCGTAAGCAATGCGGGCGGTTATAACAAAAGAAACGCCTGATTGAATTCGAGTTGTCTGTTACAAACGTAGTGCCGTTGGAGCACCGAGGAAAACTGTTAGTCAGCTGACAGTTTTCAGAGACCTATGGTGTCACTCATTTTGGCAGTGGCTTAGGGGAGGGTGTTGTCAGACAGTGTTTGGAGCAAGACTGGTGTATAAATCTAGATACCACAGCAAGGCTGGTGTATAAACCTAGATACCACAGCAAGGCTTGTGTATAAACCTAGATACCACAGCAAGACAAGTGTATAAACCTAGATACCACAGCAAGGCTGGTGTATAAACCTAGATACACAGCAAGACAAGTGTATAAATCTAGATACCACAGCAAGGCTTGTGTATAAACCTAGATACCACAGCAAGGCAAGTGTATAAACCTAGATACCACAGCAAGGCTGGTGTATAAACCTAGATACCACAGCAAGGCAAGTGTATAAACCTAGATACCACAGCAAGGCTTGTGTATAAACCTAGATACCACAGCAAGGCAAGTGTATAAACCTAGATACCACAGCAAGGCTGGTGTATAAACCTAGATACCACAGCAAGGCAAGTGTATAAACCTAGATACAACAGCAAGGCTGGTGTATAAACCTAGATACCACAGCAAGGCAGGTGTATAAACCTAGACACCACAGCAAGGCAGGTGTATAAACCTAGATACCACAGCAAGGCAGGTGCATAAACCTAGATACCACAGCAAACCTAGATACCACAGCAAGGCAAGTGCATAAACCTAGATACCACAGCAAGGCAGGTGTGCAAAACTAGATACCACAGCAAACCTAGATACCACAGCAAGGCAGGTGTGTAAACGTAGATACCACAGCAAACCTAGATACCACAGCAAGGCAAGTGCATAAACCTAGATACCACAGCAAGGCAGGTGTGCAAATCTAGATACCACAGCAAATCTAGATACCACAGCAAGGCAGGTGTGTAAACCTAGATACCACAGCAAACCTAGATACCACAGCAAGGCAAGTGCATAAACCTAGATACCACAGCAAGGCAAGTGTATAAACCTAGATACCACAGCAAGCGGATGGCCGCCGACTCCTGCGTGCAAATGTCGCCATCGTAACGCCTGCCAACGGCGAGTGAGGGGCGGCCATATTTCAAAGCCAAGCGCCCCCTGTCGGCCGGGTCAACACTGGTCCTCTTGTCAATCGTTAACGTCCTGTTTGTCTTGCCAGGGCAGCGCGCTGGGCCACACGTTGAATTGTCCTGGCGCTGGTCCCTCCTTGTCTGTCTCATTAGCGAGCAACTCCGCCACGCTGGTTGTTAGAGCAAATGTAGATGTAGTGTATAATTATATCTGCCGACTGGACCAAAAGCCAGAGCGAGGAAAGTCTGGACACTTGAGAGGCAAAGACAAAAAAACAAAAAAAACAAAAAAACGCAAACAGCCCCACCCCCCCCCCCTCCCCAACGCCCCCCCCCCCCTCCCCAACGCCCCCCCAAAAAACAACAACAACAACAACAACAACAAAAGCAGAAACGGTACACCTCCCCCCCTTCCCGTGTGTTGCAGGCACATCCTGAACTGATAATTGAAGGTGTGCGCGATAATTGCGACTGCTGGTTAAAGCGGGAACAGGACGGCGTGCGGTACTGCAGACCCCATAGATACGCCACCGGAAGAAGAAGGTGTAACTCAAATCAACCTCACGTGTTCACTAGATTGCATACAAACTACACGAGAGAGAGGGGAGGGGGCAGAGACAAGTCAGACAGGTATTTGCCTGCCCCCCAAAAAGAAAAGAAGAAGAAGAAGAAGGACAACAAGAACAAGAACAAAAACAAGAGCAACAAGAGAGAGAGAGAGAGAGAGAGAGAGAGAGAGAGAAGAGGAGAGAGAGAGAGAGAGAACTCGAACTCGAAAACTTTATTTTACAAGGATTGTAGTTTAGGTTCATTCAAAAACCTGTTAACAACTGGTCCTTGCTTAAGCTACTGATGAATAGATATCAAACTACAGGCATTATTTATATACATAGAGGCATGAATGAGTGAGTGAAACGTTATACATGAGAATTTCCACACAAAACATAGCGTGCTCACAGCGCCAGATGAACACATGCCATACACCATTCAGTTACATATTATGAGCATACAACCAGCAAATAAAGCAGCAGGACATCTGATCAGTTCATAATTATGACTAGTATCGGAAAAGAACAGTAATGGAGAGAGAGCAAAAAAAAGAAAAAGAGGGTGGGGGGGGGGGTGGGTTGGGGTGTGTGTGGGTGGGGGTGAGGGCACTCTCACAAGCAGTCGGAAGGACAGGGCGGAGGGCACTCTCACAAACAGTTGGAAGGACAGGGCGGAGTTGTAGGGGTGTATAAAACAGGTCTCAAATGACCAGTCATTGCAATGGCAATCACTCGAAAACCTCTCTCTCTCTCTCTCTCTCTCTCTCTCTCTCTCTCTCTCTCTCTAGAGAGACAGAGAACTGGAATTCGAGCTCCAAAACTTTATTTTACAAGGATTGTAGTTTAGGTTCAGTCACTGAAAACCGTCTGACAACTAGTCCTTGCAAGCTACAGATGAATAAATAAAAATTACAGGCATCATTTGTATACATATAGGTATGAATGAGTGAGTGAAATTGATACATGAGAATTTCCACACAAAAAATAGCATGTTGACAGCGCCAGATGTACACATGCATACATCACTCAGTTATGCATTATGAGCATACAACCTGTAAATGAGGCAGTACTGGGAAGGGTGAGGGGGGTGGGGGGTGGGGGGGTGGGGGGTGGGGGACAGAAGAAAAAAAGCAGTAAATGCTTCTCTTATAAAGAACAGTAAGGGGGAGAGAGAGAGAGAGAGAGAGAGAGAGAGAGAGAGAGAGAGAGAGAGAGAGAGAGAGAGAGAGAGAGACAGAGAGAGAGAGAGACAGACAGACAGACAGAGACAGAGAGACAGAGACAGAGACAGACAGACAGACAGACAGACAGACAGAGACAGACAGACAGAGAGTACAGCATAGGACAGCTTTTATTCGAGATCGGACATATTCCTCTTATCTCAAATCTGGCTCAATAAATAAAGACAATATACACACAAATTTACATGATCGCGTCATATTGAAAAAAAACTAGTTCAAGCCAGAGGCTATCAGCGGCTTCATCAAATAGCCCTCCAATGGGTAAACTGTGACTCAGCATCAGTCACGCTGCCCTTCAGTCTAGTCACGTGCAACTGATCGGTACACATCTATTTTGTGCAGTGAGTCGTAAAAACTGAACACCTGTGAAAACATTACTGGTTGCGAGGATCAGGCTCAAGATAATTAATGTACGGCATCCATATAACAAATCAGCGGAGCATTTTCAGCCACTGACAATATCCTCCATTTTAAGTTTTCGTTTCAATCATCCCACTGTTACACAGAAATATAGTATCGCACACGGGTTAAACGAGAAATGTGTATTTTCTAGAATCTTTGCCTCTCCTGAGCATGCGCGAACGAGTAGGACATCATATGACGTCACTTTGCGGCCGGGGGGAACCCTTCGCTATGAACTTTGTAACTGGCTGTCACAGGGGCCGGAAAAGGCTTATCACGTGCACCCTGCTGCACTGACACATAATTATTGTCCTTAAACTGGTGGACGTTGGGTGGTACCGACATGTCAGAAACGGGAAACTGAAGTTGCGTATGACTCGAATTTTGATGTCCTGAATGTCACTGTTTGTGCAATGTCACTTTCAGTCATGGGTAGGCCTATCTATCTATGGGCGAGGCCAGACTGACATGGAATATGAGCCGCCACAGTCTTGAATCTGGGCCAAATAACGCGAAGGGAAAAGCATAGGCCTAATGTGTGCGCGCGCGCGCGCGTGTTTGTGTGTGTGTGTGTGTGTGTGTGTATGTGTGAGAGAGAGAGAGAGAGAGAGAGAGAGAGAGAGAGAGAGAGAGAGAGAGAGAGAGAGAGAGAGAGAGAGAGAGAGCACAGAAATGTACGTGAACAGGTATTTGTATAGTGAGGTCAACCGTGAACAATGTCACTCTGACAGACAGCAGTTCTGAAGGAAGACGTCAGAGCCCCCCCCCCCCCCCCCCACCCACACCCACACACAGCTGTCACCTGACAGGTGTTAGACATAATCACTGACCTAATTTAATTATCTATGGCGGAAGCTCTTGCTTGGGAAGGGTGCCTATACACAGTAAGAGGTGTCTTAGTAGCGGTGTCATCACACCCGTAATATGGCGGCAAGTAATGATGGAACCAAATCTTGACCACCATGACCCAAATCTTGGCCTGACCCAAATCTTGGCCTGTCTTTGAGGAAGGTGACGATGCGCGGATGATGTCCAGCGATGAGTGAGTGTGTACGTGTGTTTAAGTGTATGTATGTGCGTGAGTGTGTGCGTGCGTGCGGGTATCTCTGTCTGTCTGTCTGTCTGTCTCTGTCTGTCTGTCTGTCTCTGTCTCTGTCTCTGTCTCTCTCTCTCTCTCTCTCTCTCTCTCTCTCTCTCTCTCTCTATATATATATATATATATATATATATATATATTATATATATATACTTTGCGATCAACTCATGACATTCCTTTGAAATGTCAGGTCGATTCAATAGGCTTACAAGATCACAATTCCATTTAGAAAGATTCGTCAGGATCGAGTTCCAATCAGGCGTGGTCGTAACGACCAGTTCCATTCAGACGTGGTCGTAACGACCAGTTCCATTCAGACGAGGTCGTAACGACCAGTTCCATTCAGACGTGGTCGTAACGACCAGTTCCATTCAGACGTGGTCGTAACGACCAGTTCCATTCAGACGTGGTCGTAACGACCAGTTCCATTCAGACGTGGTCGTAACGACCAGTTCCATTCAGACGTGGTATTAACGAACAGTTCCATTCAGACGTGGTCGTAACGAACAGTTCCATTCAGACGTGGTCGTAACGAACAGTTCCATTCAGACGTGGTCGTAACGACCAGTTCCATTCAGACGTGGTCGTAACGAACAGTTCCATTCAGACGTGGTCGTAACGAACAGTTCCATTCAGACGTGGTATTAACGAACAGTTCCATTCAGACGTGGTCGTAACGAACAGTTCCATTCAGACGTGGTCGTAACGACCAGTTCCATTCAGACGTGGTACGTTAACGAACAGTTCCATTCAGACGTGGTCGTAACGACCAGTTCCATTCAGACGTGGTCGTAACGACCAGTTCCATTCAGACGTGGTCGTAACGACCAGTTCCATTCAGACGTGGTCGTAACGACCAGTTCCATTCAGACGTGGTCGTAACGACCAGTTCCATTCAGACGTGGTATTAACGAACAGTTCCATTCAGACGTGGTCGTAACGACCAGTTCCATTCAGACGTGGTCGTAACGAACAGTTCCATTCAGACGTGGTCGTAACGACCAGTTCCATTCAGACGTGGTCGTAAAGAGAAACAGCAAGTGTTTCAGTGTCGTCACCGTCTAGAAGACGAAAGCCCACTACGCGCTATTTGTTTCTCATACATATGGGCCTTCAGATTTAGCGCTCAGTCCACTGTGAAAATCACAGTCACAAGTGACAGTCTAAGTCAGTCTTCAGGACACGCGTCGCTTTATGTTGAAAGAGGACTGGGAGGAAATGAAGAGGAAAAACAGCGAAGGCAAACATTAGAAAGGCAGAACTGCTAGCAGTATTCGAAACATGGACAGTTAAATTTGATTCCTCATGCTCAATAATGTCCCAGACTCCCTAGTGACGAAGCAGCACCGTTATGCAGTAAGATATCGAAGCACCGGCAGTACAGACAATGACTACACACGTACTCCAGGGTTTGCCGTCGGGAAGAACCAAACGCTAATTCACTATAACAAGTGTGTGAACAGTTTTTGAACTCCACCAATAACCGGAGAATTCGTTGTTTCTGACGTTGTGTGAGTTTTGTTTTGTTTTGTTTTGTTTTTGTACGGATGTTTTTCTGTAGAGATGATTGTTTTTGACTAGGATTATTTTTAGGAGATGAGTTTCTGACTATTTCTATAAAGGGGTTGAGTGCGAGTTGTGATGTTTGTAGTGAATGTGTTTTACATGTCACACGTCATTATCATTGCTTTAGGCAGTGACGTCTATTCCTGTGCTACAAAGGTTTAGGTAGTTACGTCTATTCCTGTGCTACAAAGGTTTAGGTAGTTACGCCTGTTCCTGTGCTACAAAGGTTTAGGTAGTTACGTCTATTCCTGTGCTACAAAGGTTTAGGTAGTTACGTCTATTCCTGTGCTACAAACGTTTAGGTAGTTACGTCTACTCATATGCTACAAAGGTTTAGGTAGTTACGTCTACTCATATGCTACAAAGGTTTAGGTAGTTACGTCTACTCCTGTGCTACAAAGGTTTAGGTAGTTACGTCTACTCTTGTGCTACAAAGGTATGGGTAGTTACGTCTACTCCTGTGCTACAAAGGTTTAGGTAGTTACGTCTACTCCTGTGCTACAAAGGTTTAGGTAGTTACGTCTACTCCTGTGCTACAAAGGTTTAGGTAGTTACGTCTACTCTTGTGCTACAAAGGTTGGGTAGTTACGTCTACTCCTGTGCTACAAAGGTTTAGGTAGTTACGTCTACTCCTGTGCTACAAAGGTATGGGTAGTTACGTCTACTCCTGTGCTACAAAGGTATGGGTAGTTACGTCTACTCTTGTGCTACAAAGGTTTAGGTAGTTACGTCTACTCCTGTGCTACAAAGGTATGGGTAGTTACGTCTACTCCTGTGCTACAAAGGTTTAGGTAGTTACGTCTACTCCTGTGCTACAAAGGTATGGGTAGTTACGTCTACTCCTGTGCTACAAAGGTTTAGGTAGTTACGTCTACTCCTGTGCTACAAAGGTTTAGGTAGTTACGTCTACTCCTGTGCTACAAAGGTTTAGGTAGTTACGTCTACTCCTGTGCTACAAAGGTTTAGGTAGTTACGTCTACTCCTGTGCTACAAAGGTTTAGGTAGTTACGTCTACTCCTGTGCTACAAAGGTTTAGGTAGTTACGTCTACTCCTGTGCTACAAAGGTATGGGTAGTTACGTCTACTCCTGTGCTACAAAGGTATGGGTTCCCTGTTAAATCCCCCCAGCCTCCCCCCTTCCACCCACACGCTTTGTGTACAGCGCATAGCGCAGTGTAGTCATAACAAATGGAAGCGCGTTCTATGAAGACCATTTATTATTATTAACACCATTATTATCATTAACAGAGAGGGTTAGTACACGGGTGGTAGTGGTAGTGGTGGTGGTTGTGGCGCAGCCCAACTGTCTACCTACGCTGTGCGTGTGCTTCAAGCGTAACGCACAGATTGCTACCTAAACACCTGCCCCTTCACACAGAACCGAAGTCGCACAGATCGCTACCTAAACACCTGCCTCTTCACACACAACCGAAGTCGCACAAATCGCAACCTAAACACCTGCCCATTCACACAGAACCGAAGTCGCACAGATCGCTACCTAAACACCTGCCCCTTCACACAGAACCGAAGTCGCACAAATCGCTACCTAAATACCTGTCCCTTCACACAGAACCGAAGTCGCACAGATCGCTACCTAAACACCTGCCCCTTCACACAGAACCGAAGTCGCACAGATCGCTACCTAAACACCTGCCCCTTCACACAGAAGAGTAACTTGAGAAGATTTATCCAGTGACAAACTTTACAAGTCAGTCTTTTGCGGCATCATTGGTAAAGTTGTTGTTATGCTCGTAAAACTGACAACAAAGACGCACTCGGCGGCAGCTGGTTACTTCAGTCAGTTGCTCCGCTACGGCCCACCATTTTGATTTCGGATGAAATCGATAGGGTTCCATCGTAAAGCTAGAACAGCAATAAAATCAACAAAAGCAACCCAAATTACAATCTCGTACAAGCATACGATGCTAATCTACAAAGAAAAGTATCAGTTTAATGTTTACATAGCAAACTAAAGTGGAAATGGTCCCTACGAATCCACTGTAGTAAGAACGCAGCAGCAGACGAAAAACTTGAACCATGTGGTAAACAATCTTCCTAACCTAGCTGTGACCTTTGATCCGCACACAAATCGCTGACGGCACGAGAGAAAATAGTTCCCTAACCACTACCACTACCACCCGTGTACTAACCATCTCTATTATTATGGGAATGTTATTGCAGACAGCTGTTTTGCAGAGAAAACTGTTAGGTGGCTGGCTGTTCCTGTAGATCTATATGCCTGATGTTTATGTACAGAGGAATATCTGGTAGGTGATTCTTTCTGTAGATTGAACTATTCATTTTCTCGGTGATTGTCAGACAGAAGTGATGGGCGCACATAAAAACGAGAAGTGCACAACTGTCTGTCTGTCTGTCTTGTCTGTCTCTGTCTGTCTGTCTGTCTGTCTGTCTGTCTGTCTGTCTGTCTGTCTGTCTGTCTGTCTGTCTGTCTGTCTCTCTCTCTCTCTCTCTCTCTCTCTCTCTCTCTCTCTCTTCCCTCACACACACACACACACACACACACACACACACACACACACACACACACACACACACACACACACACACACACACACACTATGTACTCTGAATCACTACACACTCATTTCACCCGTCTGTCAAAGTCTACGACTATCCATGATTTCATTTGTCACGGAAGAAGGTTTTAGCTGTCCATAAATTGTTCATAGACTGTCTGTAGCGGTGTGCCGTGAAGAATTAAAAAAATGTTTTTAAAAAGTCATTGTTGCTAAATGGCCATAGACCGTCCTTACGGAAACAGCATGAGAGTTTGCTGCAGACATCATTGTGTGGGACTCTCTGCCATGAAAAAATAATCTAGATTGTTGATTTCATTTGGTGCGCCATCGATTAATGGCCATGCAATGCATGCACTGCCGTGAGGCCCAGGGAGCTGGCCACCAGAAGTCACTACAAGGCTGCACTGTCCGTGGCGTTTTCATAGACTGTCCATGGTTTGTTTACAGACTGTTCATGGCTTGTTCATAGACTCCATGGTTTGTTTACAGACTGTTCATGGCTTGTTCACGGACTGTTCATGGCTTGTTCATAGTCTCCATGGTTTGTTTACAGACTGTTCATGGCTTGTTCATGGCGGACTGTCCATGGCTTGTTCATGGCGGACTGTTCATGGCTTGTTCATAGTCTCCATGGTTTGTTTACAGACTGTTCATGGTTGTTCATGGCGGAGTGTCCATGGCTTGTTCATGGACTGTTCATGGACTGACTATGGCTGTCTGCCATGAAAACAATAAAAAGAAGTAAAGAACTTTTTGTCACGAGGTCTGTACTACACACGTCAGTCTGCCATGGACACATAAAGACAGGGACAACCGTTATGCAGCTAGTAAACAATAATAATGTACTATGTTGGGTGCTATTTCTCTAAATTGGAGCACATGGCCCATTACAAAGCAAAGAAACCAAACCACAGTCAAAGCAAACTGGCGCTGACGCGCGCGCGTACGAACTCACGCACGCACGAATGCGCACGCGCGCGCGCGCGCCACACACACACACACACACACACACACACACACACACACACACACACACACACACACTCACTCACTCAAACTCACACATACACACACAGTCAGTAGGATAGCTTGAAGGGGTGAGGTTTGAAAGATGGTTTGAAAGACGTGAGTATTTGACGCTCTAACTTTGAAAAGATGTCTGACCAAGCGAGTGCGTGCACACAGAGGAAAAACAAAGAATGGATGGATCAGAAGAAAAGAGTAGCTGACGCCTTAATATTGACTGTTCCACCCCCGAGTTACCGCAGTCGCACGTAAAAGATCCCGGTCATTCTGCCAAAAGTGCAGGTGGCAGGTTACAGCTAAACACGCATACACCTTACGTATGTGGCTTTGCATGAAGTGACATGGTACATGGTGTATGGTATACATAGATCATACGCCGAGACGGTAGCAGTTTAATGTGGCACCAGCCATGCCAGCGCTGTAAATACACCAGTTCGGTGGACATTGAAAAACGAGCTATAAAAAGCTAGTCACTCATGTAGAATCACATGCGAGCGCAGTGGGTCTGCTCTAGAGCGGACAATAGTGCTATAGAAAAGCAATCATCGGATATACAGCAGAAACATCAGAGCATTTCATACTACATTGTCCCCTTTATAATAGTATTAGAATTAAAACCATTAATAAACTAGATGAGAACGAAAGAAATATCAATACACTTCTGTTTGGAAACGACCAACTACATTTAGAAACTAATAAGAAAATATTTGCTATAGTCCACGATTTTTCGCGCCAAACCGACCGCTTGTAAATCTGTAAAAGTCTGCCTAAATTTGTTTATGATACAAGCGAAGAAGTACACGTTTTAATCCTCTCCCTCTCTCTGTCTCTCTGAGATCAATAATTATGACATCACTAGACCATTCGGTTAGTTATTTGCTTTTTTAACCCCCACCCCTCCTCCCGTTTTGTTGTTGTTGTTTTGCTTTTTGTTTTGTTTGCTTTTGTTTTTTGTTGTCATTTTGGTCTTTGTTGGTTTTGTTGCCTCTGATGTTTTGACAACAATTTGACATCTTGCCATCGTAAATGTCTGTGTGATTATCATTTTATCTATAGGTAACACTCAGATAAGCATATTGCTTTTGTGTTTCCTGTACTTATTTGTTGAGCTTATGATTACGATGAATGAATAAAATTTTGTTTAAACCAAAAGCAATCATCATCATCATCATCAACTGCCGCTTTTATAATAATGATTATATTTATAGCGCCTGAACAACAAATGCATGTGCTCTTAGCGCTGTACAAATCAACAACTGTAACGTTTCAAAACACATCAGTACAGTTATTATAAATTACTCAAATCAGCCTAAAACGACAATTCAAAACGATACACTCAGTCACTCCTGCCTATATGCGTAATTATCAATACACGCAGAGTTTACTGATCTTTAAAACATGGCAATATACATAATCATATTATAATTATACCCAGAAAACAGTTTCTTCAGTGGTCAAAATTCGACCCCGGTGAGGATTAAGATTCAGTCAGGACGGACGATTTTTTGTACTTTGCAAAAAGCTGACAAAGCACCGTTATCACTGCGAAGGCCAGTATTAAGCTGAAAGTTTTTCGGTCCGTCTTCCGACCAATGATCGGCACGCCACAGATGAGTTTGCCCGAAATGGTAGACAAAAGCTTCAAGCTACAGGCCTACAACTGAAACGGTCACTTCTTGTTTCCCGATTCAGTTGCGACAGAACAAATCTCAGTCAGAGATTTGAGCTGCAGTAAGATGTAATATTCGTTAGTTAGTTCTGGGAGTTCAACGTCTCGTCAGCCGCACCGGGGTCACCCCACGACGGTGTGAAATTTGATACAGAACGGTCTGAGACAGCAGGAACAGCTGATGATAATGCTGTATTCTGTGGTCTCTGTCAGATGTGGCTACAGCACCGACTCTCCGGCTGTCACCTGTGGCAGGAGCCGCCGTCAGCGCTCTGTGACCGGCGCCCTACGGTCACCACCGACAGCGACAGCCACTTTCAGAACACACGTTTCTCTATCGGCACTGACTGCGTCATCAGTCATCAGTTCCCAAAGTCACGGTCAGACTACGCTAATCACCGGTCTTTATTCCGACAGAGAGAAACACCACACACTCACACACACACACACACACACACACACACACACACACACACACACACACACACACACACACACAGTGACGGCGAAGTCCACCGGGAAGAATTTCACTAGCATAATTAAACTGACTAACTTTGGCGGGGCTCGGAGGCTGAGTCAGTGAACACAGTAATGACCGCATCGGCAACAACACTACACTGAAAACAACGATTTCGACACTGAAAACACTGGCAAACAAACACACGGCGAAAACCAGCAACACCCCCCAAAAACAACAACAACAACAACAAAACAACCAGAAGAAACAGGCAGAAAAAAAAGAAGAAAAAACCCCGAAACAAACCCTGAAAAAACAACAAAAAACAAAACCCCGAAAAAACACTGAAAAAAACAACAACAAAATAATCACCGAAACAAACACCGAAAAAACATCATCACTGATTCTTTCTTGAAACTTTAGTCCTAACCGGTGATCTAAACTAATTCGAAGCAAGCGGTTTTGATTGAAACAGCGTTTGATAAAGTGAAACAGCGAAAACTGACGGAACGGAGAAAGTTGCAGAATGCAGGACGAAACAAGAAGACTCGGGGTGTTGGCTTACCTGGGAGGTGGGCGAGGTGCAGAATGCAGGACGAAACAAGAAGACTCGGGGTGTTGGCTTACCTGGGAGGTGGGCGAGGTGCAGAATGCAGGACGAAACAAGAAGACTCGGGGTGTTGGCTTACCTGGGAGGTGGGCGAGGTGCAGAATGCAGGACGAAACATCATCACTGATTCTTTCTTGAAACTTTAGTCCTAACCGGTGATCTAAACTAATTCGAAGCAAGCGGTTTTGATTGAAACAGCGTTTGATAAAGTGAAACAGCGAAAACTGACGGAACGGAGAAAGTTGCAGAATGCAGGACGAAACAAGAAGACTCGGGGTGTTGGCTTACCTGGGAGGTGGGCGAGGTGCAGAATGCAGGACGAAACAAGAAGACTCGGGGTGTTGGCTTACCTGGGAGGTGGGCGAGGTGCAGAATGCAGGACGAAACAAGAAGACTCGGGGTGTTGGCTTACCTGGGAGGTGGGCGAGGTGCAGAATGCAGGACGAAACAAGAAGACTCGGGGTGTTGGCTTACCTGGGAGGTGGGCGAGGTGCAGAATGCAGGACGAAACAAGAAGACTCGGGGTGTTGGCTTACCTGGGAGGTGGGCGAGGTGCAGAATGCAGGACGAAACAAGAAGACTCGGGGTGTTGGCTTACCTGGGAGGTGGGCGAGGTGCAGAATGCAGGACGAAACAAGAAGACTCGGGGTGTTGGCTTACCTGGGAGGTGGGCGAGGTGCAGAATGCAGGACGAAACAAGAAGACTCGGGGTGTTGGCTTACCTGGGAGGTGGGCGAGGTGGAACGTGGCCGTGTGACTCGGGGCTGTTCACTTCGTTAACTGAGTAATTATTGCACGTACATCGTGGTCACCTCCCAGCACCAACAGCGCAGATTACCAGTCAGTGGGAAGACATTACTTCTCTCTCGGAAAACAACGCACGTGTGTGTATGAAGTCAATATGAGTGCGTGTGCGTGTGTGTGTGTGTACGTGTGCGTGTGTGTGCGTGCGTGTGTCGGTGTCAGCGTGAGCGAGTACGAATCAGGGGAAAACTGCAAGCCGCGGAGAAAAGCCGACGTCAGTGACGGGCTGTGCATTGTGAACCCCACCTCTTCCTACACTGCACTCTCCATTCTTTTCCCCATCAACTCTCTCTCCTCTCTCGCTCCCGTTCTCAGCCACACGCATGCTCGCTCGGCGGCTCTTCACGCGCGCACGACTGAAGACGGGCCGAGCCCCGACA
>JABMCL010002498.1:165000-170000 GCA_018857735.1 Alviniconcha marisindica | reverse complement strand
CCGCGCGCCGGGGTCGTCCTCACACGGCACTGACGGAACGGACGACACTGACGGAACGGACGGAACGGACGGCACTGACGGCAATGACGGCACTGACGGAACGGACGGCATTGACGGCACTGACGGAACGGACGGAACGGACGGCACTGACGGCACTGACGGAACGGACGGCACTGACGGAACGAACGGAACGGACGGCACTGACGGAACGGACGGAACGGACGGCACTGACGGCACTGACGGAACGGACGGCACTGACGGCAATGACGGAACGGACGGCACTGACGAAACTGACGGCACTGACGGAACTGACGGAACGGAGGGAACCGACCACTGCCGCTTACCGAACGGCCGGCGCTGCAGTGTTTGAACCGTGCACGTGCCAACCAAGCTTGAACAGGGTACGACAATCATGACAGAGTTCTGAGCAAAACCCTGTCGTGTGCAGGCCGTTGTCACAGTTCTTTCTAAACTCATTTTCTTACTATGGATGCTTATCTGCCGTGCTGTTTTGTCGACAAAAAACAAACAAGCAAAATTTTCACAGAAAAAAATAAAATCATCGTGGAATGTACTGACGCAAGCATCAGAAAGAAGAAGAAGAAGAAGAAGAAGAAGAAGAAGAAGAAGAAGAAGAAGAAGAAGAAGAAGAAGAAGAAGAAGAAGAAGAAGAAGAAGAAGAAGAAGAAGAAGAAGAAGAAGAAGAAGAAGAAGAAGAAGAAGAAAGAAGAGGGAGAAGGGGAGGAGAAGGAAGAAGAGAAAGGTAAGGAGGAGCTAGGCAACAAACAAACAAAAAATAAACAACATAAAACAACAAGCAACTGGATCAAAACACATAAAAGATGAAAAAGAACGCTGAATTTAATTAGACAACACGCTAGCATTCTTCAGCACACTCCAGCTCTAACTGAAACCGGACGAGAAAACATTTTCATTGATCTGTTTGTTTGTTGCTTGGAAAAGAAAAAGGAAAAGAAGAAGCAAGGGAGCTGGGTGGGCGGGCTGGGGGTGTCTGCCGTGAAATTGTGTGCATGTCTTGACGGTCTAATTAAAACCAGCGTCCTTTTTAACCGTTTGTGTGTTTTCACCTATTTAGATGCCAGCGGTCAACTTTGTTTAACATTTTTTTTTAAACAAGCACTTGGATCGGATTTTAATGCCGTATGGAAATGTCAGGACCGGAACAAAAGAATAAGCCAAGAAATCCAATCTCACAAACGATTAATCTTACTCAGACCTGCACAGTCGGCATTAGGACCAGCAATGCACTGTCGCTGACTGGTTTACGTACATCACTAGCATCATGCAGCAGAAGGTATAATTATCAGCTTAGGTCCAAGGGGGCGCACTCCGGTCTGGCGACACTTGACACGTCAGTGGCCTGCCCTTGTCTCCCGCCGCTCTCGTCGATTGACCCCTGACCTGGAGGTCGGGAAAGGTGAGGAAGATAACGGCCTGCGTGTCTCCGGCCTGTCAGTTAGACAATCAGCCCTTACTCCTCGCCAGCAAATGGAGCGTGAGAAGTTCTCATCACCGACCTACGTCACGTCATGCGTAGGCAGCGTGCAGAGAGGGAGGCGCCCGGCCGTGCAGTGCTGTCATGGTGCCTGTCAGTGACCAGTATTCACCGGCTTCCTGACCCATGACGCTGAGCAAAGAATTACCTTCGTCAGTGGGTTGGAACCGTTCAGTTCAGTGCCGATCTACGTCCACAGAGACCGTACGGGCCATTAGGGACGGGAGCCAATGACGGCCACCTCCACTTTCACACAGCTCCGCCTGAGCTCTGTGTACAACTGTTCAATGCTGCTTTACGTCTAAAATTAAGACACCACAAGGACCATTAAGGACGGGGAACCCAGGACGACCACCTCGACTTTCACACAGCTCCTCAACTCTGTATACAACTATTCACTGTTGCTTTACGTCTAAAGACGGCACAAGGACTATTAAGGACGGGGAGCCCAGGACGACCACCTCGACTTTCACACAGCCTCTGAGCACTGACTGAACGAGTCTTCCGGTTCCGTTAAAAAGTCGATTGAGAAAGCGTGAAAGAACTCCCTCCAACTACACCGCAAAACTCTCTCACCCAAGGCAAAACTCTCTCACCCAAGGCAAAACTCTCTCACCCAAGGCAAAACTCTCTCACCCTCGGCAAAACACAACGCAGAGCACGTGAAAAACGTGCGAGTCAGTCAGCCCAGTCTGTCAGTCTGTCTGTCTGTCTGCCTGTGAATCAGTCAGTCAGTCTGTCCGTCTGCCTGTGAGTCAGTCAGTCAGTCTGTCTGCCTGTGAGTCAGTCAGTCAGTCTGTCTGTCTGTCAATCTGTCTGCCTGTGAGTCAGTCAGTCAGTCTGTCTGTCAGTCTGTCTGCCTGCCTGTGAGTCAGTCAGTCAGTCTGTCTGTCAGTCTGTCTGCCTGCCTGTGTCAGTCAGTCAGTCAGTCTGTCTGTCAGTCTGTCTGCCTGTGAGTCAGTCAGTCAGTCTGTCTGTCAGTGCGTGCTGGCTCTGCGGCTGTGTGTGCTTCGGATGGTTTGTCAGTCTGTCTGCCTGAGAGTCAGTCAGTCTGTCTGTCTGTGTGTCACTCAGTCTGTTTGAGTCAGTCAATCTGTCTAGCTGTCTGTCAGTCTATCCCGCCCTCTGTCTGTAAGTCTCACGGTCAGTCAGTCTGTCTGTCTGTCTGTCTTCCCCCCCCCCCCCCCCCCCCCCTCACCGCCACCCGAGCCTACTTGACGGCGAAAACGGGGCCACACTGAACCAATCACTGCTCTAAACGAAGGCCATGATGTCCAGGTTGTTCGCCGACAGTAGATAGACATTAATGACGAAACCGGGCTAAGAATGGTGCGCTGTTAAGGCAACCCGCGCAGGCCAGTTTTAAACAACACGTTTTGATGATTGTATTGACCGCCGCATCAATACAATGCGCCACCACTGAATCAGTCAATGAAGGCTTTGGAAACTGAATTAATGTGTTGTGAACCAAAACGCACAGAAGGTTTGAATGAAGGAAGGAAAATCTATATATAGGTTTGAATAAAGGAAGGAAAATCTATATATGGCACACGAAAAACTTCCATACAAACCCTTGCGTGTCCACGTCGCCAGACACACAGTGCAGGCTCTCCCACGGCTAAACTACCAACAGACATTCACACCGTCCCAACACGTCGCGTTGAAAGCAACGCTTAACAAGGGAATCAAAATACAAGGGAGTTAATTAGCGTTCGAAATACATAACACAAGTACAACAACAAAGACCCGAGTCTCCTACGGTAACTCTCACCTGGCATGCATGTAATTACAAGGCCCGGTACATAAACTCCACCGGAGGCACATCCTCAGGGTGAGCCGGTGTGGCCTAGCGGTAAGGCGTTAGGCTGGTAGGCGGAAGGACCTCGGTTCGATACCGCTTTGGCTCTCCTTTCTCTTCAAAAATTGTGGTCTGTGGACACCGTCTTGTGACTTTGTCCCTCACAATTAATGAAACATTAAAATGGCTCTCATCGCTGCCCATCTTAATGCAGGTCATTCTGGTGGTGACTGTAGCGATAGGTATATAATCTCCCTCTTCCCCCACCTCCATACCCCCTTCCCCCCCATTCTCCCCGTCCCTAATAAGCCTTGTGGTTTCTGTGGACGTTAAGCACCATGTTTACTTACTTACTTACATCCTCAGGAGGGAGAGTTACCGTAGGCGACTGAGGTCTTTGTTGTTGTACTTGTGTCACGTATTTCGAGCTCTAATTAACTTCCATGTGTGTGGATTCTGCAGGAGCGCTCCGGGCCTCGTTCTCTTTCAGATTTTTAACGCTTAACAAGGCAATACAAAACATGCGCATTTTTCAGGGCCGCCCCACTTTTCAGATAACACTTAATGTATACAGGAAACGGTGAATCAACCCCTTGTGCCGAATGCAAGCATCGTTTTACATGCGTTGAGTTCAAATTGAGTCGGTTCCTTGCTCCAGAGGATCAGAGAATGTTTGAGTGCTCGCATCCTTGTGCCAGTGAACCAAGTATGCGAATGCTGAGTAGGCTCTTGGTTTTATTGCTAGTTTGGTTTAAACATAATTTATTTCTTATATTCGAAAACTTGCTTATACGGCCCTAATATTACACACATTTAATAGTTACCAACGTCGATTATACAGACAGCAAGACGAACATAAAATAAAAGTGTATCAACTTGAAGATGCTGTTGATAAGATGCTGTTGATAAGATGCTGTTGATAAGAGCGCGTTGAGTTCGCCCAGCGGGGAACAGCGCATAGACAACGTATGTATGATTATTATATTTTAGTACGTGCGTGCGTCCGTGCGTGTGTGGATGTGTGTGAGCGCGCGTATGTGTGAACGTGAGTGCGTGCAGGTGTGTGTGTGTGTGTGTGTGTGTGTGTGTGTGTGTGTGTGTGTGTGTGTGTGTGTGTGTGTGTGTGTGTGTGTGTGTGTGTGTGTGTGTGTGTGTGTGTGTGTGTGTGTGTGTGTGTGTGTGTGTGTGTGTGTGTGTGCGTGCGTGCGCGTCCGTGTGTGTGTGTGAGCATGGAGAGAGAGAGAGAGAGAGAGAGAGAGAGAGAGAGAGAGAGAGAGAGAGAGAGAGAGAGATTTTCATCCTGTATTGGGAAGCAACACTGCATTCACCACGGAGTTAATAAATATGTTGCGTACACAGACATCGGTCTCTTGTCATAGATGGTGAGATTTGGCTCTCTCCATCTCGCCTGTGTCCCAATATACACAGAGGCAATGAGTGTCATCAGTCAGCCTCTCAGAAAATGAGATGTGATCTACACCTCGTTTATGAATCCACTGTCCCAGAAACCGATTTTTCGGTGTCTATGAGAGAGACCAGAAGGGGTGTGGGAGTGGGGGGAGGTAAGCAATGTAATAAGCTTTTGTACAGTCAATCGTTCCCAAACCCGAGTTTGGTGTCTCTGTTATACGAACCCATTGTCCCAAAGACCAGTTTGGTGTCTCTGTTATACGAACCCATTGTCCC
>JABMCL010002498.1:157500-160000 GCA_018857735.1 Alviniconcha marisindica | reverse complement strand
ACTGACTCACGTCGCCGGCTGTTTCACTGATGGTGCAACTGACTCACGTCGCCGGTTGTTTCACTGATGGTGCAACTGACTACGTCGCCGGTTGTTTCACTGATGGTGCAACTGACTCACGTCGCCGGTTGTTTCACTGATGGTGCAACTGACTCACGTCGCCGGTTGTTTCACTGATGGTGCAACTGACTCACGTCGCCGGTTGTTTCACTGATGGTGCAACTGACTCACGTCGCCGGTTGTTTCACTGATGGTGCAACTGACTCACGTCGCCGGTTGTTTCACTGATGGTGCAACTGACTCACGTCGCGGTTGTTTCACTGATGGTGCAACTGACTCACGTCGCCGGTTGTTTCAGTGATGGTGCAGGTCACTCACGTCGCTGGTTGTTTCAGTGATGGTGCAACTGACTCACGTCATTGGTTGTTTCAGTGATGGTGCAACTGACTCACGTCATTGGTTGTTTCAGTGATGGTGCAGGTGACTCACGTCACTGGTTGTTTCAGTGATGGTGCAGGTGACTCACGTCGCTGGTTGTTTCAAACGTCAGTGATGGCGCAGTGATGGTGCAGGCTTAACGTCAGTGATGGTGCAGGCTGACTCACGTCACTGGTTGTTTCAAACGTCAGTGATGGTGCAGTGATGGGGCAGGCTGACTCACGTCACTGGTTGTTTCAAACGTCAGTGATGGGGCAGGCTGACTCACGTCACTGGTTGTTTCAAACGTCATTGATGGTGCAGGTGACTCACGTCACTGGTTGTTTCAAATGTCAGTGATGGTGCAGGCTGACTCACGTCACTGGTTGTTTCAAACGTCAGTGATGGTGCAGGCTGACTCACGTCACTTGTTGTTTCAAACGTCATTGATGGTGCAGGTGACTCACGTCACTGGTTGTGTCAAACGTCAGTGATGGGGCAGGCTGACTCACGTCACTGGTTGTTTCAAACGTCAGTGATGGTGCAGGCTGACTCACGTCACTGGTTGTTTCAAACGTCAGTGATGGTGCAGTGATGGTGCAGGCTGACTCATGTCACTGGTTGTTTCAAACGTCAGTGATGGTGCAGGCTGACTCACGTCACTGGTTGTTTCAAACGTCAGTGATGGTGCAGTGATGGTGCAGGCTGACTCACGTCACTGGTTGTTTCAAACGTCAGTGATGGCGCAGGCTGACTCACGTCACTGGTTGTGTCAAACGTCGGTGATGGGGCAGGCCGACGGGTAGCCACGCTTCGTGAACCGGCCGTCATCCCTGTTACTGGTGGCACGGTGCCTGGTCTGCGCTTGCGAGGGAAACAGTGTCTAGCCCTTCAGCGGACGAGAGGAGAACTAAGGTCCAGGTACCTACACTAGGAGCACGTTTAGTCTGGATACATTGTTCAGTTCAGTTCAGCTCAGTTCAGTTAACTTCAAGACGGTATCTAAGCGCTCGGAAAAGCCCATATGCGCTCCACCCTGTCTCTCAGAAGTTTCCACAACGTTGCCTTTGAAAAGGTTCCAGTGTTCGTCTGATTGACGATGGCCCTCTCTCGTCCTTTCAAGGAAGATCGTCCAGCGCTTCCTCTTTCCACGCCTCTCTCCTCCAGGCCATCGATGATGTGATACACTGTCGATGTTTTGAACATTTACCGTAAAGTTCTTACCCGTGACCTGAGCTTGTTACCAACAAGCTGTCTCCCACTTCATCACTGTAGGTACTGTAGGCAGAGAGGTAAGCACTGTACTCGGCATCATAGAGTAGGATTGGGTGGCGACTCTGCTGCTGCAAGTTTTCCTCGGTGAAAATGATTCAATCTGTCCGTGAAAAACATTTCTGATTGTGGCTTCGTTATGATCACGAGTGATGTCACAACGTCTTGTCAGCTGTAGACTGTTGACAAACTGTCCACAGCGCCAACGTCTTGTCAGCTGTAGACTGTTGACAAACTGTCCCCAGCGCCAACGTCTTGTCAGCTGTAGACTGTTGACAAATTGTCCCCAACAAAACGTCTTGTCAGCTGTAGACTGTTGACAAACTGTCCCCAGCGCCAACGTCTTGTCAGCTGTAGACTGTTGACAAACTGTCCCCAACAAAACGTCTTGTCAGCTGTAGACTGTTGACAAACTGTCCCCAGCTCCTTGCCCCACCCGTCATGAAGCAAACAGCTGTCGAGGAACCCGCTTTTCTCAGCGGCAAGGAAAGGCGTGGTGAGCGATGGAGGTCAAGGGGGGGGGGGGGGGAGGCAGGGGGGATTAAAGTTGAAGGGGGACAGTGCAGAGCTCGGAGAGGACAGCGTTGGGAGATTCCCTGAACCCTAACCGTTATCTTGCTGTGCTGTCTGGAACGTGTGCAGCGTGCCGCAGACTAAACGTTTTGTCGCGACAAGCATACTGTTGTCGCGACAAAAGACGTGTTTTGCCGCGACAAAGGGTTAATGATACTTGTGGACGCTCTCGCCAATGAAAGCAGAAGTGCCGCACAGCGGGCTGACGTGCAGGGTGTGACAAGCAATGCGCTCGGGG
>JABMCL010002498.1:145000-150000 GCA_018857735.1 Alviniconcha marisindica | reverse complement strand
TTTGAATTCTTGCGTTGTGGACAAAGTGCTCCAATTTGAAGAAACAATAGCACGCAACAGAATGTATCATCACTGTTATCATTACTCCACAAATGTTACTCAGATCTCAGAAAGCCGCTTTTTAAAACTCAAAAACGATTTTCCTTCTGACGGCTTTCTTTTTTAGATCAACACTCCCGCCCTCAGGCCGTAAGCCCGGCAGTCGCCTTGCTGTGGACCGGGTCCAGCTATGAATATTTTATGGAGGACCATTAGGACAAAAGCCTTCAATGGAAAAGTTTGGACAGTTTCTAAGTATAATCATGGAACGAAGCCAATGTCAAAACGTTATCCTTTCCGGGATTTCCACTCATACACGCGCGCACGCTCCTGCACGCACGCACGCACGCATGCACACACTCACGCACACACACACATTGAGAGAGAGAGAGAGAGAGAGAGAGAGAGAGAGAGAGAGAGAGAGAAGAGAGAGAGAGAGAGAGAGAGAGAGAGAGAGAGAGTGCGTGTAACGTTCGCACATACACGATTTTGTCATGTGCATGGATGTGTACATGTCTGTATATCTGTTTATGTGAGTACATATAAAGAAGTGCGTGTTTCAATGCCTGACAGTTGGTCTTCAAAAAAACTAAAACTCTGTCTCTCTTTCTCTCTGTCTCTGTCTGTCTGTTTGTCTGTCTGTCTGTCTCTCCCTACTCCCTCTCTCTATCTCCCTCTCTCGATTTGGTTACTTCAACAGTTTTAACGGTTGTTTATTTCCCCACAGATGGACGACAGGGAACAGAATTAATGGAGGCGGCAAATATTAGAGGCCGGATCAAGCTGGTCCCAGAAGTGTGGGCCATCTGAGACACTGGTCTAACAGTAAGCTGAGTAAAGGTACCGTTGTCAGAACTGTGGGCCATCTGAGACACTGGTCTAACAGCAAGCTGAGTAAAGGAACCGTTGTCAGCACTGTGGGCCATCTGAGACACTGGTCTAACAGCAGGCTGAGTAAAGGAACCGTTGTCAGCCCGGCACAGGGAAGCTTAGCCTCGGGGCAGCGAGAGGAGCGACAGAAGGCAGCCGTTTTCTAAATGTCAGAGGCCGCAAGGGTCTGATCCTAGGCCACAAGTTGTGCACTCAGCCAGTTAACTTCCCATACTTTGTATCACGGGACCGAACTTAAACCAAAGCCGCGTGCTGGATAGTTGTAGATAGAAGTACAAGGGACAATGGCGTACATCTCTCCCCTCTCCTCTCTCTCTTTCTCTCTCTCCATCTCCCCCCCCCCCTCTCTCTCTCTCTCTCGCTCTCTCTCTAATCCCACGCCGAACCCGGCCAAAAAAAGGAAAAGAAGAAGAAGAAGAAGAAGACGAAAGAAAGAAAGGATGTGAGTGCTGTATGTTTGCGAGGCAGCCTCCGCCCCCCCCCCCCCCCACCACCACCCCCGCCCCCCCACCACCACCCCCGCCCCTCCATCCCCACCCCGACAGCAACATAAATGAAAGACGATAGGGGGGGGGGGGGGAAACAGGAAGAAGGAGAAAACAAAAATGAAAAATAAAAGTAGGAAAAAATCCACACAACGTTGGGATTTTAAACCTGTTTTGAGCTTTTGTTGACTTCTCTCTCTCTCTCTCTCTCTCTCTCTCTCTCTCTCTCTCTCTCTCTCTCTCTCTCTCTCTCTCTCTCTCTCTCCTACCGGTTGACTGGGCGTAAAACACCAACTTACTTACTCACTGTGTGTGTGTGTGTGTGTGTGTGTGTGTGTGTGTGTGTGTGTGTGTGTGTGTGTGTGTGTGTGTGTGTGTGTGTGTGTGTGTGTGTGTGTGTGTGTTGTTGACCTCAGTGGAATCATGTTAAATTGGAAACTTGTTAGTTTGCCACAAAGTGAAATCAATTGGACTTTTGCAAGGGAATTAGAATTGTGAATGTTTGGTTACTTCTCAGCTACTGGTTGTACAGAACATATTTTAAGGTCGACAGTTCCTTTTAACTACTTTCTGTTTGATTCATGAGGTGTATATAATTGATATTGCATAAGCTAAGATAATGATGTCAGTCCGGTGGAACTAAAGGTTTATATATAAAACAGGCAGGCTATTCTCAGTGGAAACAGTCATCACTCCAGAAGAAAACGACCACGGATTCGAACATCTAAAGCGCTTTCTGTGCAGAACGTCGTGGTCAGCCATAGTGTGTGACGTCACCGCGTGCGGACCTCCCCGTGTTTGCCGGCTCCAACAGACGACGTAACCAGTGTTGCTTCCTCATCTAAACCTCACGATTACATCAGTTGTAAGTGTGGTTACAGGCTTAATGCTGGCTCCGTTTCATTCTCTTCTGTATGCTTTCACCTTTGTTATGTTGAAGTGTCTAATAATTGTCCATTTTTCGTAGAATTCGTGTAACCCAAAAGGCAAATGTTCATGCTATTATGAATAACAAAATTCTTTTGTATTTGTTTATGAGCACCAATGAAAAACTGTCCGTTAGCTGACAGTTTGGGGAGACATAGGGCGTAACCAATTATGGCAGTGGTTGGAGGGCGATGTCACATAACCAATTATGGCAGTGGTTGGAGGGCGATGTTACATAACCAATTATGGCAGTGGTTTGAGGACGGTGTTAACTAACCAGTTATGGCAATGGTTGGAGGAAGGATGTTACGTAACCAGTTATGGCACTGGCGGGGGGGGGGGTAGATGTTACGTAACCAGTTATGACAGTGGCCGGAGGAAGGATGTTACGTAACCAGTTATGGCAGTGGCGGGGTGGGTGGGTGGGGGAGGGGGGGTAGATGTTACGTAACCAGTTATGGCAGTCGTTGGAGGAAGGATGCCGTAACCAGTGCTTGGAGTTTGGGCACAGCCTCACCGTGAATGCCATAGCCAAGCACTACAAACTTGCTTGACTTCAGGGATCAAATTAATACTGAGGATCAACGGACATAGCGTCACTGGGCGCAGTCACAGAGTGAATGTGGCCGGATAACCTGTCAGTCCCTGCCACAAACCGCCAGTGTATGTGGCCGGATAACCCGTCAGTCCCTGGCACAAACCGCCAGTGAATGAGGCCGGATAACCCGTCAGTCCCTGGCGCAAGCCGCCAGTGTATGTCGCCTCCACCCGTCAGACATACATACATGCATACGCCACTAGTCAGAGACCCAGGCTGGACATGACGTGATACTCCATCAATCGCATGGAATATGGGGCACCGGGCACGACCTGACACTGAGGGTCTATAAATGGCTCAGCGAAGCCACGCCCCACCCGCCTGCTTCATTACGTCAGCCTACGGGGCTATAGACCGGATCTACTTCCGGCCACTCTGACAATCATTCGTCACGTAGACCAGAGTGCCCAAGACGTCTCCGAGTGCCCCACCAGACTATGATGACCCGCCTCAACCAACCGCCATTCTATGGAGCCACCATTCACTCTAAACGCTTGGGAAAGCAAAGTCCTCGTTGGTGTACAGGCTGTGGACGCTCCAATATTCGCACGCTATTTTAACGAGCATGTCGTTTGGTACTGCATTCAGTGTGTGTGTGTGTGTGTGTGTGTGTGTGTGTGTGTGTGTGTGTGTGTGTGTGTGTGTGTGTGTGTGTGTGTGTGTGTGTGTGTGTGTGTGTGTGTGTGTGTGTGTTGTGTGTGTGTCGTTGTGTGTGTGTTCGTGTGTGCGTGTGTGTGTGTGCATGTGTGGTCTGTGTGTGTGTGTGTGTGTGTGTGTGTGTGTGTGTGTGTGTGTGTGTGTGTGTGTGTGTGTTTACACCGAACATTTACTGTCTAGATCTATGGAGTTTCGCTCCTTCAAGAAACTCTCCCAAGTGCCGGCACATAAAAGTTAATTAACGAGAACAAGCGCTAAAGAAACGGGGCGTTATTTCGTAATCGTCATAATGTGTTTTATGGACACTTACACATTCTTTTCTTTAGTGCCGCTTCGCTTTGACTGAAGCCACAGAGAGAGAGAGAGAGAGAGAGAGAGAGAGAGAGAGAGAGAGAGAGAGAGAGAGAGAGAGGAGAGAGAGGAGAGAGAGAGAGAGAGAGAGAGAGAGAGATGCAATACTGACAAACGGACCTTTCATTGCAAGAGATTTCTCTGAGAGGTCATTGGTAGTTCTTAACACCACCTTACAACGTTATTTAAGGCAACGGTGACTTGGCACTGCCGCAAGGTATAATTATATAGGCACACGCTGGTATAATTATATCGGCACCCGCTGGTATAATTATACAGGCACCAACTGGTATAATTATATAAGCACACGTTGCTTTAATTATACAGGCACACGCTGGCATAATTATATAGGCACACGCTGGTATAATTATATAGGCACACGCAGGTATAATTATATAGGCACACGCTGGTATAATTATACAGGCACACGCTGGCATAGTTATATAGGCACACGATGGTATAATTATATAGGCACACGTTGGTATAATTAATCAGGCACACGTTGGTATAATTATACAGGCACACGCCGATATAATTATACAGGCACACGTTGGTATAATTATACAGGCACACGCTGATATAATTATACAGACACACGTTGGTATAATTATACAGGCACACGTTGGTATAATTATACAGGTACACGCGAGTATAATTATACAGGCACACGTTGGTATAATTATACAGGTACACGCGGGTATAATTATACAGGCACACGGTGGCACTGTTGCTTGTACCTAGTCACTCCTCCGTGGCGCCAAGCGTAGTGAGCACTCGAGTCGTGTCAGCCAACTGTAGACCTACTGATAAGTAACGTTCTGTAGGCTTCAGCAAACTACAACACGCAGTCTAACAAGTGGAGCTGACACGGCGTTAGGCGGTTTTCTTCTTCTTCTTTGCTCAGTTGTTGTTTGTTGTTGTTGTTGTTGTTGTTGTTGTTGTTGTTGTTGTTGTTGTTGTTTTCGTTCCAGTCTGATGTTGCTTCACGTCCACGGAAACCATAAGGACTATTAGGCACGGGGAGCTCAGGACGACCACCTCCACTTCCACAC
>JABMCL010002498.1:107500-130000 GCA_018857735.1 Alviniconcha marisindica | reverse complement strand
GCGGGTCTGGGAGTGTCACGAGCAGGAATTAAATATGTCGATTCTGCCCTTTTTGACCCAAATTTCCCGCATGGGACAATGACGTACTTAAAACACACTGACACACACACACACACACACACACACACACACAACACACACACACACACACACACACACACACACACACACACACACAAACTATAAAAAATAAAAATAAAATTAAATGGAATTTTCAATTCCTAACAAATCTCAATATTTTATTAACCACAAAACATTTTCCTCTACAACCTTCATCCTATGCATACAAGGCGAACTGCATGACACTGTTCACTGAAGCCTCCATGTAGAAAGGATAGCAGGTGTGGAAAAGAGGACAGGCACTCTACAGTTGATCATGTTACAATAATTTCTGACGAGAAATCAGCATATTTAGAGTAAATAAAAACAAACCCCGTTGTGTTCAAAATCTTGATTCTAGAAACTTTTCTCAGTGAACTAAGACTGAAGCATGCTGGACGCCACGATGTGACAAATCAGCACGTGAGTGTCGTGCCGTGTCAGGCACTGGTACAAAAACGCGCCACCCTCTGTCAAATCTCATTTTTCTAATTGTCGGAAAACAAACCTATTTGTCCCCGCTATCGCAATGGATGGGTTTGGTGAAGAAAATCGACACGGCCATACATTACCACCAGAGGGCCCCGAGACGGCACAGTAAAGAGCGTTTGCTTTGTCTCGGGCTATATTATTGCACGTGACTCACGGTAAATTCCAACAGCATGGGTGCGCGGCCTAATAAGTTGTGCAATCAAATGAGGGCGTTTCTAATCAGTCCGACGACGCCTGTGGCTCTGGGGACTGAGCACTGCTCACCCGGCCTGTGGCTCTGGGACTGAGTACTGCATGTTCACCCGGCCTGTGGCTCTGGGACTGAGTGCTACTCACCCGGCCTGTGGCTCTGGGACTGAGTGCTACTCACCCGGCCTGTGGCTCTGGGACTGAGTGCTACTCACCCGGCCTGTGGCTCTGGGACTGAGTACTGCTCACCCAGCCTGTGGCTCTGGGACTGAGTGCTACTCACCCGGCTTGTGGCTCTGGGACTGAGTGCTACTCACCCGGCTTGTGGCTCTGGGACTGAGTGCTACTCACCCGGCCTGTGGTTCTGGGGACTGAGTACTGCATGTTCACCCGGCCTGTGGCTCTGGGACTGAGTGCTACTCACCCAGCCTGTGGCTCTGGGACTGAGTACTGCTCACCCGGCTTGTGGCTCTGGGGACTGAGTGCTACTCACCCGGCCTGTGGCTCTGGGACTGAGTACTGCTCACCCGGCCTGTGGCTCTCTGCTCACCCGGCCTGTGGCCACAGGGCGACAGTTTCAGTGCCTTGGAGGGCGCCAGCCTTTCCACCGCTACTGACTATGTTATACCCTTCCACCTCTACTGACTATGTGATACTCTTGCACCTCTACTGACTATGTGATACCCTTCCACCTCTACTGACTATGTGATACTCTTGCACCTCTACTGACTATGTGATACCCTTCCACCTCTACTGACTATGTGGTACCCATCTTACAACTCAGTGGTTGTCGGCTTTTCTTGGGTACCCTTTCCAGCCCCTCTGCCCCACCTATCTTACGTAAAAGTTTATTTACTGGTACTTTAAAAAAATCGAATTCCGAGCCATAGGATTACCGACATGGATGTCTCACCTGATCAAATGACGGCAACACGTGAATGGTGGCGATAATACTGTTGATGATGATAATGGTAACGAACATTTCCATGCAGCTTCGGATACGTGCGTCAAACTTTTTTCTTTCTTTTTTAATTTGTTTATTATGTAAAGGTTTTAATATTTTCTTTTAAACGCATGACTCGTGCATTGTGAGGTAGGCCTGCATTGTACATTGTGAGGTAGGCCTGCATTGTACATTGTGAGGTAGGCCTGCATTGTACATTGTGAGGTAGGCCTGCATTGTACATTGTGAGGTAGGCCAAACAGCACCACGCGTTGGGGGACAGAAGCTCCACAGAAACTGGACCTCAATGAAGATACAAATGGAATACGTTCACGTGGAAAAGTCCCGTGATTCCAAGACACAACTTTGACAAACCGGTGCTGAGATTAACTACCCACCCCACCTTCCCATCCCACTGCAGTCCCGAGTCTGTAGTGTTGCACACACACACACAGACACTCAGACACATACACACACACACACACACACACACACACACACACACACACACACACACACACACACACACACACACACACACACACACACACACACGCACACTCACACGCACAACACACACGCACACACACAACACACACACACACACACACACACACACACACACACACACACACACACACACACACACACACACACACACACACACCACACACACACACACACACACACACACAACACACACAACACACACACACACACACAACACACACACACACACACACACACACACACACACACACCACACACACACACACACACACACACACACACACACACACACACACACGAACTCACACACACACACACACACACACACACACACACACACACACACACACACACACACACACACACACACACACACACACACAACACACACACCACACACACACACACACACACACACACACACACACACCACACACACACACACACACACACACACACACACACAACCACACTGATCACACACACACAACACACACACACACACACACACACACACACACACACACACACACACACACACACACCACACACACACACACACACACACACACACACACACACCACACAACCACACACACACCACCACACCACGACGCACACACGCACACAGCCCACACAAACAACAACAACACACACACACACACACACACACACACACACACACACACACACACACACACACACCTATAACTACAGACATTCTTCTGATATTAAGCCTGTTTCCTAAAACACAAATTAATTTCCGAGAGAGTTTTGGTTTGTTTGCTTGGTTGTATTTGTTGCGCTTTCAGTGTCATTAATGAATAACAAGCACTGAAATCTTGCATTTTGAATCATCCCCCTACCGCCCCCCAACCCCCCTCTCTTCCCGCCTGTGTGTCACGCGTACGTCAGTGTCTAGTGTGTGTGTGTGTGTGTGTGTGTGTGTGTGTGTGTGTGTGTGTGTGTGTGTGTGTGTTGTGTGTGTGTGTGTGTGTGTGCGTGCGTGCGTGCGCCGTGCGTGCGTGCGTGCGTGTGTGTGTGTGTGTGTGTGTGTGTGTTGTGTGTGTGGAGGGGGTGGTGGGGAGGACTGTGTGGACTAGGAGAGAGCACTCGATGTGAACTAGGAAAAGGGGCAACAATTCACGGCAATTGCCTTGTCAGTGACATGTTGGTTCTGCACTCGATGCACGGCTTTCAAGCCATCTGTCAGGCCTGCAATCTCTGACTGGCGATAAGACCGGCCGTGATGCAAACGTTCTGCAACGTATGCCTGCCGCCAGTGGAGAACCGTGGCTTCAGACCGGGGGTGTGAGCTGTACGTTATCTCCACAGCCATTTCCACTTGTACCGACACTTCACACCACGGCCACGTGCTTCAGAATTTACTTACACCTAATTTGCATGCACAACTTGACTTAGTATCTTCTATTTCCTAAAGTCCAGCATAGTGAACAAGCAAAATCCTTCGGTCCGCTCCCATCAGTCCGCCCCCCCCCCCCCCCCCCACCACAACACCTCCCGTCCCTTCTCAGTCCCGTCGCTGGTCTCGTGCCACCGTGACTGTTTCGTAGACTACGTTGTTGGCGGTGTGTGTGTGTGTGTGTGTGTGGGGTTTTGTGTGTGTGTGTGTGTGTGTGTGTGTGTGTGTGTGTGGTGTGTGTGTGTGTGTTGTGTGTGGGGTGTGTGTGTGTGTGTGTGTGTGTGTGTGTGTGTGTGTGTGTGTGTGTGTGTGTGTGTGTGTGTGTGGTGGTGTGTGTGTGGGTGGGTGTGAGTGTTGTGTGTGTGTGTGTGTGTGTGTGTGTGTGGTGTGTGTGTGGTGTGTGTGTTGTGTGTAATGTGTGTGTGTGTGTGTGTTTTATGTGTAGCGGTGTGTCAGTGTTGTGTGTGTGTTGTGTGTGTTGTGTGTGTGTTGTGTGGTCAGTCATGTGTGTGCCAGTGCATGTCAGTGTCAGTCAGTGGCCATGTGTTACGTTAGTTATGTTGGCGAGCATGACGCACAGTTGACATTTGTGAGGTAGTGGAGAGAAGAGAGAGAGAGAGAGAGAGAGAGAGAGAGAGAGAGAGAGAGAGAGAGAGAGAGAGAGTCATGGCCGGGTAATTCACAGGCCATATATAAAGTAAGTTAATCTATACGTGACTGACACAGACACAGTGGAACCGGCCGTCGCGAATGTGGCCGCGTCTCCGCCGACACTGAACCCGTGAGTACCGCCACTCCGCACGGTCGGTAGGCCTACACTCTCTGAATCGCTCTCTCTCTCTCTCGCTGTAAACAATCTGTTCAGTGTTTATCTTGATTGTGACCGTTACTTGATCCAAATTTCTGACATGTGCGGTGTGTCACAAGTGATAGAGGACGAGCTAATAATTTCTTGATTCAATCTTGACTACTGTTCAGACTAAACATACAGAGAGACTGATACGGATACGGATGATTTATTCATTGGTTTCCTTGCTCATAGGCACAATTATAGTATGTACTGTGAGGTGGTAGGTCATCAACTTGCACCCCTTCATGAGGGGCAATGCCTAAATGAATAAATCAACAGAGAAGAGAGAGAGAGAGAGAGAGAGAGAGAGAGAGAAGGTACTATAGTAGTCTCCCTTGTGTCACGTGTCAGCGGCCTTGTAGAGTGTGTCAAATCGTCTGCACTCTGCCAAAGCACGTTTGTGTCAAAGTTTTCGCTTCTCCAAGCTGCAAGTTTTGGCTAGTAGTAGTACGGTCGAGTTTGCCAGGACTCCAAGAAACAGTGACAGGTGACAATGTCGACCGAAGATCCAGCAGTGACGAACTTCAGGGCCTATTTACGGATCAACACCGTTCAACCCAACCCCGATTATGGTGAGAGAGAACTCGAACTCGAAAACTTAATTTTACAACTATACAAGGATTGTAGTTTAAGTTCAGTCAAAAACCTGTCTAACAACCCGTCCTTGCTAAGCCACTGATGAGTAAATATAAAATTACAGGCATCTTTTATATACATATTATGATATTATAGACACGAATGAGTGAAACGTTATACATGTAACATGAGAATTTCCACACAAAACTGCATAGGGTGTTCACAGCGCCTGATGCACACATGCATATATCACTCTGTTACACATTATTAGCATACAACCACCAAATAAGGCAGTAGAACATCAGATCAGTTCATATATATATATATATATATATATAGAGAGAGAGAGAGAGAGAGAGAGAGAGAGAGAGAGAGAGAGAGAGAGAGAGCACTCAGACTCAGAAACCTTATTTCTTTATTTTACAAGTATTGTAGTTTAGTTTCAGTCAAAACTTGTCTAATAACAATAAACTATAAAGCAAAGGAGATGGAAACTGGCAGAAATAAAGACTTGTGTGTTGACCAAATGGCTGGGGTGGGGGAAGGGGGAGGGAGCACTCTCACAAGCAGTCAGAAGGACTGGGTGGAGTTGTATAGGTGTATAAAATAGGTCTCAAATGACCAGTCATTACAACGGCAATCACTCAAAAACCTCAGTCTCTCTCTCTGTCTGAGAGAGACACAGAACTAGAACTTGAGCTCTAAAACTTTATTTTACAAGGATTGTAGTTTAGGTTCAGTCAAACCCATCTAACAACTAGTCCTTGTGGAGCTACTGATGAGTAAATATAAAATTACTGGCATCATTTGTATACATATAGGTGTGAATGAGTGAGTGAAATTTGATACATGAGAATTTCCACACTTCACAGTGTGTTCACAGCTGTAGATAAAGCGCCAGCTGTACACATGCATACATCGCTCAGTTACACATTATGAGCATACAGCCAGTAAATAAGGCAGTATTGGGGGGAAGAAAGAAAAAAAACAGTCAATGCTTATAAAGAACAGTAAGGGAGAGAGGGGACAAAGGAAGAAAAAAAAGGGGGGGGGGGGACCTCACAAGCAGTCAGAAGACTGGGCAGAGTTCCATGGGTGTATAAAATGGGTCTCAAATGACCAATCATTGTGGACACTGTCTTGTCACTTTGTCTATCACTTCCTACTGAAACATTAAAATGGCTCTCATCGCTGCCCATCTTAATGTAGAAGTCATTCTGGTGGTGACAGTGTAGTGATTGGTATATAACCTCCCTCTCCCGCCACCTCCATACCCCCTTTCTCCCCTTCTCCCCGTCCCTAATAAGCTGTACAGTTTCTGTGGACGTTAAGCACCATGTTTACTTACTTACCAATCATTGCAATGGCAATTACTCAAAAACCTCACTAGCAGTATTATGTCACAGTCCATCCTATGTAACTACTTCAAGGTGTGCACAAAGTTTACGCTTGAAGAAGCTGAGTGACTGACAACATCTGACTGTAAGAGGTAGGTTGTTCCATAGATAAGCACGAGAGAAGGATATACTTGTTTTGAATATGTCTCAGGAAGAGAGAGAGAGAGAGAGAGAGAGAGAGAGAGAGAGAGAGAGGATCATACAGTGTGTGTTACATTATTATTATTATTATTATTATTATTATTATTTCATATTTCAGGAGAAGCTGATGTGTTTTACAAGACCATGGCAGACGAAATTGGACTTGACTTCAAATCAGTGGATGTATGTGTACGCTTTTCATCTTCTTCTTTTCTCTCTTCTTATTCAGTTTATCAGTATGGTCACTGTAGAGTGTAGTGTCCAATTTCAACACTTTGGCACATTTTGGAGTTATTTGGATGTTTCCATAGAACTTGTTAAACAACTTAACAAGCCATGGCCCAAACACTTTTTCTGTGTGACTTTTTCCTTTGTGACTTTCTGCCCACTGTCCACTTTGTCTTTACTTCCTACCCTTTCTCCATTCCTCCCCACGCCCCTTTGTTTTTACTTCCACCCTTCAATCCCCCCCCCCCCCTTTGTTTTACTTCCTACTCTTTCTCCATTCCTCCTTCACACCCCACCCCCCCAACTGCCCCCTGTCCAACTGGTTCTTCTCCCACTGTTGTCTTTACTTCCTACCTTCCCCCCATTCCCCCTTCTCCCCCACCCCCACTGCTTTGTCTTTCTTCCCACCCTCCATTCCCCTTCTCCCCCCCTTTTCTTTACTTCCTACCTTCCTCCATTCCCCTTCTCCCCCCCCCTTGTCTTTTATTCTCCCACCCCATGTCCACTTTCTTTACTTCCTACCCCCTCCCCTCCCCCCCGCCCTTTGTCATTCACCCCCATCCCTTCTCCTCCCCCAGGGTGATTGGAGGAAGTCAGAGTGTAAAAACAAAGAGTTGTGTTCTTACCTGAGAGAAGTGGAGAGATGAATGGGGGTGGGGGCTGTGGGGGGGGGGGGGGGGGGAAGGGGGTTAACTAGGGCAGAAGAGAGAGGTTGGAGGTGACATGAAGGTGCAGGGTGGTGTTATGTTTTCAGACTGCCCCCCCAGTAATAATAAATTTGACTGATAATGTGCTTATCCCAGTTCAAAAAACAAGTTCCAAGCACAGTACAACTTCACATATATATATATATCTGACTGGTAATACATGGCTAAGAAATACAGGCATTAACAATGCCCACTAGATCTCCTGATGAGGGTTTAGACAAGAGCTGCTTTGGTCTGGCGCGTTGACATGCACACACAAAAGGAGGTCCAGGTCCCAGTTTGCATGTAAAAGGCTCATGTCAGCACAGTGTAGTTCTTGTTTGAAACTGCTCTGTGTATTTTACTAGTCTGAATCTTTCATAATTGGGGGACGGGGGTGGGGGGCGGGGGGTCATCACAGAAGAGATCCAGAGCAATGAAAGTGACCTAAAATTATACCATGGTGGTTTGATATGCAGTAAACATTCTGCACAGAAAAACAAAATATGGTAGAAATGTGTCTTGAAATCCAGTAGCCAGTATAAGGGCCACCTGAACCCCCCCCCCATCTCTTTGTCTTGATCTCTCATTAAACAGATGGCATTGGATTTTGTTAAAACCTGATGCAGGTCACCTTGTAAACTTAACATTTACACAATGTTCTTGCATGCTTGTGTTAAATACCATGTGCCATTTTTTATGTTATTATTTCATCATTCGTTGGAAAAGTTCAAGCTGTTGTCGCCCAGGTCAAGCCAGCTGCAACAGAATGGTAGCCAACTCAGCCTGCTAATTTCTAGCGTTGGTGGAAAGTCATCTCTTATCTGTGCCAATTCTGAATCTTCTGCTGCTGCAAAGTAATTCCTGTGCAAGCAAACATGGCGCTTAACGTCCACAGAAACCATAAGGCTTATTAGGGACGGGGTTCATGTGCACGTACCTTTGGCTTTAGATCTTTTAGCCAATGAAAGTTGTAAGAAGGACTGGACACTAAGTCCGCTATGCTGGAACCGAGGAGAGGGGGGCTGAAGCTAATGGCTCAGAGCAGGATTCAAACCCTGGATCTTTTGATTCTGAGCCCCACTGTGTCTTAACCACTCAGCTACACCACTCCCTTTATTTCTTCTCAGATACACCAGTGCTGGCAATACATGCAACAGTAAATACATGGGTCAGGTGTAAGGACAGCTTTTCTAGCTGCAGTGTGCTGGTGTTACTACAACTGATCTGTAGAAATGGACTGAACACATTGACTGTGTGTCGGTTGTACCTGGCAAGTGGATACATGGTATGCTGATGTGGATGCAATTACAAGTCTATGAGGCCAGCTGATGGACACATAACTTGTATTGTGTGTGTAGGTTGCACCTGGCAATCTGATGAGTATGCTGGCATGGAATGAACCCTATGTGTAGGTTGTACCTGGCTATCTGATGAATATGCCGGCATGGAATGAACCCTATGTGTAGGTTGTACCTGGCTATCTGATGAGTATGCCGGCATGGATTGAACCCTATGTGTAGGTTGTACCTGGCTATCTGATGAGTATGCCGGCATGGAATGAACCCAATGTGTAGGTTGTACCTTACAAGCCAGTGGGTGACGTGTGTGGTTTGTATCTTGGTAGCGGGTGGGTAGACTGACGTGTGTATGTTGTATGTACCTGGCAAGCCAATGGCCACACTGACCTGGATTATATGTGAGGGTTGAACCTGGCAAGGCAGTGGCCATACTGACCTGGATTATAATTATGTGAAGGTTTTACCTGGCAAGGCAGTGGCCATACTGATCTGGATTATAATTATGTAAAGGTTGTTCCTGGCAAGCCAATGGGCATACTGACCTGGATTATAATTATGTAAAGGTTGTTCCTGGCAAGCCAATGGGCATACTGACCTGGATTATAATGATGTGAAGGTTGTTCCTGGCAAGCCAATGGGCATACTGACCTGGAATATAATTGTGTGAAGGTTGTACCTGGCAAGCCAATGGGCATACTGACCTGGAATATAATGATGTGAAGGTTGTACCTGGCAAGCCAGTGGGCATACTGACCTGGAATATAATGATGTGAAGGTTGTTCCTGGCAAGCCAATGGGCATACTGACCTGGAATATAATTATATAAAGGTTGTTCCTGGCAAGCCAATGGGCATACTGACCTGGAATATAATTGTGTGAAGGTTGTACCTGGCAAGCCAATGGGCATACTGACCTGGAATATAATGATGTGAAGGTTGTACCTGGCAAGCCAGTGGGCATACTGACCTGGATTATAATGATGTAAAGGTTGTTCCTGGCAAGCCAATGGGCATACTGACCTGGATTATAATTATATAAACGTTGTACCTGGCAAGCCAGTGGGCATACTGACCTGGATTATAATGATGTAAAGGTTGTTCCTGGCAAGCCAATGGGCATACTGACCTGGATTATAATTATATAAACGTTGTACCTGGCAAGCCAGTGGGCATACTGACCTGGAATATAATTGTGTGAAGGTTGTACCTGGCAAGCCAGTGGGCATACTGACCTGGAATATAATTGTGTGAAGGTTGTACCTGGCAAGCCAGTGGCCATACTGACGTGGAATATAATTGTGTGAAGGTTGTACCTGGCAAGCCAGTGGACATACTGACGTGGAATATAATGATGTGAAGGTTGTACCTGGCAAGCCAGTGGCCATACTGACGTGGAATATAATGATGTGAAGGTTGTACCTGGCAAGCCAGTGGCCATACTGACGTGGAATATAATGATGTGAAGGTTGTACCTGGCAAGCCAGTGGCCATACTGACGTGGAATATAATGATGTGAAGGTTGTACCTGGCAAGCCAGTGGCCATACTGACGTGGAATATAATGATGTGAAGGTTGTACCTGGCAAGCCAATGGCCATACTGACGTGGAGGGGACAGGAGCCGAGCTTGCCTTCAGTGCCTTCAGTGCTTCTGTACTCACACACTGACGTGGTGCCTGTGTACCCGGTAAGTATCATACCACCCACACCGGCACCATGCACTAGGTATCTGGATAGTTATACTTCTTCATTGTACATGCTCATCATGTGTTTGCGTTCCTCGATACCTAAACCCCAGTGTTGTGTTTTATTGCTGGTAGTTGTGATCTGACTTCTGGTCACAAAGATCATACTTCAGACGTTTAATCCGTCTCTGTTCGGTTGTCTATTTATGGCAAAACTTTGAATGTTAAAGTTTTTCTGGCATACTAATAGTTTCTTCTTTTTTCTTTTGAGATAAATGGAAAAGGGATGAAGGAGATGGGTGGGAAGGGGGAGTAGCCTCATTGCACCAATGTACATTTTAATGCCGCTGGATCAATATGAAAATAAGAGTTTATTGCCTGGCGTTTGGCCTTAAGTAGAGAAACCAAAATACGATCTGACATTTCCCACGCGTGATCTGCTGACATCTTGTCATTTGTTCTTTGATATATATCTATTTCTTTCGATATTATATGACTACTGTAACTCTCTCTCTCTCTCTCTCTCTCTCTCTCCCTCTCTCCCTCTCTCCCCTCACCCTCCTCTCTCTCTTTTGCTCGCTTACTCACTTGTTGCACTCTTTCTGCTTCAGTTTGTCTGTCTGCATGCCTGCCTGTCCGTCTCAGAGTCTGTACCTATCTCTTGTCCCTATGCCTCCGTCCGTCTGTCTGTCTGTCTGTCTGTCGATTTCCTGTCATTCTCACTTGTCTGTGTCTATGTCTCGCTTTTTGTTGTATATATATATCCTTGTCCTTCGCCTCTTTCTCTTCTCTTATTGCACGTATAATTATGTCTCTGTTGTTCAGTCTTGCCTGCCTCTGTGTATGTGAGTGAGTGAGTGAGTGTGTGTGTGTGTGTGTGTGTGTGTGTGTGTGTGTGTGTGTGTGTGTGTGTGTGTGTGTGTGTGTGTGTGTGTGTGTGTGTGTGTGTGTGTGTGTGTGTGCTTTGTTGTCTTTTCGTATCTGTCAGTGTGTCCCGGTCCTTTTAGTTCATTGTGTCTGTATTCCGACATCTGACCCCCCCCCCCTACCCCCCCCCCCCCCCCCCCCCCGCATGTTGCTACCCGAGCCTGAAGACGGTGGGTGCACGTGCTGCAGGAACACTGGAAGTATGACCCCTTCGGTGCTCACAAGGACGAAAAAGGAGATATTTACGCCAGAGGAACTCAGGTAAGAAAACACCTTGATTTTCATTGCCTACTTCTCTCTCTGATTGTGTTTGTGTATGTGTGTGTGTGTGTGTGTGTGTGTGTGTGTGTGTGTGTGTGTGTGTGTGTGTGTGTGTGAATTTCTGTGCTGACACGTATTTCAGTATCCGTTCCACCCCCGTGTTACGGCAGTAGCACGTAAAAGATCCCAGTCATTCTGCCCAAAGTACAAGGGTCAATTACAGCTAAACACGCATACACCATATAATATACGTATGTGGAATTCTTTCTTCTTTCTTTCTGTTTTCTTTCTTCTTTTTCGCTGGGCATCCGTCCACGGCCGATCGAGACTTCTCCGAACCTTTGTCATTTTGTTTTTAATATATTTATTGATAGGAATACTTGCTGAGCGCCTCCTCTCGACAAGAGCACTAAACACTCCACAGTGACAGGTCTAGCGCGGTTCTCGGCGTCTGCGCCCTGGTTGTATGAGACTTGGAGTATATATAAGTAACTGTCGCTTTACACAGCGCGTTTTGAATTAACACCGAAGTGGTTACAGCGCTGTTTGGTTGTTACCTGGTTGCAGACGTGTTTAATTTTCTCCCTTTTTCTGTTTTTGTTTGCAGGATATGAAGTGCGTGGGAATGCAGTAAGTGTTGTAAAGACCGAGTTTTATTTCTCTGACAAATTTTAAGACCGAGTTTTATTTCTCTTTGCCAAATTGTTAAATAGATTCGTTTCTTTTTCTCTCTCTCCCTGCTCCCATTGACATTTTACAATTGGTGTGTATGAGAGAAATAAAGTCTAAAGCCCCGGCAAATGGACACTTAAGCACTGGATTAACAGTCTGACATACTGAGCCCCGTAGGGAGGTTGCAGGTGTCTAATGTCACCCCCCTATCTGCAATCTCAGGGCTGTCATTTGATTCCACTTTATTTTCTAATCTCCTCTCTTGTTTTTTGTACACACATGGTCCCGTTGCTCTTTCTGTCGTGTCCTTTTCTTCTTCTTCTTTTCTCTCCTTTTCTTTTTCTTTGTGTGTGTGTGTGTGTGTGTGTGTGTGTGTGTGTGTGTGTGTGTGTGTGTGTGTGTGTGTTGTGTGTTTGTGCTAATGGCCTGTTCTCCTTTTCTTTTTCTCTCCAGAAAAATCTTCAGAATGTTTTGTTAAGAGACTTTCCTGTGTGGCTTTTGTTTTTTACTGTTTGGCACGAGTGTTTGCCATTATGTCTTTATGTAATATTTAACTGTTTTGTTATTGTTTCTGTCCATTCTTTCGTTATAATTTCTTTCAGTTTGGTATATTAGACTGGTATATTAGACAGAAGGGTCTATAATACCAGCGTTTTCCAGCCCTGTGTGGGTTTTTAAAGAATTACAGTGAAGGAATTATCTCTTCTAAAATTTGTGTTTATGTGTGTGTATGATGTTTTCCATGATAGTTGTGTTTGGGCTGATTTTGTAGATTTGATTTGTGTAATGGTTTACATATGAGAAGAGATTTCAAATGTGTATTTACTTATGGCATTTTGTATAAAATTACCTACGACAAAGAGCCGTTTTGAAATGTGTATTTACCATAACAAAGTTTTGAAATATGCATTTATTTGTGACAAAGATTTAAGAAATGTGTATTTACTTATGACAAAAGTTTTGAATTGTGAATTTTGTAGTAGCAAAGAGTTTTGAAATGTGTATTTACTTGAACAAAGAGTTTTGACATGTGTATTTAATTATGACAAAGTTTTGAAATGTGTTATTACGTGTCACAAAGTTTAATCGTCCGCAGTTAACCCCAGATCCAACGACTTACTTGCTTGCAAGGAACACTGAGATTCTTTTCCACAGTTTATGCCACTTGAACCTCCACACTCGTCACAGTGTTTCTTGGGACGATCGAAAACGGTTTTGTCGTTGAAATAGAAGCTCATTTTGACATCAAATGGATAAGTTACCCCCCACCCCCACCCCCGCCATTTGGGGGGGGGGGGGGGGGGGGGGGTGCAGGGGGGCGTTAAATCAGAATATGCACGTACTTCTTAAGACAGTTTATTAACGTAAATTGACCACCATTGGACATTTTTCTTTCTTTCTTTCTTTTTATATTTTTTTATATTTGTTAATAGGGCTTTCACTTACGTTCAGATGTATTTGTCATTATTTGTAGATTGAATTGAACACACCAGAATGTGCAACGCAATCCGGGATATTATTACGATATTATCGTTATTCTGTATTGATTTGTATGAGGGAAAAGAACTAACTCCAGCAGTCTGCTTTTCGTCGGAGATTTTCTTTTATAGAAGCAAGTGAAAGGAGCAGGTATCTACTGGACCAGGCTCCGCCCCGCGTTAGTACCCAGAGTACTGTACTGGGCGTAAAACACCAAATGACTTATTTACCCAGGGTACTCTACATAGAGTGTTTGCCTGTTGCTTTGCTTCACGTTGTGTGCGAACGACACGGCTGTTGTAATGGAAAAGTCAACTTGTGCGTGCAAGGTACATTGAGGCGATCAGACGGCTGAAGAAAGACGGCGTCAAGTTGAAACGAACGGTGCACATCGTATTTGGTCCAGGTAACTCGCTTTTTGTTTTGCTCCAGTCCAATTTTACCGTCGTACACACACGCACGCACGCACACCAATAATTACAGTATTTGTAAAGCGCAAAACCTTGTTGATACAGAGTGGGTTTCTGTCGGAGAGGAAAGGGAAGGTCATTCCATGTAGAGGGGCCGAAGACAGAAAAGGCGTGGGAACCAGCCAACCAACCAGCCAACCAACACACACACACACACACACACACACACACACACACACACACACACACACACACACACACACACACCACACACACACACCACACACACCACACACACACACACACACACACACACACACACACACACACACACACACACACACACACACACACACACACACACACACACATAGTTTTATAAAAAGAGTTGCATGTCTCATCAGGCAGCCCTAGCAGAGAGACATGGCATTTGAGATGTATGTATAGTGAGGTGACAATGTATGTATAGTGAGGTGACAATGTATGTATAGTGAGGTGACAATGTATGTATAGTGAGGTGACAATGTATGTATAGTGAGGTGACAATGTATGTATAGTGAGGTGACATTAATGTTATAGTGAGGTGACAGTATGTATAGTGAGGTGACAGTTAATGTATAGTGAGGTGACAGTTAATGTATGTATAGTGAGGTGACAATGTAATAGTGAGGTGACAGTTAATGTATGTTAGTGAGGTGACAGTTAATGTATGTATAGTGAGGTGACAGTTAATGTATGTATAGTGAGGTGACAATGTATTATAGTGAGGTGACATGTATTATAGTGAGGTGACAGTTAATGTACATAGTGAGGTGACAGTTGATAGTGTGACTTTGTATAGTGAGGTGACAGTTAATGTACATAGTGAGGTGACAGTTAATGTATTATAGTGAGGTGACAGTTAATGTAGATAGTGAGGTGACAGTTAATGTATGTATAGTGAGGTGACAGTTAATGTATGTATAGTGAGGTGACAGTTAATGTACATAGTGAGGTGACAGTTAATGTATGTATAGTGAGGTGACAGTTAATGTACATAGTGAGGTGACAATGTATGTATAGTGAGGTGACAGTTAATGTACATAGTGAGGTGACAGTTAATGTATGTATAGTGAGGTGACAGTTAATGTACATAGTGAGGTGACAGTTAATGTATGTATAGTGAGGTGACAGTTAATGTATGTATAGTGAGGTGACAGTTAATGTATGTATAGTGAGGTGACAGTTAATGTATGTATAGTGAGGTGACAGTTATGTATGTATAGTGAGGTGACAGTTAATGTACATAGTGAGGTGACAGTTAATGTATGTATAGTGAGGTGACAGTTAATGTACATAGTGAGGTGACAGTTAATGTATGTATAGTGAGGTGACAGTTAATGTACATAGTGAGGTGACAGTTAATGTATGTATAGTGAGGTGACAGTTAATGTACATAGTGAGGTGACAGTTAATGTATGTATAGTGAGGTGACAGTTAATGTATAGTGAGGTGACAGTTAATGTATGTATAGTGAGGTGACAGTTAATGTATGTATAGTGAGGTGACAGTTAATGTATGTATAGTGAGGTGACAGTTAATGTACATAGTGAGGTGACAGTTAATGTATGTATAGTGAGGTGACAGTTAATGTACATAGTGAGGTGACAGTTAATGTAATAGTGAGGTGACAGTTAATGTACATAGTGAGGTGACAGTTAATGTAAGTGAGGTGACAGTTAATGTACATAGTGAGGTGACAGTTAATGTACATAGTGAGGTGACAGTTAATGTACATAGTGAGGTGACAGTTAATGTACATAGTGAGGTGACAGTTAATGTACATAGTGAGGTGACAGTTAATGTATGATAGTGAGGTGACAGTTAATGTACATAGTGAGGTGACAGTTAATGTACATAGTGAGGTGACAATGTATGTATAGTGAGGTGACAGTTAATGTACATAGTGAGGTGACAGTTAATGTATGCATAGTGAGGTGACAGTTAATGTACATAGTGAGGTGACAGTTAATGTACATAGTGAGGTGACAGTTAATGTATGTATAGTGAGGTGACAATGTATGTATAGTGAGGTGACAGTTAATGTACATAGTGAGGTGACAGTTAATGTACATAGTGAGGTGACAGTTAATGTACATAGTGAGGTGACAGTTAATGTATGTATAGTGAGGTGACAATGTATGTATAGTGAGGTGACAGTTAATGTACATAGTGAGGTGACAGTTAATGTACATAGTGAGGTGACAGTTAATGTATGTATAGTGAGGTGACAGTTAATGTACATAGTGAGGTGACAGTTAATGTACATAGTGAGGTGACAGTTAATGTATAGTTAGGATGACAGTTAATGTACATAGTGAGGTGACAGTTAATGTATGTAGTGAGGTGACAGTTAATGTACATAGTGAGGTGACAGTTAATGTACATAGTGAGGTGACAGTTAATGTATGTATAGTGAGGTGACAGATTAAAGGGGTTATGTAATAGTGAGGTGACAGTTAATGTACATAGTGAGGTGACAGTTAATGTACATAGTGAGTGACAGTTAATGTACATAGTGAAGTGACAGTTAATGTACATAGTGAGGTGACAGTTAATGTACATAGTGAAGTGACATTTAATGTACATAGTGAGGTGACAGTTAATGTACATAGTGAGGTGACAGTTAATGTATATAGTGACGTGACAGTTAATGTACATAGTGAGGTGACAGTTAATGTACATAGTGAGGTGACAGTTAATGTACATAGTGAGGTGACAGTTAATGTATGTATAGTGAGGTGACAATATATGTATAGTGAGGTGACAGTTAATGTACATAGTGAGGTGACAGTTAATGTATGTATAGTGAGGTGACAGTTAATGTACATAGTGAGATGACAGTTAATGTACATAGTGAGGTGACAGTTGATGTACATAGTGAGGTGACAGTTAATGTATGTATAGTGAGGTGACAGTTAATGTATGTATAGTGAGGTGACAGTTAATGTATGTATAGTGAGGTGACAGTTAATGTACATAGTGAGGTGACAGTTAATGTATGTATAGTGAGGTGACAGTTAATGTATGTATAGTGAGGTGACAGTTAATGTACATAGTGAGGTGACAGTTAATGTACACAGTGAGGTGACAGTTAATGTACATAGTGAGGTGACAGTTAATGTACATAGTGAGGTGACAGTTAATGTAGTGTATAGTGAGGTGACAGTTAATGTACATAGTGAGGTGACAGTTAATGTATGTATAGTGAGGTGACAGTTAATGTACATAGTGAGGTGACAGTTAATGTACATAGTGAGTGACAGTTAATGTACATAGTGAGTGACGGTTCAGCGTGTGGATTTTCAGACGAGGAGGTTGGTGGGAAGGAGGGCATGATGCAGTTCGTCCACCACAAGGCCTTCAAGGAACTCAACGTGGGCCTCGCTCTGGACGAAGGTACGAACTGACGCACCGACACAAAGTGAAGGACGAAGGTACGAACTGACGCACCGACACAAAGTGAAAAGCGAAGGACGAAGGTACGAACTGACGCACCGACACAGTGAAAAGTGAAGGACGAAGGTACGAACTGACGCACCGACACAAAGTGAAGGACGAAGGTACGAACTGACGCACCGACACAAAGTGAAAAGTGAAGAACGAAGGTACGAACTCACGCACCGACACAGAGTGAAAAGCGAAGGACGAAGGTACGAAGTGACACACCGACACAGAGTGAAAAGCGAAGGACGAAGGTACGAAGTCACACACCGACACAGAGTGAAAAGCGAAGGACGAAGGTACGAAGTGACACACCGACACAGAGTGAAAAGCGAAGGACGAAGAACGCCTTCACTGAGACTACACGAAAAACACTCAGACTTTCTGCAAGATGGTCACAGGCGCGTGCACAAAGTCACTCGTCGACAGAAATCAAATATAAATCTAGACAAAAATCAGTGTGTTGTTTTATATATGCTGCTTTTGGTATTAATTAAGTTTGCCTGTCTGTTGTGCATTCCTCTCCTGTGAATCTTTTATACGTGACCCTCTCCCACGAAACCTTTCTTATGTTGCAGTTTGGGTATTTTGGAAAACGGCAGCCCCCATCGGTTATGTCATTAGCGTCCTTTACTCCAGTTTTTAACAATTTAATGCCATTTCTAAAGGAAAGATATTATGACTAACTTGATAATTTACGGCCTAAAAAAACTAATTCTGCACACACATACACAACAAGCCACCCAGATCGACCTTCAGCAGTTTGTGAGCCGGTTTGGCCTAGCGGTAAGGCGTTAGGTTGGTGAGCAGAAGCACCATGGTTCGATTCCGCTTCGGCTCTCCTCTCTCTCCAAAAGGTTGTGGTCTGTGGACATTGTGTTTTGATTTTGTCCCTCACAATTAATAAAACATTCAAATGGCTCTTATCGCTGCCTGTCTTAATGCAGGAGTCATTCTGGTGGTGACAGTTTAGCGATATTTATATAATCTCCCTCTTCCCCCACTTCCATACCCCCCCCCCCCCCTCCTTCTCCCCGTCCCTAATAAGCCTTGTGGTTTGTGTGGATGTTAAGCACCATGTTTACTTAATTACTGTACCCCCAGCGGCTGTTCCTGTCCCAAGGTCTGATGGCCAGTTGCCACTGAGGCTGGTTTTGTGGGAGAGGGTCACATGTAATTATGTACAGTTTGTCACATGTAATTATGTACAGTTTGTCACATGTAATTATGTACAATTTCTCTTGTTGTTTGTTGTTCATGTGTGGCACCAACGTTTTCTTGTCAGTGAAATAAAGAAGTACTTTACTGTATAAGGCGTAGGGCACCTTGTTTGTGTCGACATGCCAAGAGCAGGGCTACAGCCAAAGCCTAGGTCCATACACATCCAAGCGAGAGGCAAATAATGATAACTAAAGTATTTATAAAAAGCAAGATCTTGTCCGTAGAGACTATTCTGAGCGCGCGCGCACACGCACGCACGCACACATTCAGACTATACAAAGCTTAATTTACGTAGCTTAAATCGGGCAGCAACCGGACACTTGAGATGGATGAAGACAGCCGCACAGAACAGAAAACATGGCAGGTCCACAGTTTTAGGAAAAGAAACGTTTTTAGGTTACACTTGAATGAGTCCAGAGAGGGTTTCTGTCGGAGAGGAAGGGGAAGGTCACTCCATGTTGATGGACCGAAAACAGAAAAGGTTGATTGATTGATTGATTGAACTTTATTTCTCAACGGTGAAGATATTAGCGCAAAGGTCGACTCACATGTCTGCCGTTGCTGCAGCACTGCTGTGGGAACCAGCAGTGGAGAGTCTGGTGCCAGGAAGCTGGAGGCTGAGAGTATCAGTAGTAGAGCGGAGAGTACGGGAGGGTGTGTAAAATTGGAGACAGTCACAGACAAATCGTACTGTATGAGCCGGTCTGTGGCACAGACTAGAATCAAAATATACACCGCTTAAAATGAAGTGCGTCTGGTCGATGCGTGGGTAGGTTTCTCGCGTGTGGTGGACGTTTCCCAGTGCCCATAGTTATGTATATATACTGAAAGCGTTCGTTTGTCTGGGAAAATGTGATGATGTTAACGTGATTTTCAGGTCTGGCGAGTCCATCATCAGAGTTTCGACTTTTCTACGGTGAACGATCAACGTGGTGTAAGTTGTTTTTCCTTCCTTGGATGAGTGGATGGGTTGGCAAGCAGACAAATGGATGAGTTGGCCGGTGGATGAATGGATGGGTTGGCCGGTAGTCAGATGGATGATTTGGCCAGTAAATGCGTGGATGATGTGGAGGCAGATGTATGGATGATGGATGAGTTAGTCGGTAGACAGACGGTTGAACGGATGGATTGGTTATCAACTCCTCGTCAGTTTGCTCATTCAAAAAAGAGCACGATTAGCGGAACATTTGCATCTTCCACCCCCCCCCTCCCCCCTCCCTCCCCCCTCCCTCCCCCTCCCTCCCCCCACTCCCTCCCCCCCCCCCCCCCCTTCTTCTTTTTTCTTTCTTTCTCAGATTAAATAGGTCCTTTGTCCCCCTCTTGTGTGCTTTTGTCTGATGCGTCTGTATGTCTGTATGCATACACACAGGGTTCACTTTGACATTCCGGGGAAACCCCGGCCACGGATCGGCTTTCATTGAGGACACCGCCATCTCCAAACTGGTCAGTGAGTGTGGTCTGCATTTACCTTTACTTGTCCATCGACCCCACCTGCAGAAATCGCTCTTTTTATTCCAGGCACATGAGAACCCCACCTTGTTCTATCAAATAAGGTCCGTTTTCTTTTCTCTCCATTGACTCTAAAGATTTTGGGGCGCTGAGCCCAAATCTGTGGGCAGCCACCTTGAGTTTTGGACAAATATTTTTTTAAATCAAAATGGCAGCCGGAGACGGTCAGAAAGTATGTTATGGTGTGTATTTTACAACTGTTCCATAGATTCACCCTAAATTTGCTTAATGCATTACTTCGAACCAGGAAACATTCTACAGTTACTCTTCAAACGTCCACCATCAAGATCAAGGTCGCAGTGTAAAGTGGACCAGAAAACTGACTTTATCTCACAAAACAAAGTTCCGGCACCTGTATGATAACAGCCAGTCTAGGCCCATTTTGTCTGTCTGGTCGGTAGTCGGTCAGTCTCCACGTTTGTTGTTTTAAAGGAACTATCCTTCGCCGGCTGAACTTCTTGTGTGATTGGAGTATGTTAAAAGAACACTCAAATAAGCATATTGCTTTTGTGTTTTCTGTACTTATTTGTTGAACTTATGACTGCGATGAATGAATAAATTTTGTTTAAACCAAAAGAACACGAGCCGCAGTAAACGTTTTTCCATAGAACGTGCCGTTGATTTTATATCGATTTCAGTACAGTACAATGATACTTTATTAATCCTTTAAAAAAGACATTCAGCTGTTAGATTTTATAAGGTGACCTTTTGGAACACCATCACTAACACTTGTTTCATGAGCTCATTACCGCGTTATTGTTGTTGATCATTATTGTATGTATCAACATCTTTACCGTTTGAATATAAAATTCACTCTCTCTCTCTCTCTCTCTCTCTCTCTCTCTCTCTCTCTCTCTCTCTCTCTCTCTCTCTCTCTCCTCTCTCTCTCTTTGTCTGTCTGTCGGTCTCTGTCGGTCTCTGTTTCTGTCTGTCTCTGTCTCTGTTTCTGTCTGTCTGTCTTCCTCGTTCTGTGTGCATGGGGTAGACGTGTGCAGGTACTTCATTCCGCCAGGTGCATCACTGGCTGTGTGCCGTGTTGTATGTGTGCAGAACAAAGTCATCAATCGAGCACTAGACTTTCGCGCCGAGCAAGAGAAAAAGTAAGCTGTGGATTCTCACACCTTCTTTCGTCCGCGATACAACAGGTATAAATAATAATAATCCTTTTTTAAACTGCGGGACCAGTTCATTCTATCGACACTGCATGGATAGCTTGGGGAATATCTGAGGTCAGTGACAATAAAAGAAGACAAGGCAATAAGTATACAGCGTAACAAGACAACTGCTAGGAAACAAGGCAGTTACTGCAGCACAAGGGAGGCTGTTACAAACAACTAGAACTGGGGGACATTCCTGTCCTGTCGTGTTCCATTCCTGTCCTGTTTATCTTAACGTGTTACGCCATTGTACTGTTTGTCTGTACATGTTACATTATTGCCCTGTTCGTCTGAACATGTTACATTATTGCCCTGTTCGTCTGAACATGTTACATTATTGCCCTGTTCGTCTGAACAAGTTACATTCTTGTCCTGTTTGTTTTAACGTGTTGCAATCTTGCCCCGTATGTCTGAACGTGTTACATTCTTGTCCTGTTTGCGTTAAGGTGTTACATTCTTGTCCTGTTTGCGTTAACGTGTTACATTTCGTGTCCAGTTTGCCATAACGTGTTACATTCTTGCCCTGTTTGTCATAACGTGTTACATTCTTTCCCTGTTTGCCATAACGTGTTAGATTATTGACTTGTTTGCCATAACATGTTACATTCTTGCCCTGCTTGCCATAAAGTGTTACATTCTTGCCCTGTTTGCCACAACGTGTTACATTTTTGCCCTGATTGCCATAACGTGTTACATTCTTGCCCTGATTGCCATAACGTGTTACATTCTTGCCCTGTTTGCCACAACGTGTTACATTCTTGCCATTTCTTGCCCTGATTGCCATAACGTATTAATTCCTGTCCGGTTGGTCTTCAGGCTGAACTCCGACCCGTCCTTGACCCTGGGGGATGTGACCACGCTGAA
>JABMCL010002498.1:100000-105000 GCA_018857735.1 Alviniconcha marisindica | reverse complement strand
GGTCCAAACCATACACGTCACAAAGGACAAAGGGCCAAACCATACACGTCACAAAGGACAAAGGCCCAAACCATACACGTCACAAAGGACAAAGGTCCAAACCATACACGTCACAAAGGACAAAGGTCCAAACCATACACGTCACAAAGGACAAAGGTCCAAACCATACACGTCACAAAGGACAAAGGTCCAAACCATACACGTCACAAAGGACAAAGGGCCAAACCATACACGTCACAAAGGACAAAGGGCCAAACCATACACGTCACAAAGGACAGAGGTCCACAGGACCCCGCTCTTCCCATGCACAGACGTCTATAGTTTTGCCTGACGTGTTTTCACTCAGCGTCCAAGATAATTATTTTCTCGCCCTGATATAACCGTAATGGTTGACTGGTTGTCAAACTGCAAGTATTTTGAGGGTAATGGTTACCATGGTTGCCCATGTATAATGATTTGCTGTGTCTAATAATATTGTTTGTGCGCCTTCTGGAACGGAATTGCAAAAATACTGACCGCGCTTGGTTTGTTTGCTTGTTTTGTTGTTGTTGTTTAGGTGGTTTTTGTTGTTTTTCGTTTTCTGGGAGGGGGGAAGCTTGCACACATGGTGTCATCATCCAACCCCCACCCGACCCAGCCACCCAAAAAAAGAGAGGAAAAAAAAGAAGGCGACGAAGAAGAAAAGAAAGCACTGATTCGTTTTGCGCCTAGAGTGAAACTACAAAAGCCTGAGCACGACCCTGAAGCTCTGGTTTTCCATGTGGTGGTTAAAAAGTCGGATCGGGCCCTGGAGGAGCGTGATTACGGTGCTGCTAGGCTTTCTGTCAAGGGCGCCAGGATTCTGTGGCAGACAATTGACGTGCAGCCTACAGTGGCCACCATCCCGCTTACACTTACTGGGCTTTCCCGTCACCACTGCTTCTGTGGCTGCGTTGTGCGGCGTGGAAACAGCGCTGGCCGGTTTGCTTTACGTCCGGCAGTGCTGTGGACTTCTCGTGGCGTTTCCACCCAACGCGCTGAATTCTTCGTCTTCTTTTTTCTTTTTCTTTTTTGTCCATACAACGACTTTACTCTGCCAGTCACGCCGTTTTTTTTAGTTTTAGTTTTTTTTTTTTTTTTTTTAAATTCAATATAACACAATTATAGAACATGTCAACCCGTTCCAACAGTGGATAACATACGTATACAAATATACAAGTACATGTTATGCATACATAATAGACAAAAAGATACATCCATACAGACAAAGAGTTGGACAAATTACTTCATAGACAGATATCTGCCTTGCACAATGAGTGACTGGTTTGCTGAGCGCTGAGTTCTCATCGCCTGCCTCTTTCTGATGCTGGCCGTCCTCCTTTACTCACTTTCACTTCTTTTTAAATCGTCTTCAAAACATGAAGTGTCGGCTGTTTTTTAGTCGTCTTTAAAACATGAAGTGTCGGCTGTTTTTTAGTCGTCTTCAAAACATGAAGCGTCGGCTGTTTTTTAGTCGTCTTCAAAACATGAAGTGTCGGCTGTTTTTTATCGTCTTCAAAACATGAAGTGTCGGCTGTTTTTTAGTCGTCTTCAAAACATGAAGTGTCGGCTGTTTTTTAATCGTCTTCAAAACATGAAGTGTCGGCTGTTTTTTAGTCGTCTTCAAAACATGAAGTGTCGGCTGTTTTTTAGTCGTCTTTAAAGCATGAAGCGACGGCTGTTTTTTAGTCGTCTTCAAAACATGAAGCGACGGCTGTTTTTTAGTCGTCTTCAAAACGTGAAGTGACGGGTGTGACACACATATTTTGAAGACGATTGAAAAATACGAACAGTGATTGGGACATGTTACTTGTGGATGGATCAGTGTAATGTAATGTCGGTTTACAAAACGCACCAAACAAATAAACAGTTTCTCATGTATCATATATGTTTCTTCTGTATGGGACGACTTTGACAGACAAAATTTGACGAGCGGATTATTCTGACGCGTATCCACAGACACAGAGGGTTAAAAAATAGGATTATTTGGCGCGTATTCACAGACAGAGGGTTAAAAACAGGATTATTTGGCGCGTATTCACAGACACAGAGGGTTAAAAAGCAGGATTATTTGGCGCGTATCCACAGACACAGAGGGTTAAAAAGCTAATTGGAAGGCGGCAGTGCAGGGCGGAGTTAACCCCACCAGTTCTAGAGCCGCACCCCAGCAGAGGAGCACAAAACACACTTCATCTGTCCCAACAAACAGCCACGGAAGCATCTCCGCGAAATCCAACCCCCACTCCCTCGCCCCCCCCCCCCCCCCCACTCCCCGCCACCGCCCCCCCCCCCCCCCACCGTGCCCCCCCCCCCCCCACCACACACACACACACACACACATATATATATTATATATATATATATATATAATAATCAGCACGCACGCACGCATGCACGCACACACACACACACACACACACACACACACACACACACACACACACACACACACACACACACACACACACACACACACACACACACACACACACACACACACACACACAAGAACGCAATGTACATCCCGATGAAACCACGAGTAACTATATAGCGACGTTCAGCGCCAGCAGAAGGTGAAAGCGAAGCCTGAAGGTAACTAAGGCTGTCCTCACTCCACTGAGAACCCTGTGTGTCCGCCAGGCTTTGACGTCCGCATCGCCATGGACGTCGATCTGGTGAAGATGGAGGAGATGCTGCATCAGTGGTGCAGGGAGGCGGGCCCCGACTACACCATAGAGTTCTCACAGGTCACTTTTTTACCCGTTTGGCCGTTGTATGTTGGCAGAAAAAGACTGGGAAAAACTGTGTATTGTATGTTGGCAGAAAAAGACTGGGGAAAAAACTGTGTATTGTATGTTGGCAGAAAAAGACTGGGGAAAAAAATGTGTATTGTATGTTGGCAGAAAAAGACTGGGGAAAAACTGTGTATTGTATGTTGGCAGAAAACGACTGGGAAAAACTGTGTATTGTATGTTTGCAGAAAAAGACTGGGGAAAAATTGTGTATTGTATGTTTGCAGAAAAAGACTGGGGGGGAACTGTTGTATATTTGCAGAAACAGACAGGGTAAAAACTGTTTGTTGTGTGTTTACAGAATACAGATAGCGAAAGAAAGGTTTGTAGATTAAAGAGCTATAGTGAAACAACTGTTTCTTGTGTGTTTGCAGAAAAAGACAGGAAAAATTACTGTTTGTTGTATGTTCGCAGAAACAAAGACATGTAGGAAAAGAACTGTTTGTTGTGTGTTTGCAGAAGAAAACACAGATAGGGAAAGAACTGTTTGTTGTGTGTTTGCAGAAGAAAATGTCTGTTGATAAAACGTGCGTGGACAACAGCAGTCCCTGGTGGACAGCCTTTGACTCCGCCTGCCAGTCGCTGTGAGCTGGGTGGTCTTTCTGTCATACACCCCCCCCCCCCCCCCCCCCTCCCACTCCTGTCACCGCCATCATCTCCATCATCCCTCCGTCTGTCTGCCTCATCATCACCCCACCACCACACACACTCCTGTCACCGCCATCATCTCCATCATCCCTCCGTCTGTCTGCCTCATCATCACCCCCCACACACACACACACTCCTGTCACCGCCATCATCTCCATCATCCCTCCGTCTGTCTGCCTCATCACCCCCCCCCATACCCCCCCCCCCCCCACACACCACACACACACACTCCTGTCACCGCCATCATCTCCATCATCCCTCCGTCTGTCTGCCTCATCATACCCCACCCCCCCCCCCACTCCTGTCACCGCCATCATCATCATCTCCCTCATCCTCTCCGTCTGTCTGCTCATCATCACCCCCCCCCACACACACACACACACACACACACTCCTGTCACCGCCATCATCTCCATCATCCCTCCGTCTGTCATCCTCATCACCCCCCCACCCACCCACTCCTGTCACCGCCATCATCATCATCTCCATCATCCCTCCGTCTGTCTGCCTCATCTCACCCCCCACACACACACACATACACCCTCCTGTCACCGCCATCATCTCCATCATCCCTCCGTCTGTCTGCCTCATCATCAACCCCCACACACACACACACTCCTGTCACCGCCATCATCATCATCTCCATCATCCCTCCGTCTGTCTGCCTCATCATCACCCCCCCACACACACACACACACACACACGTCCTCATCACCCACATCATCCATCATCCCTCCGTCTGTCTGCCTCATCATCACCCCCCACACACACACACACTCCTGTCACCGCCATCATCATCATCTCCATCATCCCTCCGTCTGTCTGCCTCATCATCACCCCCACACACACACACACACACTCCTGTCACCGCCATCATCTCCATCATCCCTCCGTCTGTCTGCCTCATCATCACCCCCCCCCCCCCACTCCTGTCACCGCCATCATCATCATCTCCATCATCCCTCCGTCTGTCTGCCTCATCATCACCCCACCCACACCCACACACACACTCCTGTCACCCCCATCTCCACTCATTTCCGTCCCTCATTCTGCCTCCTTTATCCACCCTCTTTCTCATTGTCCATAGAACCGTGATATCATCATTTCGCAAAATCATACGTTAAATGACTGTCTGATAACACCCCTCCCCCGCAACCCCATCTCATCCCTTTTTGTATGTAGGTTGGCTCTTGTATAAATCATCATCATCCCCCCCCATCACATCACTCTCCTGTCCTGCGCTGTTGTGTTTGTGTGTCCCCCGCATCCGTTGTGCATTTCTGCTGTGTCTCATTCTGTCTCTCGTGCTCGTCCACCCTCTTTCTCATGTCGGCATAGAAACCGTGATATTATGATTATTCGGCAAGAAAATCAATACGTTAAAATGACTGTCTGATAACACCCCTCCCCCGCAACCCCATCTTTCCCTTTTCTGTATGTAGGTTGGCTCTTGTAGTAAAGTATCATCATCATCTCTCTCCCTGCCATTTTCACTTTGTCACTGTGTGTGTGTGTGTGTGTGTGTGTGTGTGTGTGTGTGTGT
>JABMCL010002498.1:90000-95000 GCA_018857735.1 Alviniconcha marisindica | reverse complement strand
CGTATTGCTGTGTGTGTATTGCTTTGTGCGTGCTGCTTTGTGCGTATTGCTGTGTGTGTATTGCTGTGTGCGTATTGCTGTGTGTGTATTGCTTTGTGCGTGCTGCTTTGTGCGTATTGCTGTGTGTGTATTGCTTTGTGCGTACTGCTTTGTGCGTATTGCTGTGTGTGTATTGCTTTGCACGGGACGGACGGAGACTGCAGCCTGTGGTGACGGAGAGCAGACCAAGCACGTGCCCTCGATCGACTGATCGTGCGTTAACAGTAGATGACGGACCAGCGGTTCCAGACAAGAGCATGGAGATAATGACAGGGGGGTATAAGCTAACAATAACAATATTTATTCATCCCAGCGGGAAATTAAAGCTATCGTTCGATCGCACAACGAAGAACATATCTCAATAATTCTAAGTCATGAAACACACGCACATACACACTCTTAGACATACGCCCCCTTTCTCTCAATCTGCATACCCAAAATTACCTGGAATAATGCTTTCTCTGTCAACCAAAACGTAAGAACTCTCAAATAGTCTGTTCTTGAAATCGTGCTCCACCTTAGACAAATAATTGTGTCGCGTCGAGTGTACTCTCGTCGTTTTGCATTTCAGCTTCTGTTTCTATGGCATGTAGCCGTATCATTTATACAGCAATTTATATATAATTATCAGTAAAACAGGCGGGAAAAAATATTTCTTATTTTTCTTCAGTCGAAGGTGGTGCGGCGCGTGTGTGTGAGTTTGTGGTATGTGTGTGTAGTGTGTGTGCGTGAGAGAGAGAGAGAGAGAGAGAGAGAGAGAGAGAGAGAGAGAGAGTTATTGTACTATACTACAACAAAATGATTATTGTAGCTGAGCTGAGCGACATTCAGTGTAAAGGAAAACGCCCCTGGCAACCGAGAAATGAATTGTTTCTGTCTCGTTTTGTTGCTTAGGCTTGTTTTGACAATGATCTAATATTCCACTTTACCATTGTAGGCTAAATGTGTATGTTAGCAAAGATATATCAATAAACATTATTTAAACCAACCGTTAAACGATCCAACTCAAGAATTTATGTTTAAGATATATCAATAAATATTATTTAAACCAACCGTTAAACTATCCAACTCAAGAATTTGGGCACACACAAACGATTGCCCCCCCCCCACACCCCACCCCCCCAAAAAAAAAAAAAACCACACACACACACACAAAAAACAACAACAACAACAACAACAACAAAAAACAACACCCAAAACACACACACAAAAACACAACGGCACAGAAACAAAACGAGTGAACAAAAACCAGAAAAACAAACACCTGGGTATGAATCGACTGTTTAGCCGGTCGACTACCCGCGCAGTCCGCCAACTAAGACAGCTGTCGGCCGGTTCAGTGAACACGATGTTCACATCTTCATGCTTCACTCTGCTCGTGTTCGGAATGCGTGCAGCTGATGAGAGGATCCGTGACGTACTTGACATGACCCGCAACTGCACCGTCACCATCACCCTCACTGACGTGGCTACACGATAGGGTGGAAAGCAAAACCCATGACGGACGTGGCCACACGATAGGGTGGAAAGCAAAACCCATGACGGACGTGGCCACACGATAGGGTGGAAAGCAAAACCCATGACGGACGTGGCCACACGATAGGGTGGAAAGCAAAACCCATGACGGACGTGGCCACACGATAGGGTGGAAAGCAAAACCCATGACGGACGTGGCCACACGATAGGGTGGACAGCAAAACCCATGACGGACGTGGCCACACGATAGGGTGGACAGCAAAACCCATGACGGACGTGGCCACACGATAGGGTGGAAAGCAAAACCCATGACGGACGTGGCCACACGATAGGGTGGAAAGCAAAACCCATCACGGACGTGGCCACACGGTCAGAGACTGAGTGGACAGCAAAACCCATGTCTGACGTGGCGACACGGTGAGAGTGGACAGCAAAACCCATGTCTGACGTGGCGACACGATCAGAGTGGACAGCAAAACCCATGTCTGACGTGGCGACACGGTGAGAGTGGACAGCAAAACCCATGTCTGACGTGGCGACACGATCAGAGTGGACAGCAAAACCCATGTCTGACGTGGCAACACGGTGAGACACTGAGTGGACAGCAAAACCCATGTCTGACGTGGCAACACGGTGAGACACTGAGTGGACAGCAAAACCCATGTCTGACGTGGCAACACGGTGAGACACTGAGTGGACAGCAAAACCCATGTCTGACGTGGCGACACGATCAGAGTGGACAGCAAAACCCATGTCTGACGTGGCGACACGGTCAGAGTGGACAGCAAAACCCATGTCTGACGTGGCGACACGATCAGAGTGGACAGCAAAACCCATGTCTGACGTGGCAACACGGTGAGACACTGAGTGGACAGCAAAACCCATGTCTGACGTGGCGACACGATCAGAGTGGACAGCAAAACCCATGTCTGACGTGGCGACACGGTCAGAGTGGACAGCAAAACCCATGTCTGATGCGTGTGTGTTAGGTGGTGGTGGGTGTATAGATGCGAATGGATAGGATGAGAATTGGGTAAATTTTTTAATTACTTTTTTCCCCCCCTTGTTTATATGTCAATCATATTAATGATTGTGATATTATTTTTTTTACAGAGAAAATTGTACAAGTAATGAATACTTTTTTTGTTTAATAATGCTTCCGGGTAAAACTTTCCTCCCCGTGGAACTGGGAGTTTTTTTAATCATGTCCCCTTCCCCCCTTTTTGGTTCGGGTTAGCGTAGTTTTCCCCCAGTCAGTGTGGGGAAAGTGGTTCCCAGTAAAGGGAAAACTAATCTGTTAAAAGGTAACAAGCGGTGAGTCAGACAGAAAAAATTTTCGTTGCAACCCGGGAGACCCCCAAAAAAACACCCCAACCCGGAAAAAAACAAACTGTGCCCAAAAGAAGGGTGCCCCCATCCTGATTAATTCCACAACCCGTGCGAGCTTTGTTGTGCCCAAAGATGAGGTTGGAAAATTTCGGTCCCCGGTCTCCCTTCTCTTTTCTCTGTCCCCTGTCTTTTTGTCTCTCTTTTTCCCTCTCTCTCTCCTTTTCTCTATCTCTCTCCCCCTCTCTCTCTCTCTCCCCCTCTATCTTCTTTTTTGTCTGACTTCTCCCTCTCTCTCTTTCCTCTATGCTTCTTTTCCTCTCTTTTTCCTGTCTCCTTCCCCTTTCCTTTTCTCTTCCCCCTTTTGTCTGCTCTGTCTCTCTCTCCCCCTCTTGTTTTCTCCCCCTTTCTCTTTCCCCTCCCTTCTGTCTTCTTCTGTCCACCCCCCCCCCCCCCCCCCCCCCCCCCCCCCCCCCCCCCCCCCCCCCCCCCCCCCCCACCCCCCCCCCCCATAGCTACTCTCAGCAGCCTGTTGTCCGCTTGACGGCACACACTCAATGGCGGTTCCGCGTGACGTCACTGCCGTGTCCGGCGGAGGGGAACAGGACGGTGAGAGGTATGTGAAAAATGCCTGCGGACCGACCCGCGGTTCCTCGGTCGTCCCTCGAACTGCTCGCTGCTCAGGTGACTGTCGCGCTTGGTGGGTGTGACCCCGAGAACGTTTTGGTGTCATCGCATTAACGCGGCCACTGCGGCAAGCTGTAATGCCGGGGAGAGGCTGCAGCGGCTGTTCAGTCAGTGATGCGCGAAGCTCTCTGGTTACGTCATCAGCTGCTTGGTTAGCTGCCAGTCGTCGTGTCAGTTAAGCCGCCAAACAGTCGAAGGTTCGAGTCCTCTTGAGCTTCACGGGGCTCATTACTTCATGTCCTGCTGTACGTTCTGCTACACTTGTGCCGCAAAACTCGTTCTCTTGGCACCTCGTCCACCACCACTCAACACCTCTCCTGGAAAAACTGCACTGGCTTCCCATTTCAGAATGTATTAAGTATAAAATCGCTTGTATAATTTTCAGTTATACTTACCCGTCCCTAATAAGCCCTGGGTTTTGTGGACGTTTTAAACACCATGTTTACTTACTTCAGTGCTATAAGTGGTTCTGGTCCTGCTTACCTCTCGAACGCTTTCATGTCCATTCTTTTTTCCCCACCCCTACGTTCTTCTTCTGACACCCAACATTTGGAAATCCAACAAAACAAAGCAAGACCCATGGCTTTCGCACCTTCTTTGCTTTACCCAACATTTTAATTATACAAACCCAGCACTGTAACCCCTTCATCTTTTAAAGCCAAACTGAAAACCTTCCTCTTCTCCCAGTATCTCCATCATTGTGTGTGTGTGTGTGTGTGTGTGTGTGTGTGTGTGTGTGTGTATGTTTGTAGTGCGTTTTTGTTGTTGTTTGTTTTGTTTTGTATAATACTTTATGTAAATTGTTTTGGTAGGGCTGTGCTCTACATGTGTATAGAATATCATATTTAGGTTAATATGTATCATGTGAGCGCTCAGGGCGTTGATGAGCGCTTGATAAATGTACATTGTTATTATTATAACTAATTATTGCTACTGCAAACATTCTTCGAATAAACACACACACACACACACACACACACACACACACACACACACACACACACGTGTTACCGCAGTAGCACGTAAAAGATCCCGGTCATTCTGCCAAAAGTGCAGGTGGCAGGTTACAGCTAAACACGCATGCACCTTACGTATGTGGCTTTGCATGAAGTGACATGGTGCATGGTTGTATGGTGTACACATAACTTGCGCCGAGACGGCAGCAGTTTCATGTAGCACCAGCCATGCCAGCGCTGTAAGTACACCACTTCTGTGGATATTCAAAAACGCGCATACGAGCGCTGTGAGTCTGCTCGAGAGCGGAGAATAGCGCCGTATAAAAGCAATCACCATCATCACACACACACACACATACAGAGACAGAGACAGACAGACACGAGAGAGAGAGAGAGAGAGAGAGAGAGAGAGAGAGAGAGAGAGAGAGAGACGGATACGGATGATTTATTCATTTAGGCCATTGCCCCTCATGATGGGGTGCAGAGAGAGAGAGGCTGCAATACGTCATTAAATGT
>JABMCL010002498.1:70000-85000 GCA_018857735.1 Alviniconcha marisindica | reverse complement strand
GGGGGGGGAAGAGAGAGAGGAGGAGAGAGAGAGAGAGATGGAGGGGGGGGGAGGGAAGAGAGAGAGAGAGAGAGAGATGGAGGGGGGGGGGGGGGAAGAGAGAGAGAGAGAGAGGTGGGGAGGGGGAGGGGAGACTCACCTTTCGTAATAAATCAGTTCACCGGTGCCGTGCCTGCCGATGACGTGTTCAAGCGGTGCCCCGTCCTGCTTGCCTGGCTGGTTAACCACTGTGACATCGGTTCAAGTGAACGGTCAGCTAAACACAGCCACACATCCGACCCTTTCGTACAGCACGAAACCACACCCGTCCCGGTGTGTTGACGTGGTAGTCAGTGACGAAATACGCAGGTTCACACGTACGTGGTGTTTTCTCCTCGTTAATGCTGCTGTCGTCGCTTATAGCTGAGTTTTTGGCGATTTTCTGGAACTTTATGCCCCTGGTATTATTTAAAGTTCACACCATCATTTTCAGCGTTGATTTGATTTCTTTAAGCGTCGTTCCTGGTTTGCTGACGTACAGTTTCTCTCCACCACGGCGCAGAACGTTCACAGCAACGTCTTCTCACACAACTTCCACAAATCCGTTTGAACAAGGACGATAACAAGGAACAAGGATGATAATTATGATAATCCAACGAACACGGAAACTGAACACGAAGTTTTCAGTAACATGCCACTATCGGCGATCGCCTTTTCGTTTCAGTTGCGGTCCAGTGTTGTTGTTGTTTCGGTGGCCGGACTGTGGAAAGAAAAGAAACAAATTAAGACAGAGAAACAAAACACTGGAAAAGGAAATCAGAGAACAGAACGTGCAGCTTGAGGAAGGCCTTGTCGTTAAGAGAAGGGCGAAGAAAGGCAAAAGGCGAAGAAAGGCAACCCGGGAGTTGTTGCAATCGTCCAGTCCTGGCAGTAATACCAACTGTCAACACTGAGTGGACTGGCGGTGGTAAGAATTTCACAACGTACACAGTCCCTGCAGCACACAACGACTCCAGCTGTTGAGGCTGTCAGCCCCACAGTTTGTTGGCAAACAGGGCGCGTGGTCAGCGTGTGGAGCCGCTGTCTCCAGAACCAAACCACAGACAGCTGCCTTCATTCTGCTCAGTGCCGGAGTCATTCTCCATGTTCATTTGTAATGGTTCCGGAGACAGCGCCCATGTTCATTTGTAATGGTTCCGGAGACAGCGCCCATGTTCATTTGTAATGGTTCCGGAGACAGCGCCCATGTTCATTTGTAATGGTTCCGGAGACAGCGCCCATGTTCATTTGTAATGGTTCCGGAGACAGCCCCCATGTTCATTTGTAATGGTTCCGGAGACAGCCCCCATGTTCATTTGTAACGGTTCCGGAGACAGAAACCTCTTCCCCTCCGCTGATATTAACAGTGCTTGGTCAGGGTCACCCACACCGTATTCCTGGCGCCGTGTATCTAAGTATTATATACGTGTCCATACACCACGTTGGCTGCCAAAGGGGTGTAACTGACTTGAAAACGACTTGTTGTGACGTCACCAGGCAGACGGCAGCGCCGGAGGGAAGTTTATTCCCGGCAGAAGTATGTGGTGCCGGTGCTGCATGCTCACCAGTTCGCACAGTGCCCCGGGCCCCTGGTGCCAGCTGCCCGCTGGATTGCAGAGAGAATTCAGGCAGCCGTTAGTGAGGTTCCGGGGTCTGTCCATGCAGGCCAGCGACTACAGGGCTGTGTACGTAAGAACGTTTTCCAGTCAGCGCCCAAGTGGGGCAGTGTGCTTAGCACGCCGTGTGAAACAAGGCGTTCTTCAGTGCTACCCCGGCTTGAGACGGACGGGTAACTGTACCGTTGGTAGGAAATCAAACTCTCCGATCACTTGCCGTTTTTGTCAGCCCGATCAGTCACTCACGGTGGTTCTAGCCAGTGGCCAAGTTACGGTGGTTCTAGCCAGTGGCCAAGTCACGGTGGTTCTAGCCAGTGGCCAAGTCACGGTGGTTCTAGTCAGTGGCCAAGTCACGGTGGTTCTAGCCAGTGGCCAAGTCACGGTGGTTCTAGCCAGTGGCCAAGTCACGGTGGTTCTAGCCAGTGGCCAAGTTACGGTGGTTCTAGCCAGTGGCCAAGTCACGGTGGTTCTAGCCAGTGGCCAAGTTACGGTGGTTCTAGCCAGTGGCCAAGTCACGGTGGTTCTAGCCAGTGGCCAAGTCACGGTGGTTCTAGCCAGTGGCCAAGTCACGGTGGTTCTAGCCAGTGGCCAAGTCACGTTGGGTATCAGCACAGATCCGGGTTGTCTCAGTTTCTGGCATCACCTCAAACGTTTCACAATCACCTCAAACGTTTCACAATCACCTCAAACGTTTCACAATCACCTCAAAGTTGGACAGTCCCTCAACTTTCCCTGGCCTGCCGGGGCCTCCCCTCTCTCTGTCTCCCCTCCTCCTCTCTCTCTCTCCCTCTGTCTGTCTGTCTCCCCTTTTCTGTTTTTTTCTGTCTCTCGCTGTTAAATCAAAACGAAACACCAAACACTTTAAGACAGCATTACTAAACTTACTTGAGTATTAAGACATAGTTCAACAATCTCCTCTCTTCTCTCACTCTCTCTCTCTCTCTCTCTCTCTCTCTCTCTCTCTCTCTCTCTCTCTCTCCTGTCTAACTCGTCTTTCACTGTTTCACGTTCCGTTTTCGTATCAGTCGTGCCACTCCGGAGTACCCGAATGGAAATCCGCTGACATAAAACCACTCACAGATTGATTTATTTATTTTTTATTAAAAAAGATTATTATTTTTTTTTAACGTAGCCCTGTTTCAATTGTCGCACTTTTCATGTAGCCTGCTGATGTAGCGGCTGACACCCGACACTTACACTGCAAGTTTAAATGACACATACCCGTCGGCTCCTCCCCGGTCCTGCCCTCCACGACTATCCGACAACTGACACCCGTTTGCACCTCTCCTCGCCACTCGTCTTCAGAACCCTGGCTGTAAACACGCTCGCAACAGATCGTTGTCAGCAGAAGGAGCCCCCCGGGGAACACCCCACACAACGACCTAACCACGGGGGCAATCCCTGGCTGAAAACGCGCGATGCCCGCTGTCCGGTCCAGGCTGTGGTGGCAACAGGTGGGCAGAAACTGGACACTGTCCAGCTTACGGCAGCCTCCCGCTCTGTCGGCCAACAGCCCCCTGTTGTACCCTCCGCCGGAACCACTCACCTGCTGCTAAGGTGTTTTCTTCTTGCCGCGCGGCTGGCTAAACGTGTCCTTAGCGGGAAAGACAGCAGGGGGGAGCTGAGGTGGTGGTGGGGTGGGGGGGTGGGGGGTGGAGCTAGGGGGGGGGGGGGGGGGGGGGGGGGGGGGGGGGGGGGGGGGGGGGTGAACGGTCCACTGAGGTTAGTGGTGTAAATGAGCTGAGGTGGTCATTGTCGTTATCTTAGACAGTGTGGAGGGCAGCTGCCTTAGTCCACTTGCCGAACTTCAGTTCTGTTTCCATGAAGGAGACCTTTGTGTGTGTGTGTGTGTGTGTGTGTGTGTGTGTGTGTGTGTGTGTGTGTGTGTGTGTGTGTGTGTGTGTGTGTGTGTGTGTGTTGTGTGTGTGTGTGTGTGTGTGTGTGTGTGTGTGTGTGTGTGTGTGTGTGTGTGAGTGAGTGTGTGTGTGTGTGAGTGAGTGGTGTGTGTGTGTGTGTGTGTGTGTGTGTGTGTGTGTGTGTGTGTGTGTGTGTGTGTGTGTGTGTGTGTGTGTGAGTGAGTGTGTGTGTGTGTGTGAGTGAGTGTGTGTGTGTGCTCGCGTGCGCGCGCGTGTGTGTGCATGTATGTATGTGTGCCCGCACACTTTGCCTCGAAAAAACTGTTACAAAGGTAGCTGTTTTTATTTATTAGCTGTGTTTTTAGCTGTGAGTGCGGGTTGACGCACAAAATATGACGACAGAGACTCTTTACAGTTCAAATCCCAGAAGAGAGCGGCGACTGCGGACCAAATTGGGTGATGGTCGTGGCAGAACGCGTAGGCGACGCGAGAGAGTGATGCGTCAGTCCCATGACGTCATCGCCTAGTCCTTTCATCGCAACTCATTTCATTTGCTCTGCGTGCAGCTCGCTAACAGTCTGCTGGTCTCTGGCGGTGAGGACCTGCCCTGCACACCACATCATTTCTGTCTGCTTTATTACTTCCTCTATAAAAAAAACTTTTTAAAAATGTATGTTTTGTTTGTTTGTTTTACGGGGAGGGGGGGGGGGGGGGGGGGGACAATCCATGCTGTGTAAATGTCTAGCCACACTCCCTTTCCTGCATCCGTTGTCAACTTGGAACTCTGCCTCCAAACTGTGCCGAGAGACCAAAGATGTTGATGACAGACCAGACTGAAGATGTTAACAGACGATATATATAAAAAGGCAAGGGTAAGATAGCTCAACGATAAATCGGAAATATTGACAGTATGACAGACCAGATATATTAACGACAGACCAGGTAATTTATATCAACGACAGATCAGATATATTAACGACGAATCAGATAATTATATCAAAGACAAATCAGATAGATCAACGACACATCAGAAATATTAACGACAAAGCAGATATATCAACGACACATCAGAGATATTAACGACAGATTAGAGATACCAACGACAGATCAGATCAACGACAAATTAGAGATACTAACGACAGATCAGATCATCGACAAATCAGAGATACTAATGACAGATCAGATCAACGACAAATTAGAGATACTAACGACAGATCAGATCAACGACAAATTAGAGATACTAACGACAGATCAGATCAACGACAGATCAGAGATACTAACGACAGATCAGAGATACTAACGACACATCAGATCAACGACAGATCAGAGATATTAACGACAGATCAGAGATACTAACTACAGATCAGATCAACGACAGATCAGAGATACTAACTACAGATCAGATCAACGACAAATCAGATATATTAACGACAGAACGACAGATCAGAGATACTAACGACAGATCAGAGATATTAACGACAAATCAGATCAACGACAAATCAGATATACCAACGGCAAATCAGAGACATTAACAACCAACAGATATATCAGCAACACGGAAATCAAGTCTATCAAAGACAGATCACAGATGTAACGACAGATCAGATAATATTATATCAACGACAAATCAGATCAAAGACAGATCAGAGATATTAACGACAGACAAGACACACGCACACGCACACACACACACACACTCGCAACAGACCATATATATATATATTGTCCAGAATGAGAGTTGACCTTTTATTACATGAATTAAGTGCAGTAATAAATATAACATTTCATGTTGCAAGCAATATGTGTGTCTACTTAATTACCTCTTGTCTGTAAGCTGTGGTATGACCAGCAGTGATCTGTGGAAACTGCAACGTTAGCAAAGACATGAACAGTGAAATTCTCGTGTGCGACAAAAATTCCACCAGAAACACGTTTAATTTTGGGGGGAAAAGCACAGTCTGAAAGAAGGATGATTGCTAGCGTTCTAAAACACATAAACGGTTAAAAAAACACTTTTTCGGAAAGAGCTAGCTGTAACCGTGAGATAAACAACGATCGCTGTTCCCAAGTAATTATAGCAACAACAACAAAATCCAGCTAATGACTAACTTTCGGTCGCAACTTCCACAGTTGGTTCCCGGAGCGCCTTTTTCCGTCTTCTGCCCGTCTCCATGGAGTGACCTCCCCTTCCTCTCCCTCTGGCGTCGTTCAAACCTAACCTCAAGATGTTTCATTTCCCCAAACAACGAACCTGCCAGGTTTTCCACTCCCATCTTCCTCTGCTGTATACCCCTGTTCGTTGTCTATTGGAGCTGTTTATAAACTATTTATGTGTATTTGCACGTGTGCGCGCGCGCGCGCGCGCGCGCGCGCGCGTGTGTGTGTTTGTGAATGAACATTTATATACAGCGCATAAAAAACTTCCACACACAACCTTGCGTGTTTACAAAACCGGTCAGATCGCGGGGTGTGTGTGTGTGTGTGTGTGTGTGTGTGTGTGTGTGTGTGTGTGTGTGTGTGCCTGTGTGTGTAAGCGTGAGTGTGTATTGAAAGTGATGAGAAAGATGTTGAATGAAGTGTTGTAGCGTATTTTCTGTGCACTTAGTAGGGTTTCATCATTCTCTAGGATCTGTGTATATTTCTGTCGTCCCTACCGTTTTTCTGTTGTGCACTTCGGGGTGGGGTCAGGTGTAAGCGCTTTCTTAATACTCTTTGACACTGACATTACTGTTATTATTTGCCGGTTTGCTAGTGGCTGTAATTGCGAGTGCCGGGCCCTGTAGTGTGTGACAGTGACGCAGAAAATGTCGGGTCCTTGGTGGCTTTTTGTCACGGTCAATAAGCTGGCTGAGGAGCGAGGAACAGTGAGAATTCCGTGGTGTGACATAACGAAGGGAAAGGGGTTGCATGAGTGTAGGGAATGAAATAAACAGGGTTCAGCAATTCCAGCTACACCCAATTTGAGGGCAGAGGAGAGGCTGAATTTTACGCCTGGGTTGACAGCCATTACTTTCGGTTTGTCAGATTTACGACTGTTGTGGAACCAGACCAGAGGTTTTCGTTATGGGGATGCTTCTGTCAAACATTCTGCAGCAGCAAAATAAAATGCATCTCTCTCTCTCTCTCTCTCTCTCTCTCTCTCTCTCTCTCTCTCTTCTCTCTCTCCGCCTCTCCCTCCCTCTCTCGCCCTCTCTCCCCCTCTTTCTGTGTCTGTCTCTGTGTCTGTGTCTGTGTGTCTCTCTCTCTGTCTTTCTCTGTCTCTCTCTGTCTCTCTCTGTCTCTGTCTCCGTCTGTCTGTCTGTCTGTCTCTCTGGTCCACTTATTGAGGGTTGGATTAACTGGGTTGCTCAATAGGGCTGTTGTTCATAATGATTCCAATGTCAGGCCTGTCGATATGAGAAACCGCACTTTGTGCAGTGAGCCAGTGGAGTGTTTTTCACCGAGTTTGTGTTGCTTCCATCGAGCTGGGCTATTTTTGACGCGTCTCTTTTGCAGAACCTTTTTCAGTGGGATCAACTTGAAGTGTCCTGACCCGTCTGGCGCCTATTTTTAGGCATCGCCTGTTTGTTTGGTTTTCAACTGTAGACGCTTTTTGACTCAGTTGACCATAAGCGTACGTTTACAAATTTCCACTTTTAATTCCTGACGATAAGCAGCTTCGTTGACATCAAAAGTAGACATACTGAATAAATGACGTTGGAAGTTGATACGGTGAATTTATTCATTCGCGTGGGTCTATAAACGATTTGTTTAAAAATATTTTTTAAAGCACACACACACACACACACACACACACACACACACACACACACACACACACACACACACACACACACACACACACACACACACACACACACACACACACACACACACACACACACACACACACACACACACACACACACAGTCCCACTAATAACACGGCTGACTGATGTTACTGATGACTACTGATGTTACTGATGACTACTGATGTTACTGATGACTACTGATGTTACTGATGACTACTGATGTTACTGGTGACTACTGATGACATGCCGGTACTCTGCCCGAGAACACGTGACCTGCCAACGTAGCACGTATCAAACAGGACACTGGAAACCAAACATCACCAAATAACGAGCATAAATCACATTTAAAGAGAAAATGGAAAAGGGAATATGCTTGAAAAATTATGAAACATTACTCGCTATATTAACTTGTAATTTTTCCAGACTAAAAGCTCCAACCTTTTTTCTTTTCTTTTGAAGACCGTTAATCGTTTTTTTCTGTCCAAGCTAACGTTGATAAAAGTACGGGTTACGCTTACTGATTTCTCCCAGGGAGTGGAGCGAGAAAGGATGGCCGAGTCCATTGCAGTATCACTTCAAGTCCCGCACAGAGAGCGGCAATTGGGGGGGGGGGGGGGGGGGGGGGACGGGGGGGGGGGGGAGAGGTGGTGGGGGTAGAAGGGGACAGAGGAAGAAAATAATAGAAGGGTGCGTAGGAGGGGGGTGGGGGAGAAAAAGAGAGTGATGGAAAAGGGGGGAGGGGAGAGAGAGAGAGAGTATAATAAATGAGATTTCTATGGCGCCTATCTACTACACAAGGTGGGAGCGCAAGGCGCTTTACAATAACACTAACACACACACACAACACACACACACACACACACACACACACACACGTGTTGGACGGGGGAATAGACACGGCTTGCAGAGGACAGCTTAGAAATAGTTATTGAAGAGATGAGTCTTGAGGACGATTTTGAAAGAGGAAGAAGAATCATTGTGGCGGAGTGTTCAAGGCAAACTACTCCAAACAGTTGGGCCAGCGCAAGAAAACGATGTTTCACCAAATGTGTTCGTGACAAAGGTTCGGGTGTCGGATGAGGATCGTAATTGTCTCGCTGGAGTGTACGTTTGAAGGAGATCGGACATAATACTCAGGGGATGTGCCAGAAATAGCTAAAATTTTGTATTGGATGCGATATTTTACTTGTAGCCAGTGCAGAGTTTCAAGAATAGAATGGATGTTGTCAGATTTCTTAGCTTTACACAGAAGCGTTTCTGCTGCATTCCGAACTTTTGGAAGTTTGTCTGGTAAGTACTGAGGGGGCAACCAGAAAGAAAGAGTTACAACAGGCTAACCTAGAGTGCACAAGAGAGCACACGAGGGTTTGGGTTGCTTGAGTGGTGAGAACGTGTCGAAGAAGAGAGTGTGAAAGGGACATAGAGGGGGGACAGAGAGAGTGGGGAAGGTGCAAAGGAGAAGGGGGGGGGGGGGAGCGCAGAGATAGTGGGGGAGGGGAACAGATATTGAAGGGGGAGGGGGCAGAAGGAGAGAGAGATGTGGGGGGGGGGTCCTGTCCCAACATCCGTGGCGGACTAGGCCGTTTGCTTCCATGTTCGCCATGCTGCTTACACCCAACACGCCTCCACCCCCCCACCCTCCCCCCCCCCCCCCCACCCCCCCGTTTGCCAGGCCCCCCCCCCCCCCCCCCTCCCGCCACATCCAATGTCCGTTCCGCACCTATTCCTGTCGCAAGTGGCCCACAATGGAACAAGTCAGATCGCTGGTAGGGTACCATCCAAAGGAGATCCTGCACTGCTGCTGCCGAGCCGCTTGGGTGGTGTTCATTGACACCGGATCTGCACTGACGATACAGCAGTATTAAGCCAGACACCAACACGTGCTGTGCCCCTACACCCCCCCTACACACTGACGATACAGCAGTATTAAGCAAGACACCGTGCACACCTACACACTGACGATACAGCAGTAGTAAGCAATACCCCATGCACACCTACACACTGACGATACAGCAGTAGTAAGCAATACCCCATGCACACCTACACACTGACCATACAACAGTAGTAAGCAAGACACCATGCACCCCTACACACTGACGACAAGGGTAATGAGCTCATTTGCGGAGCCAGACTTGAGTGAAATGACAGCCCCCGTAGAGATGACCGTCCGCCACTACGGACGTCCCTCCATCATCCCTCCCGAGTGGACTGGGCGCTGGAGGCGTTGACCAGAACCGCCCCAGGCAAAGAGGGAGGCACGTGTCATACCGAGACGTGCTGGTCACGACCGCCACGGAAACAGAGACAGGTTGTACTTCGCGGTGATGGAGGAGGCGGAGGCTGGCAGCTGATGATGCTATAGAGGTCCAGTTCGGTTCTAGGCAGGGCCGCAGATCACGTTTGGGGTGGGGAGGGGGAGGGGAGGGAGAGGGGAGGGAGAGAGAGGGTGGGGTAGAGAGTGAGATAGACAGACAGACAGACAGACAGGCAGAGAGAGGGCGAGAGAGAGAGAGAGAGAGATAAGATAAGATAATACTTTATTACACAGGGGTAAAGATTTAAGCACGTGTCGGCTTTTTTACAAATCTGTCCCTGATGACAAACACAGCAACACTCAATACATCAAACAAGAATTCCATTAAATACGCTAGAGAAAAAACGACTTAAAAACAAAACAAAACTAATTTCTGTCTAAAACATCACATCATACGAACAGAGCAATAATAAGGCAAAGTAAGACCAATTCAAAACAATTTTTTAGGAGAGAGAGAGAGAGAGAGAGAGAGAGAGAGAGAGAGAGAGAGAGAGAGAGAGAGAGAGAGAGAGATTTATCAATAGAGAGATAGAGACAGAGACAGACAGACAGACAGAGCAAGAGAGAGAGAGAGAAAGAGAGAGAGAGAGAGAGAGAGAGAGAGAGAGAGAGAGAAGAGAGAGAGAGAGAGAGAGAGAGAGAGAGAGAGAGAGAGAGAACAGCCTGGTTATTGGCTTCCCGAGGGTCAACGGTTTATTGCAGGCTAATTTTCATTGACTCCCTGCAGCGTGGAGGCTTCCGCGGTAATTGCATGGCTGTTGTTGTCCCCGGCCCCCTGGGTGTACTGCACCCAGTACCACTCAGCCATGCACTGCACCCAGTACCACTCAACCATGCACTGCACCCAGTACCTCTTAGCCATGCACTGCACCCAGTACCACTCAACCATGCACTGCACCCAGTACCACTCAACCATGCACTGCACCCAGTACCACTCAACCATGCACTGCACCCAGTACCTCTTAGCCATGCACTGCACCCAGTACCTCTTAGCCATGCACTGCACCCAGTACCTCTTAGCCATGCACTGCACCCAGTACCACTCAGCCATGCACTGCACCCAGTACCACTCAGCCATGCACTGCACCCAGTACCTCTTAGCCATGCACTGCACCCAGTACCACTGAACCATGCACTGCACCCAGTACCTCTTAGCCATGCACTGCACCCAGTACCTCTTAGCCATGCACTGCACCCAGTACCTCTTAGCCATGCACCGCACCCAGTACCTCTTAGCCATGCACTGCACCCAGTACCTCTTAGCCATGCACTGCACCCAGTACCTCTCAACCATGCACTGCACCCAGTACCACTGAGCCATGCACTGCACCCAGTACCTCTTAGCCATGCACTGCACCCAGTACCACTGAACCATGCACTGCACCCAGTACCACTCAACCATGCACTGCACCCAGTACCACTCAACCATGCACTGCACCCAGTACCTCTCAACCATGCACTGCACCCAGTACCACTGAGTCATGCACCGCACCCAGTACCACTGAGCCATGCACTGCACCCAGTACCTCTCAGCCATGCACTGCACCCAGTACCTCTTAGCCATGCACTGCACCCAGTACCACTGAGCCATGCACTGCACCCAGTACCTCTTAGCCATGCACTGCACCCAGTACCACTGAGTCATGCCCCACAGTCCTACAGTTTACACTGCACCCGGTACCACTGAGCCATGCACCACAGTCCTACAGTTTACACTGCACCTGGTACCACTGAGCCATGCCCCACAGTTTACACTGCACCTGGTACCACTGAGCCATGCCCCACAGTTTACATTGCACCCGGTACCACTGAGCCATGCCCCACAGTTTACATTGCACCCGGTACCACTGAGCCATGCACCACAGTTTACATTGCACCTGGTACCACTGAGCCATGCACCACAGTTTACACTGCACCAGGTACCACTGAGCCATGCCCCACAGTTTACATTGCACCCGGTACCACTGAGCCATGCACCACAGTCCTACAGTTTACACTGCACTTTATTGCCACACCGCCATCATACATTTTCCACCGGAATTTATCACCCACCTCCCTGGACAATCTGAGATTGATTGCACCTGCCTCTCCGTAGACAATGTGAGATTGATTGCACCTGCCTCTCCGTAGACAATGTGAGATTGATTGCACCTGCCTCTCCGTAGACAATGTGAGATTGATTGCACCTGCCTCTCCGTAGACAATGTGAGATTGATTGCACCTGCCTCTCCGTAGACAATGTGAGATTGATTGCACCTGCCTCTCCGTAGACAATGTGAGATTGATTGCACCTGCCTCTCCGTAGGGCGCCTTCTGTTGGAATGTAGCATGCGTGCCTCGACTGCCTTTTACTACAGTCTGCAGTAGGATTTAATGTATGTGCACCTGCCACTAGTAGTTTGCATATCGGAATTTACTGCCCCCCAGCATATTAGTACAATATGCACTGGAATTTACTGTCCGTGTCCCTAGATATTAGTACAGTTTGCACTAAATGTTTACTGTCTGTGTTCCTGGATAATAATACAGTTTGCACTAAATGTTTACTGTCTGTGTTCCTGGATAATAATACAGTTTGCACTAAATGTTTACTGTCTGTGTTCCTGGATAATAATACAGTTTGCACTAAATATTTACTGTCTGTGTTCCTGGATAATAATACAGTTTGCACTAAATATTTACTGTCTGTGTTCCTGGATATTAATACAGTTTGCACTAAATATTTACTGTCTGTGTTCCTGGATATTAATACAGTTTGCACTAAATATTTACTGTCTGTGTTCCTGGATAATAATACAGTTTGCAGTGAGATTTACTGTCCGTGTTCCTGCATACTGGTACAGTTTGCCATGGGATTTAGTACAGTTTGCCATGGGATTTAGTACAGTTTGCCATGGGATTTACTGTCCGAGTCCCTGCATATTACTGTCTTTGCCGTCCCCATCATATTAGCACAGTTTGCACTGGAATTTGCTGTCTTTGCCGTCCCCATCATATTAGCACAGTTTGCGCTGGAATTTGCTGTCTTTGCCGTCCCCATCATATTAGCACAGTTTGCACTGGAATTCACTGTCTTTGCCGTCCCCATCATATTAGCACAGTTTGCACTGGAATTCACTGTCTTTGCCGTCCCCGTCATATTAGCACAGTTTGCACTGGAATTCACTGTCTTTGCCGTCCCCTCATATTAGCACAGTTTGCACTGGAATTCTGTCTTTGCCGTCCCATCATATTAGTACAGTTTGCGCTGGAATTTGCTGTCTTTGCCGTCCCCATCATATTAGTACAGTTTGCGCTGGAATTTGCTGTCTTTGCCGTCCCCATCATATTAGTACAGTTTGCGCTGGAATTTGCTGTCTTTGCCGTCCCCAATATATTAGTACAGTTTGCGCTGGAATTTGCTGTCTTTGCCGTCCCCATCATATTAGTACAGTTTGCGCTGGAATTTGCTGTCTTTGCCGTCCCCGTCATATTAGTACAGTTTGCGCTGGAATTTGCTGTCTTTGCCGTCCCCATCATATTAGTACAGTTTGCGCTGGAATTTGCTGTCCATGCCCATGACATAAGTTCGGTTTGCACTGGAATTTACTGTCCGTGCTCGGTTGGGGGTGTAGGGGTGGTAGGGATGGGGTGGGGTGGAATGGGAGGGTTGGGTGATGGGTGTGGGTTGGGGAGAGGTAGGGTGGTGGTGGGATGGGGTGATGGAAGATGGGTGGGGATGAGGGTGGGGATGGGTGGGTGGGGTGGGGTGGAAGGAGGTAGGTGGGGTGGGATGGGGAGGGTGGTGGGGGATGGGGTGGGGTGGAATGAAGGTAGGGTTGGGGTGGGATGGGTGGGGTGGAATGAAGGTAGGGTTGGGGTGGGGTGGTGAATGAAGGTAGGGTGGGTGGGATGGGGTGGGGTGGAATGAAGGTAGGGTTGGGGTGGGGTGGGTGGAATGAGGTAGGGTTGGGGTGGGATGGGGTGGGTGGAATGAAGGTAGGGTTGGGGTGGGATGGGGTGGGGTGGAATGAAGTAGGGTTGGGGTGGGATGGGGTGGGTGGAATGAGGGTTTAGGGTGGGGTGGGAATGAGAGGTGGGGTGGATGGAATGAAGGTAGGGTTGGGGTGGATGGTGGGGTTGGGTGGGGTGGGTGGAATGAAGGTAGGGTTGGGGTGGGATGGGGTGGGTGGAATGAAGGTAGGGTGGGTGGGAAGGGGTGGAGTGGAATGAAGGTAGGGTTGGGATGGGGTGGGGTGGAATGAAGGTAGGGTTGGGGTGGGGTGGAATGAAGGTAGGGTTGGGGTGGGATGGCGTGGGGTGGAATGAAAGTAGGATTGGGGTGGGGTGGGGATGAGGAGGCGGAATGTGACTGGGGACAGAAGCTGATTGCTTCAGAGCGCTGGCTCGGAGTGCCTGACGGTAATGGTGGCTGAATTCAAACATGGCGTGACGATGTGTTTGCCAGGCTTTCATTCCTGCAGCTCCAGCACCATGGGGAAAATGTGAAACAAGAATGATGCTGGCGTTCTGAAACAAGATCCACACACATAAAAGGTCCAAAAGAATTTATTAGGACAAGACAAAACCAGCAAATTTTCGTGGTAATCCCCCTTGTCAAACTACAAAAGGACACTTAAACAATTGTGACCACCTCTGAACCGCCTTACCCTGAAAAATCGCACGTTTTATATTATCATATTAAATTAGCGTTACAATTAACTGTTAATGTGTTTGGATCTTGTTTTAGAACGCTAGCAGCATTCTTGTTTCCGATTTTTTTTTAAATCATTTTTTTCTTTTCTTTTCACGTCATGCAAGCTTTCTCTCTGGAAAAGACGTCACAGACGATGATGCACAAGCTCCTCTGTTTACGTCATCCCAGGCAACTTTTTTTGTTGTTCTCCACAGAAGGGACAAATCCCTTACTCAAAGAATAGACGGCTCCATAAAACATTGTTCATTGCGTGTGTGCATGTGTGTGTGGAATATCCGACAATAACCCCAACGAACCTTTCGGCTTGTAGTCCTGTACCGCACGTCACTATGAGAAAGGTGAAGAAATTCCATCCGACACAAACGCGAATTATTGAAGAGGAAAGCGATTTCCAGGAGGTCGGAAACAGAAGGGGAGTAAATGCCGCAGACCGCTCATCAAAGTCCAAGTCGCCCCACGACAACGATGACTCATTGGATTTAGACATTAACACAGACAAAGCTTCCTTAAAGAACACCAAAAGATCACCAACGGCGGGAAAGACTGGTCGTCATGTGTTCATTGATGAGTGTAAGTGATTCCACTGACGAAAAGTAACTGGATAAAAACCCCAAAACGGATAAAAGCCTCTCGACTCATGATCATGTTTCCTATCAATATGAACAGACTGCAACAACATCCCAGAAGATTCCAAAAAAGCGATACAGAG
>JABMCL010002498.1:65000-67500 GCA_018857735.1 Alviniconcha marisindica | reverse complement strand
AGAGAGTCAGAGACAGAGAGAGACAGAGAGAAAGAGACAGAGACATACAGAGACAGAGACAGAGAGGAAAAAGCCCGAGTTAGATGCGTTGAATGAAATCGAAAACACTTTTTTTCCCTTTCTCGCTCCATCTCTTTGACAATAGAACTGACACGTGCGGAAAGGCAAAATGCCAATCACGTTCAAGTATGTTGACGCACGATCTTAGTTCCGCAGTGAATGATCTTTCGCATATGACTGGGCACGGAATTGGAAGTAGTATTCAGCGCGGATGTGTCCACTCACATCCTGTTTTCACACGGACGTAGGGGACGGTCGTTGCGATGACAACCCTATGCATGCCTCAAGCTTCTCAACACTTCCTTTTCCTCGTGGATTTCTAAGCATCATTCTACGCATTAAGGACAACAACAAAAATTGTATTTAAAAAAAAAAAAAAAAAAAAAATCCGACTGTGTATGCTTGTGACGTGACTGACAAAGTCCACGCCATGTTCCGGTTAAAACATGGTGATTCAATGATAGAAATGTGTAGAGAATTTCTCCGAAATGGAGGACGCTAACGTGTCAGATACAAGCATGGGTGGTGGTTCTCTTTCTTTCTGAAATAGCACGTATTCCGTGAACCTTTTCTTCTTCTTTTGTTGTTGTTGTCTTTCTATCAACAAATCAGCATTTTAATAACCCTTGTAGATTAATTGCACTTTCGCAAAGTTGGACCTGACTTGGAACCTTAGCACTGGCGATCAACGGGCTGCTGTTTACACCATGAATATCAAACCACGCATGGAACTGGAAATAATTATACCACACTGAACACTTGGTATCCATGTCAACGAACACAGAAACACATCCAACAAAGAAAAGAAGTCTCACCTGGCAACTAATACCAGAAATTAAAACGTTTGCGTTGTTGTAAGCACTTACCAGCCATCACGTAGAAAACTAATCATCATCTACTCACTAATCTTGCCACCACATGAAAACGTGGCCTGTTTTAAGGTCGCAGTCGGTGTCAGTCTTTAACAAGAGAGAGAAAGAGAGAGAGAGAGAGAGGGAGAGAGAGAGAGAGAGAGAATATATGCTATAAATAGTTTCAAGTTCCAAAGTATGTTACTGACTAAGACCGTGTCATTTTTTTAGTTGCCCACTGCACCAAATAAAAGCCGCCCCACCCCTACCCCTTCTCCACCACCACCACCACCACCGCTTCGTCCACCTCCTAACTTAAATCTGGCACTTTGCTGGGTTGCAGATTGTATTTATTGGGTCAAGTTGAGGAAGGGCACAACAGATGGCGGTTAGCTATCAAGGGATATTATACGGACAATAGAATATTCGGCCCAGCGCTTTAGTCCTAACACTCCCTGAGGGAAATGAGTCAAGGGCCGGACCAGACCTAGATATTGACGTCGTGGATTCACTTTTGTCTGAAAGCGGGCGCGGTAACGAGGCTGTTAGTGTCACTGGTCGTTGTTCCCTTCATCGTTTTATTCTTCCAGAGCACACGCAGGGATTGCCCGGATCAGTCCTCGGAACTGGCACCGTTCTTGACGCGGGCTTACCGCATGTTTGTCTGTTTTAGTCCTGGGCTAAATTGTCCCACCGGGTTCACCGAGTACCGGTTTATGCTCGTTGACTTTCAGACATAATAATCATTTTGTCCATAAGCCCCCCTCCACGCCCACACACCCCTTCCCCAGTCCCCCGCTTTTATTGTCGTCTTTGTTGTTCTTGTTGCTTTCCCTTTCAATTCTCATCATTCATCCTGCCGTTCTTTAGAGTTTATATATTATATATATATATATATATATATATATATATATATATATATATATATATATATATATATATATATATATATATCCTCCATACTACTGATCCTCCCTTGCTTTTTGATTGCTCTTTCTCCTTCCTTCCTTCCTTCCTCCTTTCCTGACTCCTTCCCTGCCTGTTTGTCTCGGTTCTTCTGTGTTTTCGTTTTGGCCTTCTTCCTTCTTTGTCCACGTCAGTGTGAATAGTCTATAACTAGTTTTTGTCCACAGTGTGGATAGTCTATGACTATTTGTCCACGTCAGTGTGGATAGTCAATGACTATTTGTCCATGTGTGGCCAGTGTATGACTGTGTATCCATGTGTGGCCAGTGTATATGTATCCATGTGTGGCCAGTGTATGACTGTGTATCCATGTGTGGCCAGTAGTGACTGTGTATCCATGTGTGGCCAGTGTGTGTGCATCGCGGTGTGACCAGTGTATGACTGTGTATCCATGTGTGACCAGTGTATGACTGTGTATCCATGTGTGACCAGTGTGTGACTGTGTATCCATATGTGGCCAGTGTATGACAATGTGTGACTGTGTGTCCATGTGTGGCCAGTGTATGTGTATTGCAGTGTGACCAGTGTGTGACTGTGTGTCCATGTGTGACCAGTAGTGACTGTGTATCTATGTGTGACCAGTGTGTGACTGTGTATCCATGTGTGACCAGTAGTGACTGTGT
>JABMCL010002498.1:55000-57500 GCA_018857735.1 Alviniconcha marisindica | reverse complement strand
GTCATCAGCTTAAGAAGGGCGACAACCCTGGCTCCGTGCCGTCGTCTGTATGGCTGACCGCTCGTGCCTTCTTCTGCAGGTCCTGGTCCTGGCAAATACAACCTGGACACACTCACTGGGAAGGGTCCGGCCTATTCCATCACTCTACCCAAACCCATCATTAGTGAGTATCCATCTCACCAGCCACTGTACCCAAACCCATCATTAGTGAGTATCCATCTCACCAGCCACTGTACCCAAACCCATCATTAGTGAGTATCCATCTCACCAGCCACTGTACCCAAACCCATCATTAGTGAGTATCCATCTCACCAGCCACTGTACCCAAACCCATCATTAGTGAGTATCCATCTCACCAGCCACTGTACCCACACCCGCTTGTGTGTGAGTAATCTGACCATCCACTGTACCCAGACCCGCTTGTGTGTGAGTAATCTGACCATCCATTGTACCCAGCTCTGTGAGTATCCCCAGTTTCTCTGTGTGAGTAATCGGACCATCCAGTGTACTCTGACCACCTCCGTGAGTATACCCAAACCATTTCTGTGTGAGTAATCTGACCACCCACTGTACCCAAACCATTTCTGTGTGAGTAATCAGACCACCCACTGTACCCAGACCATTTCTGTGTGAGTAATCAGACCACCCATTGTACCCAGACCATTTCTGTGTGGGAGTAATCAGACCACCCACTGTACCCAGACCATTTCTGTGTGGGAGTAATCAGACCACCCACTGTACCCAGACCATTTCTGTGTGGGAGTAATCTGGCCTCCACTGTCCCCAGACCTTCTCTGTCTGTAAGTAATCTGACCCTCCACTGTACCCAGACCTGCTCTGTCTGCGAGTAATCTGGAGACCACTTCCCAACCCGTCTGCCGAGTAATCTGCAGACCACTGTACCCAGACCTGCTCTGTCTGCGAGTAATCTGCAGACCACTGTACCCAGACCTGCTCTGTCTGTAAGTAATCTGACCCTCCACTGTACCCAGACCTGCTCTGTCTGTAAGTAATCTGGCCCACTGTACCCAGACCTGCTCTGTCTGTAAGTAATCTGCAGACCACTGTACCCAGACCTGCTCTGTCTGTAAGTAATCTGCAGACCACTGTACCCAGACCTGCTCTGTCTGCGAGTAATCTGCAGACCACTGTACCCAGACCAGTTTTGTGTTATAATCTGACCACCCGTTGTGCCCAGACCAGCTCCCTGTGAGTTGTAACGTGTGTGAGAAACGTCTCCACCCATTCTCGCACTGTGTGAGTCATATGTCAACCCATTTTATTTTGTGAGTAACCGAATGAGCAGACTGGCCGCCCGTTGTATGCAGGTCACCCCTTGTGACTAAATGGATACACCCCTTTGCGCGTCTTCTGGTCACCCATACGCAGGACATGCACCCCTGTGCTAACCGCTGACCCTTCCATCCAGTGCTAAGTGATCTGTTGCCAGCTACGGGTGCTCGCCTGGGTTAATCTCTGCAAACACCTTAGTTAGTTTATTCAAATGCATCTGATCCGTTCAAGGTTTCTCTCACGAGACTGGCTGAACCGGTTCTGACCCCAGCCGTTTCAAACCGTTGGTTGTTTGGGCCCAACACTGACTCAGTGGCTGCTGGTTCACTCAGTAGCATCTGATTGGCTGTATTTCAGTCCGTGACATGTTGATTGGTTGTAACTTCTAACCAGTTGCATTTGATTGCCTGTAACTACCAATCAGTGGCATTTGATTTGCTGTCATTTCGAATCAGTGGCATTTGATTGGCTGTAACATGCAATCAATAGCATGTGATTGGCTCTCCGTTCACTCTGTGACATTTCACTGGCTCTCCGTTCACTCTGTGACATTTCACTGGCTCTCCGTTCACTCTGTGACATTTCATTGGCTCTCCGTTCACTCTGTGACATTTCATTGGCTCTCCGTTCACTCTGTGATGTTTCATTGGCTCTCCGTTCACTCTGTGATGTTTCATTGGCTCTACGTTTACTCTGTGATGTTTCATTGGCTCTACGTTCACTCTGTCATTGGCTGAAAGTTCCATCCAATGATATATGATTGGCCGTACGTTCACTCTGTGAGCTTTGATTGGCTGTACGTCGATCTGTGAGCTTTGATTAGTCGTACGTTCACTCTGTGAGCTTTGATTGGCTGTACGTCCACTCTGTGAGCTTTGATTGGTCGTACGTTCATTCTTTGAGCTTTGATTGGTCGTACGTTCATTCTGTGAGCTTTGTATTTGGTCGTACGTTCGAGTGAACGTACGACCAAATACAAAGCTCACAGAGAGAGCTTTGATTGGCTGTTCGTCCAGTCTGTGACTTTTGATTGGCTGTGAAGGTCCTCGCCGCGCCCCCTCCCCCTGTGCCTACATGAGAGAGAGGGAGTACGACCACAAGGAGAAAATCGTCATGGCGTGTCGTCTGCCAACTCCGGAACCAGGTAGGACTGATGGAACCGTGTCAGAGTTCAGAATAAGCACGTCTGTGGAGGGTTAGAGGGAGT
>JABMCL010002498.1:42500-50000 GCA_018857735.1 Alviniconcha marisindica | reverse complement strand
GCTAGCGTCAGAAGTACATGATTGTAATGACAGCATCAAAAGTACATGATTGTAATGACAGCGTCAAAAGTACATGATTGTAATGATTACGTCAAAAGTACATGATTGTAATGACATGCTTTGGACGCTAGCAAGTCGCCACACCACCATACCATTCTAATCGTCCATTTTCCACAGTCATCGGGAGAACAGGCGTCTTCTTTATGTGTATTGATGCTGTGTGTGGACCAGCTAATCACTGTTTCCCACGGTAATAGTGGTCATTTGTAAGCTTCATCTCCTGGTGAAACTAGTTCTGGTGATGTGGATACTGACACATCAACTGTAACAGCAGCAGACTAATCCAGATGATGGCCATATGGCACGACTGCTCTCAACTGAAACGGCAAACCAGATCAGTCCAATCAGTTCTTTGATCGAGGTCCACCGGAACAGAAACTTCGTTTGATCATTCCCCGCATATTGATTTTATTTAGGCCTGCTCCGGCAGATGAACACAATTCCCTAAGGTACCTGATGGCCGCTGCCTGATTTCGTGTTTGAAACTCCAGATCGAACAGCTACGAAATCAAAATCGACGATGTGTGCGTTTTCTTTTATGAGAGGCTCGTACCCTCTCTCTCTCTCTTCTTCTTCTTCTTCTTCTTCTTTCAGTACTTCTTTGTCCCTTGCGGGAAAATCGGGTCGCCTTACCTTAGCAGCACAACCCATTCCTATCAGTGTGTGTGGTATTTTCGTATGGCTGCCAGTGTTTGGGATTTTTAACGTGCGCACAGCTGTTGATGCATGCGATTGCACACGGGGGCTGTACAGGCACCGTAAGACAGTCTGCACCGGAAGTTGACTCTGGGAGAAAAATTCCCTGCCGCCCCGGGGACTCGAACCCGCGTCAGTATTGCGCCTGGCTGTTCAGTGGGACGCTGTACCAGCTGAGTTCTCCCCGTCACGTTTCTACCCTGCGGTAAGCTGAAGATGGATGTCCGAAGCCACAGACTTCCCAGCGTTTTCGCTGTTTCTGAACAAAGTTGTAATTGCACCTGCCTTTCTGCTCAGTCGCTTAGCACCTGGAGCAAAAACACAATTCCGGAAATTATCCCACTTTTTAGATCATTCTGTTGAGTACACATTTTTCCTTATGAAACCATTTTCACTCAATGCTGACGTCACCAGAGTGCCGACTAGCCTCTTTCACATGGCCCTCTACCTTGTGCGTGATGGGCCGGTGGCACAGGCTAGGCGATTACCAGCATAAACGCAGGCAAAGTGGAACACGTGTCGGAATGGACTATTTCAAAAGGCGAAAAGGACGGACATTCAGGATTCTGGATTCACGTATAACCACAGTGTTTAGGAACGCAACGGCTTGAAACAAAATGCTTGTTGCAAATGGCGGAAAATTAAGTCTGACGTTTGGGACATTGACACTGACTTAGTTTTGTTTGAGTTACGAGCTGTGCCTAGCACAGAGGTGGAGCAGAGTAACAGACAGCTTAACGCATCAAAATAGAGCCGGTCTGAAAACCTTTATAAGAAGTTAGTGGGAATGCCACAAGCGGTAAATTAACGTTCTTTAATTTACATAGATTTACTACTTGCAGATAATGATCAGATGATGTATCTACAGTTGTGTTCACAAAACCCGTGAAGTGTAAAGACAGCTGTGTCCACAAAACCCGTGAAGTGTAAAGACAGTTGTGTTCACAAAACCCGTGAAGTGTAAAGACAGTTGTGTTCACAAAACCCGTGAAGTGTAAAGACAGTTGTGTCCACAAAACCCGTGACGTGTAAAGACAGTTGTGTTCACAAAACCCGTGAAGTGTAAAGACAGTTGTGTCCACAAAACCCGTGACGTGTAAAGGCAACTGTGTCCACAAAACCCGTGACGTGTAAAGACAGTTGTGTTCACAAAACCCGTGAAGTGTAAAGACAGTTGTGTCCACAAAACCCGTGAAGTGTAAAGACAGTTGTGTCCACAAAACCCGTGACGTGTAAAGACAGTTGTGTCCACAAAACCCGTGAAATGTAAAGACAGCTGTGTCAACAAAACCCGTGAAGTGTAAAGACAGTTGTGTCCACAAAACCCGTGAAGTGTAAAGACAGTTGTGTCCACAAAACCCGTGAAGTGTAAAGACAGTTGTGTCCACAAAACCCGTGAAGTGTAAATACAGTAAAGTTGTGTCCACAAAACCCGTGAAGTGTAAAGACAGTTGTGTCCACAAAACCCGTGAACTGTAAATACAGTTGTGTCCACAAAACCCGTGAAGTTTACACTTCCGTGTCGTGCTTCAGTTACAGGGTACATGCACTGAGATGGAAGTTTATTTATGGCTTAGACTGAGACACTACCTGCCAACAAAAAGCCAAGGATGTCTTATACCACCTCCTTGAGAGAGAGAGAGAGAGAGAGAGAGAGAGAGAGAGAGAGAGAAAGCCATCGTCAGTCAGAGGAACATTGGGATTCCTATTTCAAAGGCAACCCTGGGGAGACGCGTTGGAACGCGTATTTGCTTTTCTGTGTGAATATATACCATCTTGAACTGGACTGAGATGAACTTTACCAAGGCCAGGGGGATATTTTCTGGCTAACACTCTTGAGTTTTTGAGCTGCAAATATCAAGGCCAGGGGGATATTTTCTGGCTAACACACGGAGTTTTAGCTTTTTAAACATCTTTTGAGCAAAAGGCCGGATTTAGGGATAAAACTCCGCATACATTTGCCGACCTTGAAGTCGAATGCCAGACACTGCTATGCTTCTGTTGGATGTTCTGTGGACGAGATGCTTGTTCGCGTACCCAACGAACCAGGACATAATTACCCCTATGCAGACGATAATTATGGCGTCTGTGACGGCAGATGCGAGTTCTGAATTGGATTTTCCTGATGAAATGAACTCGGTGGTGAATGGCGACTGACAGCACCGTAAATCCGGAAACAGGTTTTGTTATACCTATGGCTTCTGCGTCACTTTTTGGCCTCTGCTTTTTTCCCTCGGGGACTGTATGCTAATCGCGTTACTGCAGCAGCTGCGGTACCAGCTTCGCTCCTGTTTTGCTGGTCAGCTAGATTTCTGTCTTGTGTGCCTCCGCTGGATAGAAAATCTCTTCTTTTTGTGAAGTTTCTACACCTCCATGTCGTCATTTCCTGCAACGGCTGCGAACCGGAAACTGGTGAAATAAGATAGCACTCGTGACCCCAGAAGATGTCGAGTGCTGTCGTTTGGGACAAAGTCTTCTGTCGCCGCAGAAGGACGATCTGAAAGAGGTACATATATAGCAACTACAGGGGGTCGCGTTGTCAGCCGGTTTGGCCCAGCGGTAAGGCGTTAGGCCGGTAAGCAGAAGGGCCTCGGCTCGATTCCGCGTCGGCTCTCCTTTCTTTTCAAAAAGGTTGTGGTTTGTGGGCACTGTCTTGTGACTTTTATCCCTCACAATTAATGAAACGTTAAAATGGCTCACATCGCTGCCCATGTTAATGCAGGAGTCGTTCTGGTGGTGACAGTGTAGCGATAGGTATAGCCGGAATCTTCCTCTTCCCTCACTTCATTCGCCCGTCCCTAATAAGTCTTACGGCTTCTGTGGACGTAAAGCATCATGAAAGAAGAAGGTTTGCGTTGGAATTTATGCGTTTGCTACTGTGATTTACAGAAGGGTAGCGGCTAAATCCGTTGCCATTGATACGCAGTTGGTGTGGAACGGGTCGGCCTCTAGACACCAGCAAGCGTCAGCAGCCGATGTGGCGGCCATGCGGGTCTAGCTGTCCGCAGTCCTCCGTCCCGTGGTCTTCCGGTTTGCCCGCTTCACGCCGTCCCGTGGTCTTCCGGTTTGCCCGCTTCACGCCGTCCCGTGGTCTTCCGGTTTGCCCGCTTCACGCCGTCCCGTGGTCTTCCGGTTTGCCCGCTTCACGCCGTCCCGTGGTCTTCCGGTTTGCCCGCTTCACGCCGTCCCGTGGTCTTCCGGTTTGCCCGCTTCACGCCGTGCTGTGGTCTTCCGGTTTGTCCGCTTCACGCCGTGCTGTGGTCTTCTGGTTTGCCGGCTTCACGCCGTGCTGTGGTCTTCCGGTTTGCCGGCTTCACGCCGTCCCGTGGTATTCCGGTTTGCCCGCTTCACGCCGTCCCGTGGTCTTTCGGTTTGCCGGCTTCACGCCGTCCCATGGTCTTCCGGTTTGCCGGCTTCACGCCGTCCCATGGTCTTCCGGTTTGCCGGCTTCACGCCGTCCCGTGGTCTTCCGGTGTGCCAGCTTCACGCCGTCCCATGGTCTTCCGGTTTGCCGGCTTCACGCCGTGCTGTGCGCTCAGAATCATGTTCCAAACAGTCTTCTTCTTGCCTCGTTTACTGCCGCCATCGGTGGAATAAACTGAAAGGAGCGCTATTTGTTGACCTGTTACGGTCAGCCACACGGTTTCCTGGTTACGGTCAGCCACACGGTTTCCTGGTTACGGTCAGCCACACGATTTCCTGGTTACGGTCAGCCACACCTTGTTACGGTCAGCCACACGGTTTCCTGGTTACGGTCAGCCACACGGTTTCCTTGTTACGGTCAGCCACACGGTTTCCTGGTTACGGTCAGCCACACGGTTTCCTTGTTACGGTCAGCCACACGGTTTCCTTGTTACGGTCAGCCACACGGTTTCCTGGTTACAGTCAGCCACACGGTTTCCTGGTTACGGTCAGCCACACCTTGTTACGGTCAGCCACACGATTTCCTGGTTACGGTCAGCCACACTTTGTTACGGTCAGCCACACGGTTTCCTTGTTACGGTCAGCCACACGGTTTCCTGGTTACGGTCAGCCACACGGTTTCCTTGTTACGGTCAGCCACACGGTTTCCTTGTTACGGTCAGCCACACGGTTTCCTTGTTACGGTCAGCCACACGGTTTCCTGGTTACGGTCAGCCACACGGTTTCCTTGTTACGGTCAGCCACACGGTTTCCTTGTTACGGTCAGCCACACGGTTTCGTTACAGTCAGCCACACGGTTTCCTGGTTACGGTCAGCCACACTTTGTTACGGTCAGCCACACGATTTCCTGGTTACGGTCAGCCACACCTTGTTACGGTCAGCCACACGGTTTCCTTGTTACGGTCAGCCACACGGTTTCCTTCTTACGGTCAGCCACACGGTTTCCTGGTTACGGTCAGCCACACGGTTTCCTTGTTACGGTCAGCCACACGGTTTCCTTGTTACGGTCAGCCACACGGTTTCCTGGTTACGTCAGCCACACGGTTTCCTTGTTACGGTCAGCCACACTTTTTACGGTCAGCCACACGGTTTCCTTGTTACGGTCAGCCACACGGTTTCCTGGTTACAGTCAGCCACACGGTTTCCTTGTTACGGTCAGCCACACCTTGTTACGGTCAGCCACACGGTTTCCTTGTTACGGTCAGCTACACGGTTCCTGGTTACGGTCAGCCACACCTTGTTACGGTCAGCCACACGGTTTCCGTGTTACGGTTAGCCACACCTTTTTACGGTCAGCCACACGGTTTCCTGGTTACGGTCAGCCACACCTTTTTACGGTCAGCCACACGGTTTCCTTGTTACGGTCAGCAACACGGTTTCCTGGTTACGGTCAGCCACACCTTGTTACGGTCAGCCACACGGTTTCCTTGTTACGGTCAGCCACACGGTTTCCTGGTTACGGTCAGCCACACCTTGTTACGGTCAGCCACACGGTTTCCTTGTTACGGTCAGCCACGCGGTTTCCTGGTTACGGTCAGCCACACCTTGTTACGGTCAGCCACACGGTTTCCTGGTTACGGTCAGCCACACGGTTTCCTGGTTACGGTCAGCCACATGGTTTCCTGGTTACAGTCAGCCACACGGTTTCCTGGTTACGGTCAGCCACACTTTGTTACGGTCAGCCACACTTTGTTACGGTCAGCCACACGGTTTCCTTGTTACGGTCAGCCACACCTGGTCACGGTCAGCCACACGGTTTCCTGGTTACTAGTTGATTGCTTTTACACCACTCAGTCAGCCGCTCTAACCACTGAGCTTTCCCCGCTTCCGCTCTACCCCCCCCCCCCCCCCCCCCTCTCTCTCAGTCCTCCCTCCCCTCTCCCCTCCCCCTCTCCCTCCCTTCTGCCCCCCCCCCCTCTCTCCCCCTCCCCCGTCTCTCCCTCCCCCTCCCCCGTCTCTCTCTCTCCCTCTCTCTCCCCCCTCTCTCTCTCTCACCTCCCCCCCCTCCTTCCCCTCTCCCCCTCTCTCTCTCACCTCCCCCCCTCTCTCCTTCCCCTCTCTCTCTCTCCTCCCCCTCTCTCTCCTCCTCCCCACTCTCTCTCCCTCCCCTCCCCTCTCTCTCCCCCCTCTCTCCCCCTCTCTCCCCCCTCTCTCTCTCACCCCCCTCTCTCCTTCCCCTCCTCCCCCCTCTCTCTCCCCCTCCCCTTCTCTCTCCTCCCCCTCTCTCTCTCCCTCCTCTCCCCCCCTCTCTCCCCCCTCTCTCTCTCCCTCCTCTCTCTCTCTCCCTCCTGTTGGCAAGTTTTACATTTGTATTTCATAAAATATCTCATAATAATTCTTATTACGAGATTGTAATTTTCATGCAATATTGTACTAGGTTTCCCTTTCCTCGTGGTCATAATGGTCATAATGGTCATAATGGTCATAATGGGTGATTATAAACGTAGCGGTTGACTGACTGTGTCTAATTTCGCGAGGCAGATTCCAGACGAAGGTAGCAGCATGGGAAAAAGTGACAGGCCTACACTTCTTTCAGTCAGTTTCCTGGCACTTTCTGGTTCGTGGCCTGACAGTGTCACTGTAGAAAGAGATGGGGGGGGGGGGGGGGGGGGGGGGGGAGGGGGGCGTCTACATACCGAGGATAAAAAAGTAAAAAGAAAAAAAGACACACGAAAAAAGAAGACACAGACGATATCTCAGTGTAGTTCGGACCGTTGAAATGGCAAAGAATTGATTCTTTTGCGGAACGTTGCCAGACGAGTGTCTGATGCGCGGTTTACAGTCAGCACGTTGACATAACTTCTACGGCCGCTGTTTTCACAAGCCAGCGATAACGTTGAACAGACATAACCCATTACCCCCCTCAAGTGGAGAGGAAGAAAGAAAGAAAAATATCAGCCTCATTTATGGGTGACAAGAAATGTTCCGCGTCTTTTATTTCTTTTCATCCGTCAAAACTTCAAATCCTGCCCCCCCCCCCCCCCCCCCCCCCCCCCCCCCACCGCTCGTCCTCCCCCCCCCCCCCCTCCAACCACCCCTTTGATACTTTAACAAACCGCCATGGCGTCTCCCGCTAGCAATTGGCAGAGCCGAGAGAAGTGCGCCAGTAAAGAGATAGCACCCTGGATTCGCTGGCTGGAAACTTGAAAGCGTTTCGGTTTACGAGCGCCACTTGCCTGTTGGCCTGGCCATTTGGCCCACGAGGCAGACCAACGCACGCCGGAGGTTTGTGAGATACGACAGGCGTCTGGCAGTCCGTTGCCGTGTAGGTGGGGTGATGCGGAGGTCGATGGAATCTCTCTCACCTATTTGCCGGATGGG
>JABMCL010002498.1:30000-37500 GCA_018857735.1 Alviniconcha marisindica | reverse complement strand
GAACATTTGATTGACCGACTGTCGATCTCTACGATTGACTGACTGACTGACTGATTGACTGATTGACTAACTGATTGAATGACTAGCTGACTGATTGACTGACTAACAGACTGACTGACTGATTGACTGGCTGGCTGACTGACTGATGACTGACTGACTGACTGACTGACTGACTGACTGACAGGCTAACTGACTGGCTAGCTCACTGGTTGACTGACTGGCTGGCTGGCTAATTGCCCGACAGACGGACTGACCGATTGACTGACTGACTGAGTGACTGACGGAGTGATGAAGTGAAGACGTCTCTGTGGTTGGCAGAGGATTCGATCCCTGGACCGGCGGCCTACAAGGTGACACCGCTGGACCCCGGGCTGGCAGCCTCCATGAAGGGACTGCGGAAACGAACGTGGGCATCCAGTGAGTCTGGCGCTCCGTCTGCAAGCACTGGTTACTACAGCCTTCCCCCCACCACTGCTATAGCTGGTTATCACAGCCTTCCCCCACCACTGCCATAACTGGTTAACACAGCCTCCCTCAAACCACTGCCATAACTAGTTACCACCACCCCCAACCACTGCCATAACTTGTTACAACAGCGCCCCCCCCCCCCCCCGCCATAACTGGTTACGACAACCTCCCCTCCACCACTGCCATAACTGGTTACGACTACCTTCCCCCACCACTGCCATAACTGGTTACGACAACCTTCCTCCAACCGCTGCCATAACTGGTTACGACAACCTTCCTCCAACCGCTGCCATAACTGGTTACGACAGCCTTCCCCCCACCACTGCTATAACTGGTTATCACAGCCTTCCCCCACCACTGCCATAACTGGTTAACACAGCCTCCCTCAAACCACGCCTTGTTCAACCCATAACTAGGTTACACACGCCTATTTCCCCACCCTGCCATAACTGGTTACGACACCTCCACCACTGCCATAACTGGTTACGACAACCTTCCTCCAACCGCTGCCATAACTGGTTACGACAACCTTCCTCCAACCCTGCTGCCATAACTGGTTACGACAACCTTCCTCCAACCGCTGCCATAACTGGTTACAACAGCCTTCCTCCGACCGCTGCCATAACTGGTTACGACAGCCTTCCTCCAACCGCTGCCATAACTGGTTACGACAGCCTTCCTCCGACCGCTGCCATAACTGGTTACGACAGCCTTCCTCCGACCGCTGCCATAACTGGTTACGACAGCCTTCCTCCGACCACTGCCACAACTGGTAACGACATAGGTCTCCCAAACCGTCAGCTCACTGACCGTTTTTCGCTGATGCTCAAAAGGCAGCAACGTACGTGTTTCGAAGCTCTGCTGCCACCACCGTCTTACTAGTACCTAAACCTTTCGGAGGGCGCTGACGGCGTCGGTGGACAGATGCGCGGAAATCAGGTGCCCCTTTAATGGCGTCACCAGTCATGGCAGTTTGGAGGCAGGTGCCAGAAAGCTGGACAGCGTGTCTGGCACTCTCTCCGTGCCACTGTTTCTGCTGTGCAGTTTCAGCACTGTGCAGGAAAACTCGGACACTTCCAGTGCATGCTGGGTATGTAGTTGTTTGGCTGCTTCATGATCCACCGAACTCTGACACTTCCAGTGCATGCTGGGTATGTAGTTGTTTGGCTGCTTCATGATCCACCGAACTCTGACACTTCCAGTGCATGCTGGGTATGTAGTTGTTTGGCTGCTTCATGATCCACCGAACTCTGACACGGGCTGGGTATGTAGTTGTTTGGCTGCTTCATGATCCACCGAACTCTGACACTTTCAGTGCATGCTGGGTATGTAGTTGTTTGGCTGCTTCATGATCCACCGAACTCTGACACTTTCAGTGCATGCTGGGTATGTAGTTGTTTGGCTGCTTCATGATCCACCGAACTCTGACACGGACTAGGGTGCCACACGGGAGCTTTAGCCTGCGGTGTATGCGATCTTTGTGCACGTGATACACACAGCGGGACCTCGGTTTTCAGTTTCACCCGAAGGGAGTTTGTAGTCTGCACAGAAGTGAACACTGCAGAAATCTTGAGGTGGGCGCAAGACCTCACAGCACGTAACGTCCACCTCTCCTGACCCATCCCCCCTGTCTGTCTGTCTGTCTGTCTGTCTGTCTGTCTGTCTGTCTGTCTGTCTGTCTGTCTCTCTGTCTCTCTCTCTCTCTCTCTCTCTCTCTCTCTCCTCTCTCTCTCTCTCTCTCTCTCTCTCTCTCTCTCTCTCTCCCTCCCCCCTTTCTCTCTCTCTTTCCCCCTCCCCCCCCTCTCTTCCTCCTCTCCTTCCCCCTTCTCTTTCTCTCTCTCTCCCTCCCTCTCTCTGTTTTCTCCCCCTCTCTGTCTCCCCTCTCTCTCTTCTCTCTTCTCTCTCTCTCTTCCCTCCATCCCTCTGTTCTCTCTGTGTCTCTCTGTCTCTGTCTGTCTGTCTGTCTGTCTGTCTGTCGTCTGTCTGTCTGTCTCTCTCTCTCTCTCTCTCTCTCTCTCTCTCTCTCTCTCTCTCTCTCTCTCTCCCCCCCCCCCCCGTCCCCCCTCTCCGGGACCTAGCTCACCCAGCAGAGCAGGCCGTGGTGTGGCTGTGGCCGGTGACGCACGGTTTGTGTCGTGCCCGCAGAGCGCCCGTTGCCAGCGCCCAACGCCTACGTGCCCAAGGAGGGCTGCACCCGCACGGGGCCGGGACAAGGCAGCGTCCTGGGCCCCTCACTCAGCAGCCGTCACAGCCCCTACATCCACACCGGCCTCAAGAGAAACAAAAACAAAAAACCCCGCTGTAGTGCATTTTGTTGGAATAAGAATAAGCCAGTGATTTTTTGCCAGTGTAAGTTGTAGTGTAGGGAGTAGTACATCCACACCGGCCTCAAGACCACGCTGTAGTAGTGTCGTGTAGTGTAGTGTAGTGTAGTGTCGTGTCGTGTAGTGTAGTGTAGTACATCCACACCGGCCTCAAGACCACGCTGTAGTGAGGGGGTAGGGGTGGTGTATGTGTAGTGTGAAACCGGTGGTAGTGTAGTGTAGTGCAGTGTAGTACATCCACACCGGCCTCAAGACCACTCTGTAGTAGTGTAGTGTAGTGTAGTGCAGTGTAGTGTCATGTAGTGTACACCGGCCTCAAGACAATGCTGTAGTAGTGTAGTGTAGTGTAGTGTAGTGTAGTACATCTACACCGGCCTCAAGACCACGCTGTAGTAGTGTAGTGCAGTGTAGTGTAGTGTAGTGCAGTGTAGTGTAGTGTAGTGTACACCGGCCTCAAGACCACGCTGTAGTTTAGTGTAGTGTAGTGTAGTTACCTACACTGGCCTCAGGACCACGCTGTAGTTTAGTGTAGAGTAGTATAGTACATCTACACCGGCCTCAGGACCACGTTGTAGTGTAGTGTTGTGTAGTGTAGTTAGTGTAGTGTAGCTAGTGTAGTGTATTGCATCTACACCGGCCTCAGGACCACGCTGTAATGTAGTGTTGTGTAGTGTAGTTAGTGTAGTGTAGTTAGTGTAGTGTATTGCATCTACACCGGCCTCAGGACCACGCTGTAATGTAGTGTTGTGTAGTGTAGTTAGTGTAGTGTAGTTAGTGTAGTGTATTGCATCTACACCGGCCTCAGGACCACGCTGTAGGCGGATGTGGGCTAGCCTACTGTAGTGTAGTGTGGTGGGGTGTAGTGTAGTGGAGTGGAGTGGAGTGGAGTGGGGTGTAGTGTAGTGTAGTGTAGTGTAGTGCAATGTAGTGTATAGTGTAGTGTAGTGAAGTGGAGTGGAGTGGAGTGTAGAGTAGTGTAGTGTAGAGTAGTGGAGTGGAGTGGAGTGTAGAGTAGTGTAGTGTAGTGCAGCAGAGTGGAGTGTAGTGGGGTGGAGTGGAGTGGAGTGTGGTGTAGTGTACTGTAGTGTAGTCTAGTGTATTGCAATGTAGTGTATAGTGTAGTGTAGTGCAGTGGAGTGGAGTGTGGTGTGGTGTAGTGTAGTATAGTGTAGTGCAGTGTAGTGTAGTGTAGTGCAGTGTAATGCAGTGGAGTGGAGTGCAGTGTAGTTCAGTCGAGTGGAGTGGAGTGTGGTGTAGTGTAGTACAGTGTAGTGTGGTGTGCTGAAGTGTGCTGTAGTGTGTTGTAGTATAGTATGTTGTAGTATAATGTGCTGTAGTATAGTGGACTGTAATGTAGTGTGCTTCACAACGTGCTGTACTATAGTGTAGTATTCTGTAGGGTAAGTACAATGTGCTGTAATGTAGTGTGCAGCAGTGTAGTTTAGTACAGTGCAGTCTAGTGCATTGTGGTGTGATGCAGTGTAGTATAGAGTGCTGTACGTGTAGTGTGCGATAGTGTAGTATATTGCAATGCAGTCTAATGTAGTGCAGTGGTGTGTGTGTGTGTGTGTGTGTGTGTGTGTGTGTGTGTGTGTGTGTGTGTGTGGTGGTGTGTGTGTGTGTGTGTGTGTGTGTGTGTGTGTGTGAGTGAGTGAGTGAGTGAGTGAGTGAGCGTGCGTGCGTGCGTGTGTGCGCGCGTATGTGTGTGTGAAAACGTATCATGAAGAAGATCAAGATGATGGTTAGTGTACGTAAAATGAATACTGTTAAAAGAAATCATTAAAAACTTGATCCTGATTATGAGAAGATGGAGAAAAAAGAAAGAAAGAAAAAAAAAGAGAGAGAGAAAAAGTCAACACTGAAGCCGAAGACAGAATAACTTATAGATAGTCTTGATTTTCTACAATTTTTGACTTTACACTTTGTTGGGGGGACAAAATATTTATTTAATTTTATTTTTTATCCAGAATAAATTGCATATTGAAGATGTGTCCTGTTGATATCTACGGTGTTGTTTCCTCACTGACAGTGTACACAATCATCTGGTTGTCGTCAGCTGGTTCGTATTGTATTATGTTATCATGCTCAGCTTTGGAGCGTCTTGCACTATTCTACTCTGGCTTCATGGTGACGCGTAGCCGACCTTCTATGAGTGATTTTTTTTTTTTCGATGGTCATTCAGCCCTACAGATTAAAGATAACTTCGGTGGGTATTCAAAAACGCGCTATAAAAAGCTATTCACTCATGTAGAATCACATGCGAGCGCAGTGAGTCTGCTCGAGAGCGGAGAATAGCGCTATAGAAAAGCCATCAACAACAACAACAGGCCAGATGTCAAGGTGTGTATTATTATTATTATTATTGTTATTATTATTATTGCTGTTCTTGTTCTTGTTGTTATTATTGTAGTTGTTGTTGTTCTTCTTCTTCTTATTGTTGTTGTAATTATTATTATTATTATTATTGCTGTTGTTGTTGTTGTTGTTGTAATAGTTATTCTTCTTATTGTTGTTGTTGTTGTTGTTGTTATCATTCTTCTTATTATTATTATTTATTGTTGTTGTTGTTGTTGTTGTTACTATGACTAATACCGCTGTAAAGAACCACATCAAACTGTCCAAGGACGTTGCTGAGCTGGAGTCAGTTACTTCCGACCATCGTACGCATGCGCACCGCACACCGACAGCCAGTTGACACGGTGCCGGACGGGAGGCTGCGCTTTGCTCCACAATAGCGCCTTGGTAGAGAAAACACGGCTGTACAGTGCTGGTCGGCTCATGTGTCTAAAATCTGTCACAAAACGACAGCTGTTGGGGAGGGGGGGGGGGCGGGGGGGGGGGGGGGGGGGGGGGGCAAATGGGATGGAGAGTGACAGAGTGTAGAACAGGTGGAGAAAAGATCCGACAATTAAATCCGATTGTTGGAAGGACAACGTTCTGTTCAGAAAGCAACGTGCCTGGGAAATAATCGCTGTCCGGTAGACAACCCTCAACTCACACAACAACGTGTGTGTGTGTGTGTGCGTGTGTGTGTGTGTGTGTGTGTGTGTGTGTGTGTGTGTGTGTGTGTGTGTGTGAAATACCGGTTGCCCATAGACAACCCTCAACTCACAAGACAACGTGCCGGTGAAATAGTCGTTGCCCGGTCGCTAACCCTCAAGGCAGAAGGCAAGGCAAAAGGGAACTGCAGAATCAGTTTGTCAAGGCAGAAGGCAAGGCCAAAGGGAACTGCAGAATCAGTCTGTCAAGGCAGAAGGCAAGGCCAAAGGGAACTGCAGAATCAGTTTGTCAAGGCAGAAGGCAAGGCCAAAGGGAACTGCAGAATCAGTTTGTCAAGGCAGAAGGCAAGGCCAAAGGGAACTGCAGAATCAGTTTGTCAAGGCAGAAGGCAAGGCCAAAGGGAACTGCAGAATCAGTTTGTCAAGGCAGAAGGCAAGGCCAAAGGGAACTGCAGAATCAGTTTGTCAAGGCAGAAGGCAAGGCCAAAGGGAACTGCAGAATCAGTTTGTCAAGGCAGAAGGCAAGGCCAAAGGGAACTGCAGAATCAGTTTGTCAAGGCAGAAGGCAAGGCCAAAGGGAACTGCAGAATCAGTTTGTCAAGGCAGAAGGCAAGGCCAAAGGGAACTGCAGAATCAGTTTGTCAAGGCAGAAGGCAAGGCCAAAGGGAACTGCAGAATCAGTTTGTCAAGGCAGAAGGCAAGGCCAAAGGGAACTGCAGAATCAGTTTGTCAAGGCAGAAGGCAAGGCCAAAGGGAACTGCAGAATCAGTTTGTCAAGGCAGAAGGCAAGGCCAAAGGGAACTGCAGAATCAGTTTGTCAAGGCAGAAGGCAAGGCCAAAGGGAACTGCAGAATCAGTTTGTCAAGGCAGAAGGCAAGGCCAAAGGGAACTGCAGAATCAGTTTGTCAAGGCAGAAGGCAAGGCCAAAGGGAACTGCAGAATCAGTTTGTCAAGGCAGAAGGCAAGGCCAAAGGGAACTGCAGAATCAGTTTGTCAAGGCAGAAGGCAAGGCCAAAGGGAACTGCAGAATCAGTTTGTCAAGGCAGAAGGCAAGGCCAAAGGGAACTGCAGAATCAGTTTGTCAAGGCAGAAGGCAAGGCCAAAGGGAACTGCAGAATCAGTTTGTCAAGGCAGAAGGCAAGGCCAAAGGGAACTGCAGAATCAGTTTGTCAAGGCAGAAGGCAAGGCCAAAGGGAACTGCAGAATCAGTTTGTCACGGCAGAAGGCAAGGCCAAAGGGAACTGCAGAATCAGTTTGTCACGGCAGAAGGCAAGGCCAAAGGGAACTGCAGAATCAGTTTGTCAAGGCAGAAGGCAAGGCCAAAGGGAACTGCAGAATCAGTTTGTCAAGGCAGAAGGCAAGGCCAAAGGGAACTGCAGAATCAGTTTGTCAAGGCAGAAGGCAAGGCCAAAGGGAACTGCAGAATCAGTTTGTCAAGGCAGAAGGCAAGGCCAAAGGGAACTGCAGAATCAGTTTGTCAAGGCAGAAGGCAAGGCCAAAGGGAACTGCAGAATCAGTTTGTCAAGGCAGAAGGCAAGGCCAAAGGGAACTGCAGAATCAGTTTGTCAAGGCAGAAGGCAAGGCCAAAGGGAACTGCAGAATCAGTTTGTCAAGGCAGAAGGCAAGGCCAAAGGGAACTGCAGAATCAGTTTGTCAAGGCAGAAGGCAAGGCCAAAGGGAACTGCAGAATCAGTTTGTCAAGGCAGAAG
>JABMCL010002498.1:17500-20000 GCA_018857735.1 Alviniconcha marisindica | reverse complement strand
GCGCCGCGGTTGGTGTCAGTGTGTTTTTGCTCAGCAAGGAGAATGTAGAGCGGGAGTTGTGGTGTCATGACGTCGCGCGCTGGTGGAAACTGAAATGTGGATCGTGAAGCGCTCATTGTGTGCACACGGCCTGTGCAGACGGAAACACGGACCATTACTGTTACTGAGATGTGGATCGTGGTTTTCTTGACTCGCGTGAGACCGCGTGCGAGTCAGTACTGAAGAGTGTCAGTAGGTTATGTAACCCGCTGCTGAGCACGTTGTTGCCTTGTGACATGCTGAGCGTGACATAAACAAGTAAGTAAGTAAGTAAACATGGCGCTTAGCGTCCACAGAAACCATAAGGCTTATTAGGGACGGGGAGAAGGGGGGAAAGGGGTATGGAGGTGGGGGAAGAGGGAGATTATTATACCTATCGCTACACTGTCACCGCCAGAATGACTTCTGCATTAAGGTGGGCAGTGATGAGAGCCATTTTAATGTTTCATAATTGTGAGGGACAAAGTCACAAGACCGTGTCCACAGATCACAACTGAAGAGAAAGGAGAGCCGAAGCGGAATCGAACCGAGGTCCCTCTGCTTCCCAGCCTAAGGTCTTGCCGCTAGGCCACACCGGCTGACAGGAACATAGCCATAACCAGCTCACTGTATATACAGCCTGTGCAGGAACACTGACTAATGCCTCAACCTGTGGCTATATCTTTGCTGCTTGGTTTATTATGATGTCAACGGGAACAAACCGAAGTGAATACAATCTAGTGATCGCCACGTCAGCTTTAATGTCTGTCGTGGATAGGTTTATGTCTGTTCTGGACAGGTTTAGTCAGTTCAGTCTGGATAGGTTTATGTCTGTTTGGGATAGTATTGTTTTTCAGTTCTGGATAGGTTTAGTCTGTTGTGGATAGTATCTGTTCTGGACAGGTTATGTTTATTCTGAATAGGTTTATGTATGTTCCGGGTAGGTTTATGTCTGTTTTAGATAGGTTTATGTCTGTGCCGGATAGGTTCCTGTATGTTCTGGATAGGTTTATTTCTGTTGTGATAGGTTAAATTACTATTATGGACATTTAAAAAGGTTAAATGTCTGTTCTGGATAGGTTTATGTCTGTTCTGGATAGGTTTATGATTGTGCCGGACAGGTTTCTGTATACTCTTGATATGGTTATGTCTGTTCTGAAAGGTTAAATGGCTGTTCTGGAATGGTTTGTGCCAATTCTGATAGGTTTGTTTTTCCAATTTTCGGGGATGGGTTTTAAATGGTTTTTTGTCAGTTCTGGATAGGTTTATGTCTGTTCCGGATAGGTTTATGTTTGTTCTAGGATAGGTTTGTGTCTGTCAGTTCTGGATATGTTTATATCTGTTCTGGATAAGTTTGTGTTAGTTCCAGGATAGGTTTGTGTCTGTCAGTTCTGGATAGGTTTATGTCAGTTCTGGATAGGTTTACGTCTGTTTCGGATAGGTTTATGTTTGTTCCAGGATAGGTTTGTGTCTGTCATTTCTGGATAGGTTTATGTCTGTTCTGGATAGGTTTATGCCTGTAATGGACAGGTTAAGAGAGCGCCCTCAGCGAGGTTAAAGCAGGACTGATTGCTATACTAACAGCCCTGACGATGCAAGTGTTACCGTCGGGAAAAGCTGCAAAGCCGCAAACGCTGAACAGCGCCAGCAGTGATACAGCCATAGCCCACCACTCTCAGGCCTCGCCTTCCGGCACCCTTTCTCCCAACTCTGCCATAACTGGTTACGCCCTATCTCAGCTCGTCTGTCTAACCAAATAGCCTCTGTGCGTCTCGAGCCGTCAGAGCCATCCGTCAAATCAGCGAAACGTTGGAGTACTCAGAGTGTGGAAGCAACGTAGCCTCGAAGCACGCGCGTAAACATCCTGCGTGTCTGCACACACACACACACACACACACACACACACACACACACACACACACACACACACTCTCTCTCATCTCATATCGTCTCTCTCTCTTCTCTCCGTCTACTCTCTATCTCGTTCTCACTGAAATCTGCTCTGTCTGTCGCTGTGTGACTACGTGCCTCGATGCCGCGTCCGTTACTCCTGCTGTCTGCCTCTACACACTTCCCATCTTCCTCTGTCTCTCTCACATCCATCTCTCTCACATCATCTACACTCTCTCTCTCTCTCTCTCTCTCTCTTCTCTCTCTCTCTCTGTCTCCTCTGTCTCTGTCTGTCGTCTGTCTTCTGTCTGTCTGTCTGTCTGTCTGTCTGTCTGTCTCTCTCTCTCTCTCTCTCTCTCTCTCTCTCTCTCTCTCTCTCTCTCTCTCTCTCTCTCTCTCTCTCTGTCTCTCTCTCTGTCCTCTGTCTCTGTCTGTCTCTGTCTTCTGTCTGTCTGTCTGTCTTCTCTCTTCTGTCTCTCTCTCTCTCTCTCTCTCTCTCTCTCTCTCTCTTCTCCTCTCTCTCTCTCTTCTCTCTGTCTGTCTCTCTCTCTGTCTTCTCTCTCGTCTTCTCTCTCTCTCTCTCTCTCTCTCT
>JABMCL010002498.1:0-2500 GCA_018857735.1 Alviniconcha marisindica | reverse complement strand
GATTGTAGCCACGCATGCTTCACCCACTGCCATAAAACACAATCACTCTGCACCCCCCCCCCCCCCCCCCCCCCCCCCACACACACACACACACACACTCTCTCTCTGTCATAATTATTGTCTTTATGTGCAAAGACTGTTGGTGTTGCTGATGGTGGTATTGCTGATGCTGTTAGTATTTGACATCTCTCTAGTCATTTCTTTCTTTCTGCCCATTTGTATTTCTTCCTGAGGTGACCATGTGTGGTTGACATTAAAACCCAAAAACTAACTACATTTGTATTTGCCGGTTTCTGTCTGCCGTTCTTTCCTCCTCCCACCCCCACCCCCTTCTTTTTCCATTGCACATTGAAGAGTGGTATTGTGCATAAATTTGTACCACAGGACTTAGTAATTGGACTATCATAAGTATTGCCAGCCAACCCACAGACACAGGATCACCTGAGGATTATGCACCAGGGGAAAGGGAGGGGTGGAATAGGGGTTTTGGTGAAGGCCTATCGAAGCATAAGTTTGAAGTGAAACTTGTATAATTTTAAAGGGGGTAGTTCAATTTGTATTGAGGTTTTCATGCTGTCTTGAAAAGGGCTTAAAGCTTTTTTTTCCCTTTTTTTAAAATAAATAAATTTTATTATTACATTATTTTTTATATATTTTTTTTAACATAGAATAAGACTACTCTAATTTTTGTTATGTTGAGCACTTTCTAGGTCAGAAGGCATTAGTCTGTAACTTGGGGGGGGGGGGGGGGGGGGATTAAGTTGTTCAATCATTTAGTTACTTCTTTTTTGTGTTTAGTTCCATATAGTCACTGTTTCACAGGTACCCATTTGATGTTTGTATTTACTTCAGCACTGTCTACTGGGAGACATGATGCAACCTTGTGGAGCCTGTACTGGATGTCCGCCTCTGCCTGGAAGAGCAACATGACTCGGTTATGTACTTTTTTGTTCACTTTTACATTTTTTACCTTTTGTTAAGAAGAAATTCCCTACATAAAGAAGCCAGCATAGACCTTAGGAGAGAAACTGTGCAGCGAAAGAAACCAGTACGGGGTGTGTAAGAGAAACTCCCCATATAAACCAACACGGCGTGCACAAGAGACACTCCCCACATAAACCAGTACAAAGTGTGTAAGACTAAGAGAAACTCCCCATGTAAAGCTGCATGGGACTGTAAGAGAAACTCCCAGCAGAAAGAATTAACCATCATGGAGTGTGCAAGAGAAAGTCATCACTAAAAGGAAACTAGCACAGGGCTTACAAGTTATTTTTTGAATTCCAGTCTTTGAAGTCCTCCCTCAAAACTCTTCTGTTCTCTTGTAGCTCCTCTTCGATCTCCATCAGTGATGTGACTGTGCATGAGGATGTGTGTGTGTGCAGCGTGCATACATGTGTATGTGGTGTGTGTGTGTGTGTGTGTTTAATAGATATATTTAGGGACACTTTTGTTGTAACTTTGTTACTGGTATACTGGCATAATTATTGTAATGTAGTCATTACCCCATAATTTCAGCATATATATCATACTGGCAAAAAATCTGCAGTTGGTCAGACCGTTGGTTGCGATTTTGTTTGAACTGGTTCTCAAAAACAAAAACAAACGTTTTAAAGTGCAGCACAACAAGAGAGTGTGTGTTATGTGTGTGCAGGCTAGACAGGGCAGGGAGAATAACTCCGGGGTGTTTTCTACTACTGCTGTACTACTGTATAATATAGATAGTAGCGGTAATGGTATGGATGGCTGTGTGTCTGACCGGTTACAGTGATTATCTGGTTTGAAAACTGTCTATCTTAATCACTGGTAGTTTTGGTTTGTAATCATGATGTAGTGGTCTCTGTTGTATACCCTGTGTGATTGTCATGACAATATCAGCACAGAGGGCTTAGTGGAAGGTTATATCCACCAAGATTTTCATCATGATGATGATCATCATCATGATTTGTTCTTTATTCGGCGGTTCAGTGAAGCTGGTTTGCATGAGTGAATGCCCTTTGTAATCTTTCACACAAGTAGTAACAAGAGGTTGCAGCGTTACTACCAGGCAGATTTCTGTGTAGGTGTTGCTTCACACTGTGTATAACAATGGAAGTTGAACCTAGAATTGCGAGGCAGTACAAATGCACTGTTGCAGTTGCAAAAATCGCAGTGGAAAGGGGATGGAGGGTGGAAACAAAGTGTCTTTGCGTCGTATTTTGGCTGACCAGAAGATCATGAGTTCATGGGAAAAATGCGTTATTGCTTGTTGCTAGACACATTCTGACTACAGGCCTCCAAAAATGTCTTTAAAGTTGGCAGTGTAAAATTCGCAAATTCACTGTCACCGCCTTCCACTATGAAGAAAGTACACACCGGAAGTAAAAGCAGCCAAGGGACTTAAGCGATGCCAGGCAAAAGCCAAGGGAGTTAACAACCCCGCCTGAACTGCCCAGTAGTGTTTCTTCTTTGTAGTCTGTGTGTTCCGTTATTTTTTTGTTTTGCCCTTTTGCTAGCTACTCTT
>JABMCL010002087.1:420000-427368 GCA_018857735.1 Alviniconcha marisindica | reverse complement strand
GCGGTACCACTACAGCCTAACACTAGTATAGCAGTAACACTAACAGTAAACGATGGACCTATAATGGCTATGTAGGTCCATGCAGTAAACACTGGGGTTAAACGGATACCAAAATGAAAATGTCAACAAATGAACTATAATGAATATTTCCCAAAAATTTTTTGACAAAAAAAATTTTACGCCGGTTTTCTGTAAAGTAAGCTGTATAAATTTATGAGAATATATCTATTTTGCACCGGCCGCCGATTGTTTTCTGCAGACTATGTAGTTCTGAAGAGTACACCAATTATTACAATTATTTGTGAACGTTCTATTGTTAAGAAAATTTTGAGAAAAACTGTGGCATGCAACGGACAATCGAAAAATGTTTACATATAAATAAATGTTTTTACTCACCTCTTTTTGCTTCGGATCTTGCGGGTAGACATCAGGCGGACCTAGCCGCGGTTTTTTCAAAGGCCTATGTTCCTGAGAAGGGTACGGAGCAGCCATTTTTCTTTCTGTACTAACCGGAAGTTTATGATTATACGCACGAGCTTCCTGTTTTGTAGTTTACTATTTACAAAGCAGTACCATTTTGTAAGTTTCGGTGACGTAAGTAACTTGGTGTTTAACACCCAGTCAACCAGTACGGTTATATCAGGGCGAGGTTTCAGTGACGGCAGCACTCTAACAAGTTTTAAATGGGGGAAAAGAAACCAAAACCCAAAAGGGTTTCTTTTGCCCTAAAGAGCTAAGCACCCGGGCCCCCCTTTCTCAAAACGGAAAACCCCCGGCTGTGGCCCGGCCAGGGTCAAGGCCTGAAAATTTACGCTGTTTTAAATTTTTAAAGGTCCAAGTTTTTTTCCTTTTTTTTTTTAAGGGTTAATGTTAAAGAATGTGCATGTTCAGTGGTTTTGGCGGAATGTCAGTGCATACACATAGTGACAATCAGACCGGCAGTGCTGTCACTGAACTTGCCGGCAAAGTCATGTTTTACAGTTACACGGTAGAGCCGTACAACCTTTGCTGTACCGTCCCCAAACTGTTATTTCGAGCTTAAACGCAGCCTTTCAGTAGCACGGTTCAATCGGCCGCGGGTTTTTCCACGAAGACGAAACCAAGACTCTTGTTACTTCCTTATCCTCTAGGGTTACTACAAAAAGCTGCCCTCATGGGTACCCCTAATTTTTTACCCAACCTCTCCAGAAATTTCAAACTTTCCCCCTCCCCTCGCCCCTCCCTCCCCCCCCGCCCCCAAACCGGAGCCACCCCTTTGGCCCTCCCCGACCCCCCCTCCCCCTGCCCCTCCTGCCCCCCCCCCCCCCGACCCTCACCCCCCCCGCCCACCCCGGGCCCCCCCCCCCCCCCCACCTACTTCCCCCCCCCCCCCCCCAATAAACTGCCCCCCCCCGACCCACCCCTTCCCCCTGCCCCCCTGACCCATCCCGGTTTCCTTTTCCCCCCCGACCACCCCTGCCCCCGACCCACCCCCCCCTTCCCCCCCCCTCCCCACCCGGGCCCCCCCCCCCCTTTTTTTCCCCCCAACCCCCCCCCCTGGTGTGTTGTGTTTTGTGTGTGTTGGGGTGTGTGGTGGGGTGTGGGGGTGTGGGGGGGTGGGTGGGGTGTGTGTGTTTTGGTTGTGTGGTGTGGGGTTGTGTGTGTGGGGGTGGTGTGGGGGGTGCTTTGTTTGTGTGTGAGAGGAGAGGGGAGAGAGAGAAGGGGGGAAAAAAAGAAAAGAAAAAACAGAGACAAAAGAGAGAGTGTGTGAAGTGTGTTGGGGTTGTGGTGTGTGGGGGGTGGGGGTGTTTTGGGGTGGGGTGTGGGGGTGTGGGGTGTGTGTTTGTGGGGGTGTGTTTTTGTGGGTGTGGGCCGCGCGCTTTTTGGGGAACTCTCTTCCTCGGTGTCTTTTAAATGACAGATCACGGGGAAATAAGAGAGAAGGGGCCTTAATAAAGATTTTAAAAAAAAATTTTGAAAGTAAAAACCTTTTTTTATATTTTCCCCCTGGGTTGTTTTGTTGTTCGAAAAAATGCTCTCGTTTCATACAAAACACACCCACATACATATGACCCCCCAAAACAACACCACACACAAAACCACACACAAAAACCCACCACACACACAATCACAAAACCACAACACACACACACCCCACCCACACACACCCCACCCCAAAAACCCCCCCCACACACACACACCCCCACACACAACACAAAACCCCCCCCCACACACAAAACCCGCACGATGCACGCACGCACGCACGCCCCGCACGCCCCCCACAAAATCCCAGTGTTTTTTTCCTTCGAAAGCCACACAAAAACACACAACCCCCAACCAACAAAAACCCCCCCCCCCCCCCCCCCAACACACACCACCACAAAAAACCCAAAACACAACACATTCGCCGGATGTGACACAGTTGAAAAAGCCCACGCGGCCGAGTCTTGGGGTAGGGGGGGCCCAAAACTGTTTATTGCTGCAAATGTTTACTGTACGGCGGCGGGTTTTGAAAGCAACAAAGGTCATATAATAAAATAAATAATAAATATAACGTAGAAATGCGCAAAGAAACTAAAAACGGAACTTTGCCGGGCCAGCTTTGTGGGACGGGGTTGGGCCACCTTTGTGCAACGTGTATGGGCCCACGTTTGTGCGACTGGTATGGCCATCTTTGGCAGACTGTGTAGGGCCCACGCTTTGGCAGACTGTGTAATGGGGGCCATCTTGGAGAGGTATCGGATGTTTTGTGCAACGGTATGGGCCCCAGTTTGGCGACTGGGGATCGGCCAGTTTTTGTGCATGGTTGCCAGCGAGGGTGGAATAAGCCCGCATACGTTTTGGGAAAAGTGTGCGCTTTTAATGGTGGATGTTACATGTAACAAGAGGGGAGACAATACGACTGGCGAGAGCGAGATACCTCAGTGGTGAAACTGGAGAACTTTTAAAGTGTGTTAGGGAACTGCTTGTAGGTTGCTACTAGGCTGGCGAAAAGATGGGCGTGAACATTCCCTGTGTGGAAAAGTTTGTTTTCCCAGGTTTTTTGAAGGTGGTCATGCCAAATGGGACAGACGAAAAAGATTTTTAAAAATCTATATCGACGCCTCGGGAAACTGCATGGGGTTGCAAAAAAGCTCTGTTCTTCACTGTGGAGGTCAGGAACTGCAGGACGGATTTTCCAAACTTTTGATAAACGGTTTGTAGCCGTTTACGACGTTCGGCCCACGGTCAGTGACGGACTGTATTAAAAGCCCCCCCCCCCCCCCCCCCCCCCCCCCCCCCCCCCACCCATCCATAAAAAAAGAAAAAAAAAAAGACCCAAATCCCGCTTCCCATCTGTCTGTCTTCCAATGTGAGCACTGTACGTGTGACCAAACGAAGAAGCGCACGGTGAGTGAAACTCAACGAAGCAGTGTCACAAAGCCATACTTTTACCGCGCGCGCGAACTGTATGTTCACAGCGACACGGAGTCATTTCACAGCTCACTGACACAAAATTGCAGATAAATGGTAGAGATTGTCAAGCCTAGCGTTTTTGGTTGTAAAGTATCAGAAAAATGAAATATGCCCAAGTGAAAACCGAGCAATTTTGAGGAGGGGGCCAACTCGTAGGCCTGGGCTGGACAAGCTTCACGGTGGCCGCCCCAAATTCGCCTTTTCCTGACGTTGCTGTCCGTCGGCAACATGTGGAGAACAAATCCTCCGGGAAATGAGAAACGCGGGCTGTTCCCCTTTCCCCCTCTGGTCACCATTTGTGTGGGTGGGGTGTGTTGTTGTGTGTGTGTGTGTGGGGTGGTGTGAGTGGTGAGTGGTGTGTGTGGGTGTGTGGGTGTGTGTGTGTGTGTGTGGGGGTGTGTGTGTTTTGTGTGTGTCTGTGTAGAGAGAGAAGAGAGGAGAGAGGAAGAGAGAGAGAGAGAGAGAGAGAGAGAGGAAAGGAGAGAGGGGGGGGTTTTGTGGTGTGTGGGTGGGTGGGTGTGTGTGTGTGTTGTGGTTTTGGGGGTGTTTTTTGGTGTGTGGTGTTGGGTGGTGGTTGAGTGGTGTGGTGTGTGTGTGGTGTGAGTGGGGAGTGAGTGGGGTTGTTTGGTGGGGAGAAAAATAAAAAGTTTAATACCCAAGGAATAGGTTAGGTCCCCCACTTGAACCTATCTTTATCACCCAGTCCTCGCTTACTGCAAACACAAATAACCCAAAACCATTGCCCCGCGTTAAATTTTTTCAAACCGGTGTGCATTTTAGGGTGGCGAAAGTGGTTTAGGGAAAACCGGTCAGATCATCACTGCAATAGGGCCCGTCTATACCAAAATCATTTCTTACTGCTTCTAGCTATCCCCAGTCCCTCCCCCCACGACAACACACAAAAACCCCCCAAAAACACCACCGACAAACCCACACACCACCGCACACGCACACACACACACCCAACACCCCAAAACCCCACACCCCCAACAACCCCCCACCCCACCCCCCCCCACACAACACACACACACACCCACCACAAAAACACACCAATACACCCCCCCCCCCCACACACCACACTGGGGATATTTTGGCTTTTCATTTTTTTTCTTTGAAACCCCGGCAAACAAAAAAAAACACCTGTTGACGAAGTACTTTTTTTGGTATTGCGATTACCGGAAGAAGGGGGGAAATTACGGTTCGGAACCCAAAAGATCTTAAACAATAAGTTGTTTGCATTTAAAGGTTTCCCTAAAATGGGGAAAAACTAAAAACAAATTTAAGTTTTTTCTTGACTACCTGAGATACAAAAAAAAAAAAAAAGGGAAACGGGAAAAAAAACCTTTTTGGAAATTATTTCAAAATATTTTGTAAAGTACTTTTGAAACAAATTACAAGTTGAAGAAATGCGGGATTTTAATTTTGGGCAGGGATTCCCAAGAGATGTCCGCAAAGGGATTCTAGTTTTAAACAAGTGAGGGGTTTGGCATTTGAGGTTATTCCCTGGAGTTAGTTAGTGGGAGGTAAAAGTCATTTACAGGTCCCAAATGACTTTGCATCTAACATTAACAAAAAAAAAAGAAAGAAAAAAGAAAAGGGGGACTTATTAAAGGTTGCCCAAGGGGGGAATTTATTAAAGAAAAATAAAAGCTTTGAAAAGGGAATTTGGGTAGGTTAAAATTTTAAAGCAAAGGAATGGGGACAGGTAGTTTAAATTTTCCCTGAACCACAATTCAATTGAAGGGGCTTGAAAGATTTTTTTAGAAAGCACTGGTATGAAGTTTGTGTCTTCAACTAGACATTCTCGGGTTTGGGGTTTTGGGTGGTTTAAAATAGGCAAAAGCGCCCCAAGTGTTTGGGGAAATACTTAAGTTCTTAAAATAGGTCCAAAAAAAAAGCCTTGTCTTTTTTTTAAGGTTGAACAGAAAAAGGCTGATTCTTGTTCTTTAGAGTAAATTTTGTGATAAACGAAAAACCCTTTTTTTTGAAAAAACATGTTTGGCATCAGTTTTTGCGAAAACCACAAGGAAGGAATAACCAAATTTTAAAGAACCCCGGAAGGGATAAAAAGGTTTTGTGTTCCCCAACTGGAATCAGACCTTTCAGCGGGTGGTCTTTCCGGGTTTGGGAAAGGTTTTCCCAAACACTGGACAGCTTCTTGAGACCTTTTCCCCAAAACCCACGGAAAGACCACCACAAGCTGAATGGATACGCATCCTCACAGTTGGAGACCAAGACCTTTTTCATCCACTTCAGTGGGCTTTGTGTAAACACTTTTGCAGTGCCCTACTTGCAAATTTGACAGACTTGTGGTTTTCAGCTATATATAGATCTGACCTGTCCAAACATGTCTTTTTGGACTTAAATAAAAGCGTTTGATCTTGTTGATCACAAAATCTTACTCTCAAAGCTTTTTTTTTTAAAATTTTGAACTCATTCCCTTTTTTCTGTTCTCCCTTTAAAAATAGAGTACAACGGTTTTTTTGTGGATCCTACTCTTCTGAATGAACTGTTAAGTATGGTGTCCCAAAAAGGGTCAGTTTGGGACCGTTTTCTGCATCTATATTAAGCCCTACCTCTACATAACCATCAAATTAAAGAAGTCGAATTGAAAAACCCTTCATAAAACGTAAAAGCCATAAACCCAAAAAATCCTAAACGACAAAAATTCAAATTTTTAGATTCGGCAAAAAAACTCCCTAAATTTTCCCTTTAAAATTGTGCATTTTTTTTAAGCCAGAAACGTTCCTTATCCTTTTTAGTAAAAATTCTTAAAAATTTTTAAAAAATTTGGGTAAAACTCTTTTTTGTTTTTTTTTTTCTTTCTTTTTTTGAAAAAATTTGATTAAAAAAAATTAGGCTCTTTGAGTTGTCACCATCCCACTTTACTAACCCGGGAATAACCTCAAATCCCAAGCCCAAAGGCTCGACTTTTTTTAAAACTAGCAACCCTTTTGCTGGAGCATCTCCTGGAACCCCCGCCTCAAAATTAAAATCCCGCATTTTTCAATCTTGTAACCCTTGTTTCAAACCCTTTTCAAAAACATATTTCTAAATAACCTTTCGTAAAACTTGGATGGATTTTTTTAATCACATGTTTGCCAAAAAAATTGGTTTTTATACATCGGGTATGTAATAAAACACTGAAATTTTGTTCTGAGTTTCGCCTTTTGTATGAACACTGTGAAGCATTAACAATTGGGATTTGCATAGAAATTTTGGGTTTCCCTTTAACCGGAATTTCCGGTATCTTCCCGGGATGGGATCAGCATATACCAAAAAGAAAGTCAGCTTCGGTCAGACTACCGGCGTTATGTTTTTTGCCCGGGTTTCAAAAACAAAAAAAAAAGAAAGAAACAAAATCCCAGTGTGTGTGGGGGGGGGGGGGGTGTATGTGTTGTTGTTGTGTGTTGTGTGTGTGTGGGGGTGGTGTGGTGTGTGCGTCTTGTGTGTTGGTGTGGTGTGTTTTTTGGGTGTGTGTGTGGTGTGCGTGGGGTGTGTGTGGTGTTGTGGGGGGGGGGTGTGGGTTTGTGGGGGTTGTGGGGGGGGTGGGAAGGGGACGGGTGATAGCTACATAGCAGTAGAAACGATATTGGTATAGAGGCCGTTTTTCGTGATATTGCCCGGTTTTCCGTAAACCCCTTTCGCCACCTAGAGAGAAAACCCCTTTTTGAAAATGCAACGGGAAGGGTTGGCTTTTTTGTGTTTGCGTATAGCGGGGATGGTGATAGATGATGGGTTCAAGGGGGATAACGTATATCCGGGTATTAAACTTTTTGTTTTTTGGGTTCTCTCACCACACCACACCCATCCCCCCTCACCACCCCCACCACAAAACACCACCACACTCACCCACAACCACCACAACAAAAAACCCCCACACACACACAAACCCACCACCAAACACACCAACAAACCCACACCCCACCAACC
>JABMCL010002087.1:192500-415000 GCA_018857735.1 Alviniconcha marisindica | reverse complement strand
GTGACAGAGTATGTCATTGACTAGACTGATGGAGTATGTCATTGTGAGACTAGACTATGCTCTGTAAAGCTGATCTTTCTGAAACATTTCTGTGTGTTTAGAAATAGAAGACTGCACTTTCCTACTGTGGAAATAGCAATGTTTACTGTTATTGCCTCACCATGGTACATTGCATGACTGCCTTGTGAAACGCAACATGTTGCATTCTGAAGTAGCAGTTTGCAGAGTTGTTTTCCTCATTGATTATAATTTGCAATGTTTATGTTTTTGTGCAGGATGAGCTGAACCAGATGAGTGTGAAGCATGGCTTCAGCAACACCCCCGCATTTAGCGATGAGGTGAGGTTTTTCACAGGCAAAAAAGTCAGATCAATTGTTTTGAAAGGATGTCAGGAACCTATGCTTTTGAATTTGAGTGCATTATGAATCATTTTGTGTCCAAATATGCGAGTCTGTGACAGTGAGTTTTATACTTTTTATTTTTGTAATAACTTGGCCATGTGTGTGTATCTGTATGTGTTCTTTATTGGCATTGTGAACACGTGCGTGCGATTTTATGAGTGTTGTGTGTGTTTTAATATGCTTTGTATTTGAATATGTTTATTAATATATTTTTATGCCATTGATTTGTGTACAACTACAAGTGTTTATCACTTTATGCAATGCTTTTCTTTAATTAAATTATAAAGTGCTATAAAAATTCCCTGTTAAAGTATTATTATTCATAGTTATTAATGCTGTGTGTAATGCTTACAGTATGACAGAACTGTGTGTGGCCATGCTGCTGTTGTGGCTAAAACAAAGCTGACTTTGGTTTGCAGTATGGCAGCGTGGGCACTGAGAAGGGGTCTGGCATCTCAATGGACAAGTTTGGCAGCTACTTTGCATCCATCATGCACAAGAAGATGGGACTCAACACTCTGCAGGACACCAAGAAGAAGCAGCAAATTCCCAGCAAAGACAATTTCTGGCCAGTAAGTGACAGGACATAATTGATTAATGTTAATTATAATATCAACCATGTAACAACAGATTGTGGCAGAGCTGTGTGTTTGTGTGTGCGCTCACATGCAATCCACAGTAGACTTCTAATGGGCAGGTGTAATTTTTTTAAGGTCTGTGAGTGTGATGGCAATCCTGTGTACATTTTAATGTCATGAGCAAATAAATATTTTGGAATCCAGTGATGTGTGCTTGATATGCCTGTGAAAAAATGGGTAAAAATACAAGTTTCACTGTGTTGTACTTGCTGTCCATTCCCATGTACACGGAACTTATTACTCGTTGATGGTGTAGACTTTTTGCTAACCACTGAAGTGGTGTTTGGTGATGGCAGGCTGCACGCAGTAAGCAGGGCATGGAGGCGTGGTTTAAAGATCTGGCTGGCAGCAAACCCCTTGCCCAGCTCAGCAGAAAGGTATGGGCATTCAGTGTTTATCTTTTTGTTATTACATCTTCTCCCTTGATCATGTAATAAGCACCATCTGTGTTGACTATTGATGTAATTGGATGCTATTTTATACAATTAAAAAAAAAAAAGATTTTTTTTACAGTATTACTTTTAGTTATATTAACATTATTAATTTTTACCAAGTCTGCATTGCACCTTTTTTCCCTTGTCTTTCATCTCTCTTCTTACTCTCCCCCCCCCCCCCCCCCCTGTTTTTTTTTTATGGGGGGGGGGAATTATGTATTTTTCTAAAGTTAAGATTCAGGTGCCACAGGAAATTAGTGTTCATCAATGAACTGGAAAAGTGCGTATATAAAATTTATAAATATGTATGTAGGTATTGTGTTTAAAGCTACATGTTCAGTGGTCTTTCTTTCCATTCTCCATACTGCCCCCATGTCTTGAACTCTCTCATTTGGATGTGAACTCGCACATTAAAAGCCTCATTATTATATATAATATATATATAATATGCAAATTGACCTGGAATCAGAAATTGTACTCTTGTATGCCTTTCTGAGTCCCAAGATTGTAGCTGTGTGATGTATTCTGATGGCCAGGTGCCCACATTCAACAAGAAGGAGGAGATATTCTCCACCTTGTGTGAGTACTCAGTGCCACTGGTGCGAGCAGCCTGGTTTATCAAGATGACCGCTGCTCACAACATGGCCACACAGGATTCACGAATACGTCGTCGTCAAGCTGCTGACCAGTCCATTGGTATGTTTTCATGTTTTGGTCTTTGTGTATTTTTACCATGTTTGGGGGAGGGGGAGGGGTAAATGAAATTTCAGATGTACTGTGGGCTTATGACTAATATGTGCTAAACCTTAAGTTTGGCAAAACTTAACAATCAGTTTTGCAGCATGAAAGATGATAACTAATAACCTTTGTAATCATGTAGAAAAAGGAGTGATGAGTGGTCTTTATTGGAAACAGGAGATTTTGAGTGTGTTTTGAGACATGGCAACTCATAAAATGATCAACAACATGTATGGATGGACAATAATGATGTTATACCAACATTTTGTTGTATTTCATTTTCTGCCTGTGCAACTTAATTCTCCTTTTTGGCTTCAGTAAAACTGGAAGAAATGTTTGAAAGTCAATGAGCTGTAATTACTTTCTTGAACATGAGTAAATCACTACAAAATCCCAGAGAATTTACTTCATGTTATATTATTATTAATTGCTTTTATATAGTGCTATTCACCACTTTCTAGCAGACTCACTCCGCACTGAGTGAATAGCTTTTTATAGCGCGTTTTTGAATATCCACCAAAGTGGTGTACTTACAGCGCTGGCATGGCTGGTGCCACATGAAACTGCTGCCATCTCAGCACGTTCTTTGTACACCATACAACCATGCACCATGTCACTTCATGCAAAGCCACATACATAAGGTGTATGAGTGTTAGCTGTAACCTGCCACCTGCACTTTTGGCAGAATGACCGGGGTCTTTTACGTGCTACTGTGGTAACACGGGGGTGGAATGGATACCGAAATAAGAGTCAGCACAGAAAGTTGACCATGGAGAAGAAAATTCTCCCGTCGCTCCTGCAGGGATTAAAACCTGCAACCTTTCGATCACCAGTCCGGCGCTCTAACCACTGAGCTATCCCCGCCCCCCAAACTGTTACCACACTGACCCAGCTACCACCCCTACCCCCATTTCCATTCTGATTTACACCCCCAGCATCATGCAATTCTACCTTTCCTGCCTGTGATTTGACTGCTGTGAGATGTCTGAAGCAAAGGTCTGTAATGACAGCATTCACATACTGACTGATTTAAGACAACATTTGCAAACCAGACACATCACTACACAGGTCAAGGCAGGACTGTTGTGCACTTAAAAGTCACCATTTTCTTGTTCACCGAAGAAACGCAGGAGTTGTTGCCCATCCTGTTACACTGAAACCTGTGACAAGTATAGTAGACTGACAATGAAACGGATCAAATCAGGGCTTCAGCAACATTATGATAAGCTTGGTTAAGTATGGTATCCCTACAATGGCCTCACCCTTCTGACAGGTGCACACCCTTCATTTGATGACTTCTAGCTGCAGTCACTACCAGCAATTGTTTCAGATTGGATGTGGTCATGAAATGCCTGCAAGAGCAGTTGGTGCAGTTCCATTCCATTGGCTGACCCTTGGCTGCAAGAAAGTTGCATGATGGGACCTGTGATTGTTGGAGACTGGACGGCAGCAGTCTCTGACCAAAAAATATGTGGAAGAGTACTGCAGCAGTCCGGTTTCCCTTTTTTGACCCATACCTGCAGTCGATTTATGTGATGGGACCAGTTATTGTTTCAGACTGGACGCAGTCGCTGACAAAATACCTGCGAGAGCAGCTGCAGAAGATCCAGGAGCACTACCACAGTGGTGCCAATGGCCCCCAGACCTCCTTCCTCCTGGCCAACCACAACTCCCAGGCAGACATGGAGCATGCCGTCAAACAGTGGGGTTACTGTACACGCCTGGCCAAACACATGTACAATGTGAGTCACGTTCATGGTAAAGTTTCATTCCGGATACATAACTTTTTAAAAGGAAAAATAGACAAAGACAGAGAGAGTTTGGTTTATTTTTACATGAACACATTGGGGAGGAACCGACAAAACAAAAATATGCACAATACAGTTTATAGACAATGTGTTCATGTAAAAATAAACCAAACTCTCTCTGTCTTTGTCTATTTTTCCTTTTAAAAAGTTATGTTATCCCTCTTTTCAAACCAAACCAAAAAAAGAAGCATTTTGTTCTATGTTTGGAGTGTGTTCAGAGGGAGAATCACTCAGATTCTTGAGCTAAACTCAGCTTGGACATTAGCGTTGATTTGTTTTTTACAGGAGGGTTTGTTGGATCGGAACGAGACATTGACGTGGCTGGTGGAACTGTTAGAGAAGATGAGAAATGCAGATGACACAGTGCTCAAACTGCTGCTGTACCAGATTGACAGTGTAAGTGATGGGAGAGAGGTTGAATGGGTGAGGGAATGATAAAATAATATTGTATTAATAAAAGTAATAAATGGAAATTTTGATAGCACCACTAACTGTGAATAAAACTTTTAAGGAACAAGAATGAATGAAGGATTGTCATAGAAGATGAAGAAAGCTGGCAGTTTAGTTTTCCAACTGCTGCATTACCACGTTTTTGTGTGTGGTGTTGTTTTGCCTCTGCCTGACAGTGTTCAGACATTGTGCAGAATATTCTGTGTGACTGTGTTCTGGCATTGTGTGGTTGTGTTTTGTTCAGTCTTGGCATCTGTGCACTTAAGAAAGCTCATATGTGCTCCACCCTGTCTTCTGGAAGTTTCCAAATGTTGCCTTTAAAACAGTTCCGATGTTTGCCTGATTGAGAATGACTCTTTTTCTTGTCCTTCAAAGGAAGATTGAGTGCTTCCATTTTCTACGTCTCTATCTCTAGGCGGTCAATGGTGTCTTTGTGTTCTGATTTTGTGTAATCATTTTCTTGGTCATTGGATGTCTGTCTTCTGTCATCGGATGATTGTGTTCTGACAGTTTGTGACAGTGTACTGTCATTGTGTGTTGATGCAGTAGTCTTTTGCTCTGTCACTGTGTGATGAAGTATTCTGTCAGACTCACTGTGTGACTGTCACTGTGTAACTAAATGTTCTGTCTGTGTGTGGCTGTTCTGCAGTTGTGTGGCTGTGATGTTATCTTGGGTGCTGGTGTCATCTCATTACAGTATATTGATGAAATCACCTTCTCGGCCCTGCTGTCACGGAGACTGGCCTACTTTTGCTGCAAGTACCTGCAGCAAATGTGCGCTGATGCTGGCAGCATGTCACCACGGACACAGTCTCCTATGGTTACTGCAAATGCTAGTGGGTGAGTCCTGTTCAGAAATGTATGGCAGTGGTGGGACGTCTTCATGGATTTACTGACTTTAGTATGTGGGAGACATGTATGGTGTATAAAGGTTACTTTTTCAGCACAAGTCCTAGAAAAGTCTCAGTGCACTGCACTGTGGAGGAGTAAGGAGTGACAATGCTCAGTGCATTGCACAGTAAAGGGGTAGGGGGTAACGATGCACAGAAGTTCCACAGTTGCTTTCTCTGAATGAAGTGGAGGGAAAAAACGCAACTTGTACCATGTGTACAATAGTTGTTTGCAGGGGTTTTGGGGTAGGGAGCCAGTTTTGGTGTGTGTTTTTACTTGTGTGAAGTGACTTTCAACCCCACCCCCACCCACCCCCAAAAAGCCTAATTCCATTGAATCTTTTTAACTTTTCAGTGAGGTGGGGATCCCGTTAGCAGCGCACACCTTCTTGGTCTTACTAGTTGTACATGTTTCCTCCTTTTTTCTTGGACCAGTGTCCACTTCTGTAGTGTGGTCTAACTTATGATGAGCAGCCACCCTTAATGTCACAACAAGAGTGCACTGAAATGAGGTATCTTCGGGAAATGAATGAAAATGTGTATATAATTATATGATATATGAAACATCACTGCCTTGTATAAACTGGACTGAAGACAAAAGAGAATTTGGAGTTTGGGTGTTATGATGGAGGTTGCCATTTTCTTGTTTTGATGGCCGACCTCCATTTTTCAGCTGTGGCCATTTGGATGAAAAGAATTAGTGGGGAATGGAAGGGAAGAGGCATCATGGGCTCCATCAACAAATATACACAGAGCAGCTTTTAACTCAGTTTCTCCTCCCATTCGGTAAAAAATTGTATTTGAAAGTCCTGAGAACAGAACAGTCAGTGTCGCCATTCTGTGCCAAGCAGTTTATTTAGTGATATCACAGATCATAGGCAAGGCCAGCATGTGTGGCACATGTAGCGCCCAGTGCTCAGTCAAAGCAGAAAAGTGCTTTTGTATAAATACTGATATCTAGAGCAACTAAATGGATCATGCCCCAAAAGATATTTGCACAGTTTCTACATTTTTGGACCATCCTGCATGTTTGGTTGGGTTTTCCCTTTGAAGCGTTTTCTTTTCGTCATTGTTCTTCATTATTTAAACACTGCTTCCAGGGCCATGACAACGACCAGCAACAACCAGTACCACTCCACCCATCCCTTTGCTGCGGTGTTTGCCGAGTACCGTGACTGTCCACAGCATCGCTCCATCGTCATGAAGCTTTGCGGCATCATACAGACCATCACGCTCCGCTGCCCCACGGCATTAGTGTGGAACTGGCTGGGTGATGGCAAAACCTCCCTGTTCATCTGCGGGTCTCCACTGGACATCTTACCCTGCAACCCTTCCAGCCTTCCCATGCTGCCCAGCCCCCAAAACCAACAGATAAGGGCCCAGATCCGGGTGTCCGAGAATCTGATTCGGCAGCGCGGGAGGGCAGCGGAGGTCAACTGGTCATCGGATAAGTGTCAGCAGTCACAGACAGGTGAGTGATGGGTGTTTTTCAGCCTTCTGCTGGCATTGATTTTGATCAGGAGGTCACTAGCAGAGCCAGAGGGTTGATTGAGAAAGAGGATTTTGACATCCTGTCAAGTGCATGGGGTCATCTTGGGATGCTAGAATGATGATGGCCTGCTGTGTCAGCTGACCCTTGTGTAATCTCCTGTGCTATCTCCCATCTGTAGCTATTATTTGTTTTCCTCCATTGGCTTGTCTTCAAATTCTACATGCCTTCTTGAACCTGTGGGAATGAGGAGTAGGTGTTAAAAAAAACTGGATTTTTCTCCATGATTATTACACTTGCAGTTAGATTTCCATCACCCATAAAACTGGCAGCAGTAGTAACAATACTGGAGTGACCTCCATGGCACAGGCTCAGGACCCTGCCCCCCTTGCATGTTTCCATTTCCATGTCACCTGCATGTGTTGCTTTTTTTATTCTACATCTAACTGACAGATTTTTGTATTGGGAAGATGACAGCTTTTCTTGTATTTTTTTTGGTGGCTCTATTATATTAAAAAAAAGAGGTTTATATTGTTTATGGTTATATTATATTTAAAAAATTGTTTATAGATGTTCAGGGTTAATGACATTTTGGAAAAGCACCTGTGCACTGGTGTAGCCCACAGGAAAGGAAGAACCAGTACAGTCTGGTACCAATTCTTCAGCATCGTGCCAAAAGATGCTCAGGATGCTCCATGTTTTTTTTTCCCTGTTCTTCTCATTTGATTTCACAGTTACAAGTGACTGCCTTCCAGAGATGTCTTCTCTTTTGGGGTTGCTTGTTGCCAACATTTCAGCACTATCAGGAAAAAATTCCAGAGTTATTTATGATTGCAACACAGTGCAGGTGAATACACCTTTACCTATGAGGGGGTGTGGGTGCAAAACAGAATACACAGAATGTTTTGTGTTTATGTTAGTGTCACATACCAGAAGTGATTTTCTTTTTTCAAAATTGTTTTATTACATTATATATATGTGCATTAAAGTACAGATATAATACAACACAGTATATGAAGTAGAATTCTTGAGAAAATTCAATATATATGGAACATGAAGAGAGAGAAAGCATACAACATAATAGGGGTGGGGTAGTACTAGTAGGGAGAAAAGACCAAACCAAATGTTATTGCTTGTGTGCTTATCTGTTCCTTGATCGACAAAATCCTGCTGTTTCAGGGTACATCACTAGCAAAGTTCTGACTGTGCTGGATATTCTCGATCGGCATTGCTTTGATCGTGTGGATAGCACAACGTCCCTCGACATTCTGTACACCAACATTTTTGCTGTCATCCATAGCAAGGAAGGAAATGAGGTAAGCCTTACAACTTGGCCTGTTAGCTCACAGGTGATGCACAAAACTTTAATAATAATAGTGATAGCAGTCATTTCTATAGTGCTGCATCTCACCGGCAGCACACCATGCTTTACAAGATCAAGAAAAATATATGCATTAAAACCTCAGAAATGATAATTCTATAGTCGTAATATTGCATTCCTCACACACACACACACACACAAGGAATGTAATGAGAACCGAGAGCGGCGAAGGGGGGGGGGAGGCAAATAAGAAGACACAACTTGAAATCACTTGTGTTATTGTTTGAAGAGGTGAGTTTTAATTGCAGTTTTGAAGGCATGGGAGGATTAAGTATGACGGAAGGGAGAGAATAGAGTATGCTCATCAACCTGGTGAGTATTGATGCCAGAACATTTTTTTTTTATCCCTTTATGCAGAGTTGTACCCATGACTGGTCTGGCACAGAGGCCTGTTGGCTGCAGTGGGTTATTTTTTGTTTGGTTTACTTCAGTTCCTGATGGTATCCATGTGCTCAGGAAAGTCCATATGGGCTCTGCCATAGAGATGGTATTTTGAACTGAAAATGTTTACTTAGACTGTCAAACTTAGGTATCTGAAAGATTTTATTTTTTATTTTTAATACATCCCTGACAGACTACTGAACATGTGGTAGCATACACTTTTTGTGGGAAGCTTACTCTGATTTATTTTGTAGATTTTGTAGATTTTGATTGTTTTCAGTTCTGTTTTAGTATGTATCTCCAGCTTGTTGTCTCAGCACTGTTAAAGGTAATGACTGTTGTTTTCTCAGGCTCCTCTGAGCGATGAACCTGTGATCCGACTACTCATTGACTGGGCTGTGAGCACGCAACGCACTGGTGAACACAGAGCCATTGTCACGGCAAAGATTCTAGAGCGTCGACAGAATGAGCTCAGACCAGTGGTAAGATATCATTTGTACTGACGTGTTTGGGAGGAAGCTTGTTTAAATAAATCCAACCCATTAACTAGTTGTTGTTTTTTTCAAAAGAATTTACACTGAATGAATTGCTCAAAGCTGTGAAAGAAAATTGCCTTCATTGAATATTGTTGATTTTGTTGTGTATATGTGTAAAGCCTTTTTGAAGTACCATAAGTGATGATTTTTTAAGTTATATATGAGCAACTCTCATAAGGTCAGCATTCTCCACCTGACATTTTTGTAACTGTTGTAAAATTTTAACTGGTGCACCAAAAGAGTTTATATTTGCATTATATAATAATGTATTAATTAAAGTAATAAAATCCAATATGTTGATGTTGTTGTGTTTATGGTCCGTTTGTTAAAAAGGGTTTTCAAAAGAAAAAAAAATCTTATTTTCTGCACACAAAAACGTCACACTTACAGGATGTCATTGCGATGTGATCACAAGTAGCAATAAATAAGTTGTGTCTGTTACATTTGATGTTGAGTGAATAGTAGAGATATTGCTCTGCTAAAATATAAAGTTTTGATGGGAAAATGTTCAGCATTTTTTTTTATATCAATATTTAAAACCTACGGAGTCGTACGTCATGAACTTCATCACTGACCAGGTCCGCGTACACAGAACACTTTTGGTTGTTCCAAGGGAGACCACTGTACTGACAAGCCGTAATTTTAATGTGCACAGTCAAAGCTCACAGAAAACTATCTAGCAAATAAAAATTCCCAAAAGAGGTCCAAAATTGAAGATAATATTTTAGAATTTCTTTTTTGGTCATTTCGAGACGCACGACCAAAACGCAATATTTTTAAATCGCACACTATTGGACCGTGTTTCAATCCACCATTTTGATGCACCCATGTCCTGCTAACCACATGGCCCTTTGTCAGCTTGACAATGGAACCGAACACCTCAGGTAAGATTTTGTTTATTTTAGTCATCGCTTCATAGAAAGTGACGTACGACCCCAAAATGACGTACGAAACCATTTTGTCAGCGTTTTTTAAGATATGAACATATTTGCTGTTAAACAACACTCTATAATCATACGAGGAGAACGAGAAGCGAATACGACCGTAGAATGTAGCTGACCTACTTACAAAGCATGTAATCGAAAGGAGGACTTCAACTGATCGTACTGTGACTAAAAGTCAGTTTTAGTCAGAGAGACGTACGAAACTGGTTCTTTTTGTCATAGAAACGTACAACCTTGGCAAGCTTTTGTCTTAATGACGATCGACCCTCCAAAGTTTTCCTCAGTGAATAAAAGGGAAAATATTTGAATGGCATGTCAACAAAATTTCTACTGACTGCAAAAATTGTAGAATGGATTTAATGTAAATAAATTTTGTAGAATTGCTAACAATTAACGAGATTTAAGCCAGTTGAAGATATATTTGGGGTCATATGTCATGAACATGAGAATGACAAAAATTCATGTCTGATGCTGCAGAAAATTAAGGAAATTAGATAATTAATCATGTTTTATGTGAATATGGACTGCCCAAAAATATGGGGGGGGGGGCATGGTAAAGAAGGAATGTATATGGAGCTGTCATACTGTTAGTGTTATTTTAGCCTGACTTGGTTAGTGTACCATTTACTCCTGTATAATAAATAGGTTTGCTTGGTTTGCTATTTAAAAATAATTAATACTAAAACTGTAAAAGTTGCATGTACTTCCACTTAGAGAAAATATACCCAGACACTTTCATGGACTAAGTTTTCATTGTTACATTGTGTTGATTACAGTATGCATAAACAATAGGTTATTCATAATTAGAAACATTTTGACTAAGAACAGATAAAAAATTATAAAGTTTCTGTGATGCTAATAATTAAATATCAACATAAATTATGCAGGCCGCAGGGTTCGTGATAAGAAGATGGACGACTCGGTGAAGAAGGCTTTGACCAACAGGGAGAAATGCCGACGCTTTCAAGAGAGACTCAAAGCTGGCGTTTTATTCTGTGCTATGGAAACAACATGTCTACATTGCCCAGGTTGAGGTTGTTGACGCAGCACTGCAGATGGCGCAGGTCAACTTCATGGGGGAAAAGGATGGGCCAAGTATATGCAACAGAAGCAAAGAACCATTTTGCAACCTGATCGCAAAAGTGAAGGCAATGGAGTTGGACACCATGTGAAGCACAAACAGAAGGCAACTTTGGAATGCCACCTTCTAAACCTAACCATCTTTGTTGTTGACCTCATAAGATCGGAGCTTGTTTGGCATTTCTGGCTCAACTCTGTCTTGGTTTTCATCTTATTTTTGCAAAAGAACACATCTAGGCATGACTAGGGTCTCTCTCTTTCTGTCTTGTTTTGTTTTTTAATTTAGTATCCGTTTCCTTTTCTTTGTTGTTGTTATTGTTATTACTGTCATTTTCTTAAGCTTAGTTTTATCCCTCCCTTTCTGGGTTTCCCCTCTGTAAATTACCCAAAATGTTTTTGGTTTGTTTTTGTTTTTTAATTCTTGACTTTTTCCCTCCAGTTCTTTTTACCATTATCTTTTTCATTTCCATTGCAGTCACTGTCTCGTTTTATATGTTGTTATTGATGCTGTATTTGTCTATTTCCTTCTATCATAATATTTCACCATGAATGTCTTTGTTATTAGTAGTACTGCAGCAACGACAGATATGTAAGTTGGCATTTTTTGCTAATATCTTCGCCGTTCAGAAATAAAGTTTAATCAATCAGTCAATACCTCTGCTTGCTCTTTCAAAGTCACCCTTAAGACACACTTGTTCAATATTTCTAAACTCTTTTTCATAGGCGTGCCTATCCCCCCGTCTGATGTGTGTGTTAGTGTTATTGTAAAGCGCCCTGTGTTCCCACCTTTGTGCAGAAGATGGGTGCTCTAGAATAGTAGAAATCCCTTTTATTATTATAAAACTGAGATGTGTCTCTGTTACTTCTTCTCCTTAGAGTACCTTTTCTTTTATTAGATGCAGAGTATCTTTTCTTTTTTAATCTTTTTTCTTATCCTTATTTCTTCCCTCTTTCTCCTCTCCTTTTTTTTTAAAGCAACTATCATGCATTGCCCTCTTCCCCCCCCCCCCTTTTGTAGATATATAATCATGTATGGAAGCAACTGCAGGACATTGGATAACAGTGATGTGAAAGAAAATGAAACTTTCCTTTTGCTGGGGTTGGGGCGTATTTCTTGTACTTTGACATTGCTTGACTTCATTTACATTTGGTTGTACCACATCGTTCTGCATTCCAGTTCATTTTTTGTATTGTGTGTTTTAATTGGTTGATGGCGAAAATGTCCATCCTGGGAATGTGGAGGGGAGGAGGGCATACCTTAGCTGGTTGGTGAAAGACTATTTGGGGGAATGCAACATTTTCATTTTTTTCCAAACAGTACAAGAAGACTGTAAGTGTAAATACATGTGTATGTATGCTTAAAAGGTTAATTTTATGTGTTGCTCAAGTAAAGTTTTGTCAGGTTCTAAATTCTATTATTTGTAGGTGAACGACGCAACTTTTATGAAGTGTACATGTTCATCATTTTTGTCATATGACACGCGACACCAAAATACAAAATGTTATGTGATTCTGCAGATATCAGTTTGCTTTATTGCTTGTATTATTTTTCTGAAATACAAAAGAATAATGAACATACTTATGCATTGTTTTGTGTGTTTTTTATGGTGTTTAGCTTGTGAGAAAATGTTTTCGGAAGCATGGGAGTCGCATGTCACCGATGACAAAAAATATACCATAAGAAATCATTACTCATACCCAAACCTTCATGATTTGGGTTTTGTTTGGTCATACTCTGTAACAGTAATATGTTTATCACAAAAATAACAGGGAGTAATGTCAAAATGCTGCCACAAAGAGTAATGTTTTTGTCATCAGTGACACGCGACACCATGCTGGCGTCCAATTATATAACCCTGTAACTTTGCAAGTAGCCCCAAAAGTATCCTCTAATCATTGTTTTTGGAGAGAGTTGTGTTGATACAGCACCCTTAAAATAAAAAATTGCTTCACCATCACATTTCAAATTTAACCAAGATGTCACACTTTAGTTTTCACCTTTTGAGAGTTGCTCATATATATATGCATTACTTACGTTGCCAATTTTATTGGCTTCAATTTTATTATTATTATATGTTGAACAGAGAAACATTGCTTAGTTGACTGGTGATGTTTTATGAGTTGTCTTAAATAAAGGAAAATGTGAGGGGCATTTGGCACAGTCTGAGATATTGCATGAACACTGTGCGTATTAATCAGACTATGAGGCTGTCATTTGGTGCAGGGTGAGCTGTATCACCCATGTGATCTGACCACAACAAACATTAAACTGGGAGGCAGGCTTTTTGTGCAGGTTGAGATATATCACCCTGCATAATCTTATCACAGTACACTTTAAACTGTGAGGCTGTCATTTGGCACAGGGTGAGATAATACGATCTGACCACAACACATTAAACTGGGAGGCAGGCTTTTGGTGCAGGTTGAGATGTGATCTGACCACAATGTACACTAAACTGGGAGGCTGTCATATGGCAGAAGATGAGATATATCACCCCATATTATCTTACCACAACACACACTAAACTGGGAGGCTGTGATATGGCAGAAGATGAGATATATCACCCCATATGATCTGACCACAGCACACACTAAACTGGGAGGCTGTCATATGGCGGAAGATGAGATATATTACCCCATATGATCTGACCATAACACATTAAACTGTGAGGCTGTCTTATGGCAGAAAATGAGATATATCACCCCATATGGTCTGACCACAATACATTAAACTGTGAGGTAGGCTTTTGGCTTTTGTTTTGTATGTCAGTATAACGACCAGCAGTGGCTTTATCGCATGTTCTGATTGTGTATGATACCAGAAGTACCATGATGGTGAGATGATGGAGGACAAGGATGAGGGAGGGTCTGATGAACTGGTGTCAACTGGTGTTCCACCATTCCAGTCTTTACTCATGGACTTTCTGGATAACCGAGCTCCTCTGCTGGGTAAACACTATTTTCAGTCTGTTGAATGGCTGTGCTATAGCTGTTATAAGCACCAGGGTTTCAGTCTGTTGAAGGGTTGTGCTATAGCTGTTATAAGCACCAACGTTACAGTCTGTTGAAGGGTTGTGCTTTAGTGGTTATAAGCACCAATGTTACAGTCTGTTGAAGGGTTGTGCTATAGCTGTTAATGTTATAAGCACCAGTGTTGCAGTCTGTTGAATGGTTGTGCTATAGCTGTTATAAGCACCAATGTTACAGTCTGTTGAAGGGTTGTGCTATAGCTGTTATAAGCACCAGGGTTACAGTCTGTTGAAGGGTTGTGCTATAGCTGTTATAAGCACCAATGTTACAGTCTGTTGAAGGGTTGTGCTTTAATGGTTATAAGCACCAATGTTACAGTCTGTTGAAGGGTTGTGCTATAGCTGTTAATGTTATAAGCACCAGTGTTACAGTCTGTTGAATGGTTGTGCTATAGCTGTTATAAGCACCAATGTTACAGTCTGTTGAAGGGTTGTGCTATAGCTGTTATAAGCACCAGGGTTACAGTCTGTTGAAGGGTTGTGCTATAGCTGTTATAAGCACCAATGTTACAGTCTGTTGAAGGGTTGTGCTTTAATGGTTATAAGCACCAATGTTACAGTCTGTTGAAGGGTTGTGCTATAGCTGTTAATGTTATAAGCACCAGTGTTACAGTCTGTTGAATGGTTGTGCTATAGCTGTTATAAGCACCAATGTTACAGTCTGTTGAAGGGTGTGCTATAGCTGTTATAAGCACCAGGGTTACAGTCTGTTGAAGGGTTGTGCTATAGCTGTTATAAACACCAATGTTACAGTCTGTTGAAGGGTTGTGCTTTAGCGGTTATAAGCACCAATGTTACAGTCTGTTGAAGGGTTGTGCTATAGCTGTTAATGTTATAAGCACCAATGTTACAGTCTGTTAAAGGGCTGTGCTATAGCTGTTATAAGCACCAATGTTACAGTCTGTTGAAGGGGTGTGCTATAGCCGTTATAAGCACCAGGGTTACAGTCTGTTGAAGGGTTGTGCTATAGCTGTTATAAGCACCAATGTTACAGTCTGTTGAAGGGTTGTGCTTTAGTGGTTATAAGCACCAATGTTACAGTCTGTTGAAGGGTTGTGCTATAGCTGTTAATGTTATAAGCACCAATGTTACAGTCTGTTGAAGGGTTGTGCTTTATGTTATAAGCACCAATGTTCGTTGTTGAAGGGTTTGCTTTAAGTTTAAACATGTTAAGTGTGAATTGTGCTATAGCTGTTATAAGCACCAATGTTACAGTCTGTTGAAGGGTTGTGCTATAGCTGTTATAAGCACCAGGTTACAGTCTGTTGAAGGGTTGTGCTATAGCTGTTATAAAGCACCAATGTTACAGTCTGTTGAAGGGTTGTGCTTTAATGGTTATAAGCACCAATGTTACAGTCTGTTGAAGGGTTGTGCTATAGCTGTTAATGTTATAAGCACCAGTGTTACAGTCTGTTGAATGGTTGTGCTATAGCTGTTATAAGCACCAATGTTACAGTCTGTTGAAGGGTTGTGCTATAGCTGTATATAAGCACCAGGTTACAGTCTGTTGAAGGGTTGTGCTATAGCTGTTATAAGCACCAATGTTACAGTCTGTTGAAGGGTTGTGCTTAGCTGTTATAAGCACCAATGTTACAGTCTATTGAAGGGCTGTGCTATAGCTGTTAATGTTATAAGCACCAGTGTTACAGTCTGTTAAAGGGCTGTGCTATAGCTGTTATAAGCACCAATGTTACAGTCTGTTGAAGGGGTGTGCTATAGCCGTTATAAGCACCAGGGTTACAGTCTGTTGAAGGGTTGTGCTATAGCTGTTATAAGCACCAGTGTTACAGTCTGTTGAAGGGTTGTGCTTTAGTGGTTGTAAGCACCAATGTTACAGTCTGTTGAAGGGTTGTGCTATAGCTGTTAATGTTATAAGCACCAATGTTACAGTCTGTTGAAGGGTTGTGCTATAGCTGTTGTAAGCACCAGTGTTACAGTCTGTTGAAGGGTTGTGCTTTAGCGGTTATAAGCACCAATGTTACAGTCTGTTGAAGGGTTGTGCTATAGCTGTTAATGATATAAGCACCAGTGTTACAGTCTGTTGAAGGGCTGTGCCATAGCTGTTATAAGCACCAATGTTACAGTCTGTTGAAGGTTTGTACTATAGCTGTTATAAGCACCAGTGTTACAGTCTGTTGAAGGTTGTGCTGTAGCTATTATAAGCACCAATGTTACAGTCTGTTGAAGGACTGTGCTATAGCTGTTATATTACTTATAAGCACCAGTGTTACAGTCTGTTGAAAGGTTGTGCTATAGCTGTTCTAAGCACCAGTGTTAAATCTGTTGAAGGGTTGTGCTGTAGCTGTTATAAGCACCAATGTTACAGTCTATTGAAGGTTGTATTATAGCTGTTTTAAGCACCAGTTTTAGTCTGTTGAAGAGTTGTGCCATAGCTGTATGCACCAGTTTTACAGTCTGTTGAAGGGTTGTGCTGTAGCTTTAGGCACCAGTTTTACAGTTTGATATGTTCTGTGTGACTGACTTTGGAGAATTATTATACAGTTTGTTTTGCAGAATTTTTATTAAACCTCTCGAATGAAGTTAATATGTTCTGAGATGTTATTTTAACTTTGTCGTTGATATTCTGAGTGATAATGGCTTCAATAGAGCTTGGGCTGTTTACACCGTTTACAGTGCCTTAGCCATTTTTATCGTAAAGCTTGCAAGAAAGTGAAAGAAGAACAAAGAAGAATGACAGTTATATTTTCCTGTTTTGAATGTGAGTTGATGTCATGACCATTATTATGATTTCAGAGGAACACAGCAATGATGAACAAAAGCAGGCATTCAGAAACCTTATCTTGCTCTTCCACGAGTTGATCCAGCATGATGTGTTCTCCCATGATGCCTACATGTGCACGCTCATCTCCCGCGGTGACCTTCTCTGCTCTCCCTCCCTTATGCAGTCCGCAGACAGCGTGGCACCATCTAGTGTCAAAAGTCCTAGCGAGATTTTGAAAAATGATGTAAGTGCAGAAAAGCTCACAAACATTGAGTCATTAATTGATTTGTTTTGTTCTAACCCTAAACAACCCAAAAAGAGATGAAGATATTTCACTGTGTCAGTGAATGGTCATTATGACAATGATGCTGATGGTGTTGCAGCACCAGGACGACATCAAAGTGGACATGGGCATTCACACAATGGAGCTAGATCTCAGCAGCCTCTTTGGAAGTATGAAGGAGGACCCTCGATCTAGCCCAGAGCCACCAGGTAAACCTTATCTCATTCTCATTATTCTCAGTTTCCTTTTTTTTTTTTTTTTATCTGTTGGGTCACCAGCCATATTGCTGATGAAGTGGCACTTGCTGGCTGCAGACTTACAGCTACCAGACAGCTGCCTCCTCTTCATGCTTGATTCTCTGCCCTGTGTGTCTTTTTTGTGTGGTCCTAATAGGTGTTCGTAGATTGTTTTTATTTTTTATTTCTCTTTCCTGTGTGTGTGTATGTGTTTTTATTTTTTATTTCTCTTTCCTGTGTGTGTGTATGTGTGCTGTCTCTGTTTTATCTGTCTGTTGTTTGCTTGTTTGTTTTTTATCCTTGTTGCAACTAGAAGAAAGCTGCGTGTGAGTTTTGCATTGCTATTTTGGCTTATTCAGAAGCAGGGCTTTCCTTTTTTTCTTTTTTCTTTTTTTGATCATGCAGTCTTCACATTGTCATGATCTTTAAAATCTGTGAACTGAGAAAGGTACATTGTTTTATTCCAAGTGGTACCTCAACAGAGGCAATAGAACTAGCAGGCATTGTTTCTTTATGCATGGTGATCAAGCGTGAGACCGTATCGAAGAATTTTTCTTGAATGTTTTGCTTTGTGTATTTATGTGAATTCATTTATGCTCATTTAAAGCCTCCATTATATTTCATTATTTATTAATTCTGTTATGTGTGTACTAATTTACTTAGCTTTTTTTGTGTAGTTTGGGCAACTGTTTTGTTCACTATCATTTTGTAGGCCTTGCCCTTCCCATGGGAGTTCTTGCAGGTAAGGTTGTGTCCCTTGACTCCAGGCATGACAGTTACTCCCCCTTTCCTTTCTGCACTTTCTCCTTCTGCTGCTTTGACAGTGCGCTTGCATGCTTGCTGGGATGTTGCATCTCTCTCACCTTTGGGTTCCCTCCATCTTCCATCTTCTGCTAGGCCTTGTTGGCTGTTGTCTTAGATAAAATCAAGACTGATGGTTTGTGGGTGGATGGTGTTGTGTGTTTGCATGGTTTGTTAAAGTGACATGACACTGTGTGCCGTGTTTTCATTTTTTGCATTGTAAGAGTGTTGTTACAGGTTTTGTATTGAGTGGTTTATTACCCAAGCCTGCCCTGTGCATTCATGCTCTGACACAAGCAAGCATGCGTGCACACATACACACTCGTGCACATGTATGTGCTCACACAGACACACACGCATGCACGCACGCACGCACACACACACATATATATATATATATACACATATGCTCATGCACACCAGCAAACAACACATGTACTTATGCTAATAAACATGTGCTCACAATGATGCACACACATGCTCGCACACAAACATGCACACACACACACACACACACACTGACACACACAGACATTCTTTGTAATATGACAAACACCCACTCCCTTCTGGCAGCTGAAAAGATGGGTGTATGTTTGTATTGGGTTGTGTGGCTTCCTGTTATGTGCAGTGCATGAGGCTGGAGTTACCTGCTGCCAGTTCTGTCTGTGTCAGTGAACTCTCCATCCCCTGTAGGCCTTACTTCTCCAATTCACCTTTTCTTCCTCTTTGCATTATACTTTGGGGTTTCTCTCTACTGTACTCTCTTGGGCTCTAGCAACTGTCTAAAACACACACACATGCAGTGATGCACACACAAACACACACACTTGCAGCATGCTTACATACATAAACATGCATGCGCAAGACAGTGTTTATATGGTGAGCCAAATGTCAGTGAGAGAGATGGTTTGGCCCCTGAACAAAAGTACAAGGGCAGCAACTGGCAGGGCACACACAGAAAGTTCTCAGATTAGTGGATGTGTTTTCATCCTTTATGATTTGCTCGCTCATTCAGATCGCACAGTAGGGGTCTACTGGATGTGGACATTGTGCCCTCTGCAGAGAACCCGGAACTATCAGAGGTTCTCTCTTCTGAGCCTAGAGTTGGTCAGAATTAGCTCTGCATGCTGACCTACTGCCAGGAAGTTCCACCTTTGTAATTTCTGCCTTCCTGGTTCATTCAGCTTCATTTGTCACAGTCCTCTTCCAACATTAAAGATGTGTGACATCAACAGTAGGTCAGACTTTAACTTCAGATTTGATGACCTGTTTTTGTTCTGTTTTGTTTTTTCCTCTTTTCTCTCTCTCTCTCTCTCTCTCTCTTTTTTTTAGCATATGAACTTTACTGTTGACTTGGTGTTAACTGCAAAGAAGCAGTCACTTTTTTTTTTAATGACTGCAGTTCATGAAGCTCTTATCTTTCAGTCTCTTTGTTAATGGATTCTTTGTACCAGAGTAAACAATGACGACAAAGAAGAAGAGTGTAGATGAGCAGCCCTCACAGGACCACTTATTGTTGAAACAAAAAGAACAAATATGCGAGCTGCTTGGAACATCATGTTGAATGAAATGGAAACAAGACTGTTTTTTGTTCGGACATCCTACCCCATTGCTGTCAGAAGTTGAGTGACTGTTCTTGCCCAATAAGTCAAGCCAAGTACTTCTGCATTCCATTCAAACAAATCAAAGGAAAACGTGGGTGCTACACATGAATTACAAACAAACAAACAAACAGTATTCACATGTATAAAAAAAAAGTAATCTATTTGCGTTGGGATCAGGTGTGCAGTGAAAAGGCTTACATTGTATCCATAAACATTTCGGAAGAGCTTGCCAAATAATCTGTTTGTCTTGGGATCAAGTTTGCAATGAAAAGCTTACATTGTATCCATAAACATTTTGGAAGAGCTTGTTTATGGATACAATGTTTGCAATGTCGCTTGGATCAAATTTTCAACAAAACAGTGTATGTTGTATCCATAAACATTTGTGAAGAGTTGTACATGGTTGGGTGTTTCCTTGCAGCCTCTGTGAAGTCTGTCAAGTCGGAGAAGGATATGCCCATTGCCAGCATGGGCGACCCCATGCCCTCCCATCTCCTCGGCCTCTCCCACCACCCCTCCCATCAGCAGCAGGTGCCCAGGGGACCCTCCCGACATCTCGTCTATGCCACACACATGCCCATTCCACAGGTCAGTTACTCCATTTGTACAGAACAGCTGGTTCTGTGTGTTTAGGTTTTTGTTTAGTCCTGTGGGAGAAGGGAAGGGAGAGATGGAGACAGGCAGACTGACCAACCTAAAGGCAGTGAAAGGATGGGAGAGATATTCAGATGGCTTGCAGTAGATGTGCTGATATTCATTGCAGTGAGAATGGCATTAAAAGAAAAAGCAAGGTGAAAATTGCCATTCAGCCATGCTAAACAGCATGTAGTGATATATTAAGGACACAATAAAATCAAGGATGCTTATGATAAAACTCACACACATGCATGCACATACATACACATGCACACACACATGTATGAGTGTGTGTGACAGAGATTGGGTGTTCATGCTCGGCTGTTTGTGCATTCATGTAACTTCTAAACAAGTAAGACTGTCAGGCAAACAAACCTGCATGCTTACAGGAAGGCAGGTGGCGTGGTTGCTCAGCCAGAGGTCTTTTTTAAGTTAGTCTGTTTAAAGCAAGGCCCTGAATGTAATATTGTTTGTAACCCACTGTGTTTGACAGGAGGATTGCTCCTCACATGAGTACAACCAGCGTTTGATTGTCCTGTATGGTGTGGGCAAAGCACGCGAGGAAGCGCGACACAGCTTGAGGAAAACCACCAAAGAGATTGTCAAGCTTTACTCCAAGCGCAACTGCATTGACGTTGTCAGTGGAGATGTGGGCAAAGTGAAGAAGAAGAAAGACAAAGAAGCCAAAGAGACTGTTGCTACAGGTAAGAAGAAAATGGAGAGCAAGAATGTTATGTACATGTCTCCCACTCTTATATTGGTTCTTTATGTCGGTTTATGTCTTTTTATGTTTCTTTCTTTCTTTCTTTCTTTTTCTCTGGAGGGGGGCCATTACATGTTATTGCCTGATTAGTGATAGAGTGGGAGAACATTTGAAGTAAGCTGCACTGTGTCTGTTCTTAAATTATGTATTCATCACCAGAATTATTAACCTGATCAACATGGTTAACATCCCCATTTGCTGTCATTACCATTGTCACCATCATCATGATCACCACTCAGCACCACCAACAGGTAGAACACAAACACCATCCTCACCATCATCATTAACATCATCACCATCATCATGATCACCACTGTCCCCATCAGCACCACCAGCAGGTAGAAACGCAAACACCATCATCACTGTTATCATTAACATCATCATCGTGATCACCAGTCTCCCTCAGCACCACCAGCAGGTAGAAGACAAACAGTATGCTGGCCATCATCATTAACATCATCACCATCATCATGGTCACCAATCTCCCTCAGCACCTCCAGCAGGTAGAAGACAAACAGTATGCTGGCCATCATCATTAACATCATCACCGTCATCATGATCACCACTGTCTCCCACAGCAGCACCAGAAGGTAGAAGACATACAGTATGCTGGCCATCATCATTAACATCATTGCCATCATCATGATCACCACTGTCTCCCTTAGCACCACCAGCAAATGAAAGACAAACAGCATGCTGGCCATCATGATTAACATTGTCAGTCATTCTCAACAGGCAACCTGTGTCCAGGTGGGGCGGAGTGCTCCACCCCCTCCTCCTCCACCCCAGCAACACCCACCGCAATCTCCGCCTCCAACCTGGAGGCGCTGATGCAGAAGTTCCAGAAGCTGTCCTACCATGATCAGCACTCTGTGACAGCCCAGTGCACCACGGCCATCCTGGATCAGATGCGGGCCTTTGTGGAGTCCAACTCCCCCTACCTGCCACAGGTGCAGCCCATCGCCTTCCTCTTTGAGCTGATGCAGAATGCTCTCAACCTCAACGGCCTCATGAACTTCGTGGTGGATGTGAGTTTTGGGACAAGGAAAATAGCAAATTAGATCAAAGTGTAGAAGGAAATAGAAAAAGCAAGTAACTGATTGTTCAGGTGTTGTTGTTAGGTCTGGGGGGCTTCAGAGAGAGTAAGCTCAGAAGGAGAAAAAGACTACAGAAAAGAACAGCATGCTCTCATCACAAGGAGCCGATTGAGTGTGTCAGTCCCTGCCAGAACCAAGTCAGTTGTTGTTTTTTTGCTCCACAAAGCCAAACAGAAAGCAAGAGGGGTTATCAAAGCTCATTCTGATCCTGGTGGGGACCATTATTTATTCTGGTTGAAAATGCAGTTGGTGTGATTTATGACACTAGTGTGGACTTGATGCCTGATGGAAATGACCTGAGGCATAAAGAGTTGGTGTAGAGTCTGGTTTTAATGAGAAGAGATTTGAGAGTTGGTGTAGAGTCTGGTTTTAATGAGAAGAGAGTTGGTGCAGAGTCTGGTTTTAACAAGAAGAGATTTGAGAGTTGGTGTAGAGTCTGGTTTTAATGAGAAGAGATGTGAGTTGGTGTAGAGTCTGGTTTTAACGAGAAGAGATCTGAGAGTTGGTGTAGAGTCTGGTTTTAATGAGAAGAGATCTGAGAGTTGATGCACAAAGAGAGGCAATGGTGGCTGTGATTACCTACCTGTTCTGTTGACAACCATGTTACAGCTGCAGAGAGAGAGTCGTATTTGTTCTAACGTTCTGTTAAGTATTGGAGATAGTTGATCCAGAGAAACGGCAGTGATTGTGTTAACATGTTGATAGTGTTCTATGAACAGTGCTGTTCTGGGGCTGTTAACAGTGTCAAATGGGAGTTTTTGCTGAAAGAGAGGCTGTTGGTACTGTTAGTTTAGTGTTGCAAACGCACAAAAGATTCAAAAGAATGCTGATTTCAATGGGACAACACGAAACATGCACAAAGTGTGTTAATGGGTTAATGCATGTATGTATTCGCAAAGACCTGCTAACTCCTGGCCACAATTGTTCCAGACTACTAGCACTAGCAGTCAACTTTGTTGCAGATTTTTTCCCTTTTTTTTTTAGTTAAGCGTTGTTAAGTCAGTAGATGTTGCTGATGCTAAAGATGCTTCCCTGATGTTGTAACTTGTTTCCACTTTCAGCTGCTGAAGATGCTGTGCGACGTGGAGCGGCAGCTGCTCTCCACGGAGTCGTCCATGATGGTGCGCTACACCACCAAGCTGTGCCTGCGGGTGGTGGGAGTTCTGCGCAGATACACCTGCTACCTCCTGGCCTCCAGGGAAATCGTCTTTGAAGTCTTTAAATCGTAAGCACTAGAGACAGTGATCATGTATTGAGGGATTATGTGGGTGTGGCTGACCAAGAGATTGATGCCTGATTGTTTGATGGATTGTGTGTGTGGCTGACCTAGAGATTGATGACTGATTGATGGATTGTGTGTGGCTGACCTAGAGATTGATGACTGATTGATTGATGGATTGTGTGTGTGGCTGACCAAGAGATTGATGACTGATTGATTGATGGATTGTGTGTGTGGCTGACCTAGAGATTGATGACTGATTGATTGATGGATTGTGTGTGTGGCTGACCTAGAGATTGATGACTGATTGATTGATGGATTGTGTGTGTGGCTGACCTAGAGATTGACGACTGATTGATTGATTGTGTGTGTGGCTGACCTAGAGATTGATGACTGATTGATGGATTGTGTGTGTGGCTGACCTAGAGATTGATGATTGATGGATTGTGTGTGTGGCTGACCTAGAGATTGATGACTGATTGATGGATTGTGTGTGTGGCTGACCTAGAGATTGATGACTGATTGACTGATGGATTGTGTGGCTGACATAGAGATTGATGACTGATTGATTGATGGATTGTGTTTGTGGCTGACCTAGAGATTGATGATTAAGGGATTGTGTGTGTGGCTGACCAAGAGAATGATCATGTACTTGATGGACTGTCTGATTGAAGGATTGTGTGGTGCTGACCAAGAGATTGATTATTATTTGATGGAATGTATGATTGATTGAAGGGTTGTGTGTTGCTGACCAAGAGACTGATCATGTATTTGATGGGTGATATGATTGACTGATTGAAGGGTTGTGTGTTGTTGACCAAGAGACTAAACATGTATTTGATGGACTGTTTGATGGATTGAAGGATTATGTTGCTGACCAAGAGATTGATCATGTCCGTGATAGCTGCATGATTGATTGATGGAAGGATTGATGACTTATTTCACTGACTGATGGATGGATCATTTGATTGATTGAGCTGCTTGTGGTTGATTTATTGCCTGCTGGATTGCTAGAGAGATGAAGTGACTATAAACATGACTCCATTGCTGGCCCTTTGTGCAGGCTGATGGAGGCACTGAAGGTGGTCAACGTCTGCAATCCGGTCAACTGTTCCACAGAGGAGCGCAACATGCTCTCATTCCTGTATGATATGTTCAGTACCACCAGCTATCTGAAGGTGTGTAGGCATTATTGTTATGGTCATCGTCATCACTTTCATTTTTACCGTCTGTGTCATTACCGTTATTATATATATTGAGATGTATATATGCTTTATGGTGTTAACTGTGAAATGATTAGAATTGTGGACATGGATCAGTGTGAATTTTTTTATAAGACATGATATTTTGGAATCTGATGTCTGATAGGAGCATAGCAATACATCGTGCTCCTCATTTTGTCTTCATCATCATCACCAAATTGTTTTTTGAGTCATGTTACAAAGTGTGAGTGCCTGATGATCTGGAATTGGCGGGCTAGCTGGTCATGGCACTACTGTTTGAATGACAGCTTTCAACCTTTGCAAATGATGACATCACCTCTGGATACCACTTTTTATAACTATGGCCCAGTGTCAAGGTCACGGAAGAGTGGAGTTAAAGTAGAACGTTTTATTTTCCTGATTTTGAGTGTTGGTCTGCTGAGTGTTGGCTGGTTTGTTGCATAGATTGGAGGGTTGACAGCTGGAGCTGTGTATCTTTGTAGAAAATCAGAAGGGAGACCTTGGCTTTGTTCCTTTTGCCTCGGGACTGATTGTAGCTGTGGTGTGACCTGGCAGGTGGACTTTGATCAGTTGTTCACACCGGCCTTTACAAGGATGTCGACGACCCTCTATGCAGCCGTGGTGCCCTCTTCCCCCAACCACTCCCTGGACACCACCTACATGATCCACAACATCAGAGGACAGTGAGTGGGGCACTTTGCTTTTTCTTACCCTCGTAATTATCACCGACGCATTTGTGTGAGTGTTAAAACCAGTCATCTGTCTTCTTCTGCTCTTTCTTCTTCATTTTTGTCTTCTTCTCCCTCCCCCCCCCCCCTTTCTTTTTTTTTGCTTCTTGCTGATACTGCTGAACACATTTTCTGTTGTTGTTGTCCTGGATGATGATGCATAATGGAAAGTGCAGTCTGGTCTTCATGTAGACATGGTCTGACAAGTGTAGTGTTGTTACTGACCACTCAGGCAGCTGCACTCCAACTTGTCATGAAGACTACTATAGCTGAAAGCAATCCTGACTTGGAACTCTTAAAGGCAGCAAACATTTCGCTTTAACCCCAGCATTCTGGACAGATACAACAGGGAGTCAGTAATGACGATGTCAGCAGCCTCTGATCAGGGACTTTGTTCGTTCCCCCAAGAAACATTCATCCAGGTGGTATTTGGTCCACTTCTTGAAACATATGTTCATTGGTTTATTCTGTTCATTAAATGAATGCTTTGTCAGAGACCAATTGTGTACTGATGGGTAACTCTTTTTGTGCCAGGTTTGAGGTGAACACAGAAATTACCAGACTGTTGGAGAATCCACCGAATCGCTACAGCTTTGTCTGCAACTGTCTGCTGGAGATCGCTCAGTCTCCCAGCACAGAAACGTGAGTACACCCACTCCACCTGACCGACCATCTGACCTGGCCACCAGGATTGATTGCGAAAGAAGAAGCAGAAGATGCCTATGGAAAATACAGTGGGAAGCTGAGGGGGAATGTGCCTAACTGGTGGAGAAGCTAGTGTTTGAGCTCAGAGCAAACGTGGAAACCCAGCACGTGTTCTTTCATGACCTGTATGATATGTAGGCTGTTTCATTGTGTCTTATTAAGAAACCATCATTCCTAGCCTCTTGTTCATTTTGCTGTGGTGCACTTTGCCCACTGTGGTCACTGCTGATGATAACTGGCATTGATTGTCTCTGCAGCCTCAACCAGATCTCCATCTACTGCGCCCAGCTGACAGCCAAGTGCAACACTCTGACCAGTGATTGGCTGGGGGTGCTGAGGTCACTGTGTTGCTCATCCAATCACAATAGCGGATTCATTGATGTCCTTACACAGATAGATGTGAGTGTTGAGCCTTGGGCCCATGGCAACATTTTCTGTTGTACGAATTGTCACCACCTCTCTTGTTAGTTAGCTAACCCATATTCAGTAAAGCATAGATGGTTTGGTTTTACCAGTGGATCAGCTGAGAGTGTAATGGATTGTTCGTGTTGGTGGTTGAATTTGTATTGAAGTTTAATGTGAAGTTTCATACATTTTGCATGGCTGGGCATGTTTTTAGGTGGACCAATAGGACACACTTGATTTAGAGCATGAAGAGACAGTTTAGACTAAAAAATGAATAAGTGCTTTTATTTTTATGATTGGTTGGTTTGATCGGTTGATATTGTGGCCTTTGATGTATGTACACTGCAGGCAACCACAGTTTTATATCTGAACAGGGTTGTGTTCTTAGCTTGTTTTGTGACCTGAAGCACTTTGCTTTTAGGTGGCAGACCTGTCTCTCCACGACAACATTGCAGTCTTCACAGCCATCCTGGTGGCACGCCACTGTTTCTCCCTGCAGGACTTCATCATCCACATTGCTCTGCCCAGTCTGCTGGCCGCCTGTCCTTCTGGTGTGTAGCTCTCCCCCCCACACCCACTCTCTCTTTCTCTGTCTCACTTCTTCGCCCTGTAGGACTTTATCATCCACATTGCTCGCTCAGTCTGTCTTCATCCTGATATAACCATCCTGGTTGACTGGGCATAAAAAACCAAACTTATTTACTTATTTATGTAAGACAGTATGTCTAAGAATGACAAATTTGCCAGCTGGAGGCCACAGTATGTCAAAGAATGTTTGATATGCCAGCTGGAGGTGACAGTATGTCAAAGAATGTTTGATTTGCCAGCTGGAGGTGACAGTATGTCAAAGAGTGATGGATTTGCTAGCTGGAGGTGACAGTATGTCAAAGAATGATGGATTTGCTAGCTGGAGGTGACAGTATGTCAAAGAGTGATGGATTTGCTAGCTGGAGGTGACAGTATGTCAAAGAATGATGGATTTGCTAGCTGGAGGTGACAGTATGTCAAAGAATGATGGATTTGCTAGCTGGAGGTGACAGTATGTCAAAGAATGATGGATTTGCCAGCTGGAGGTGACAGTATGTCAAAGAATGATAGATTTGCCAGCTGGAGGTGACAGTATGTCAAAGAATGTTTGATTTGCCAGCTGAAGGCGTCAGTATGTCAAAGAATGATTGATTTGACAGCTGAAGGTGAGAGTCTGTCAAAGAATGATTGATTTGACAGCTGAAGGCGTCAATATGTCAAAGAATGTTTGATTTGCCAGCTGGAGGTGACAGTATGTCAAAGAATGATTGATTTGACAGCTGAAGGCATCAGTGTGTCAAAGAATGATTGATTTGACAGCTGAGGGTGAGAGTATGTCAAAGAATGATTGATTTACCAGCTAGAGGTGACAGCATGTCAAAGAATGATTGATTTGCCAGCTGGAGGTGACAGTATGTTAAAAAAGAGTGATTGATTTGCCAGCTGGAGGTGACAGTATGTCAAAGAGTGATTGATTTGCCAGCTGGATGTGACAGTATGTCAAAGAGTGATTGATTTGCCAGCTGGTGGTGACAGTATGTGAAAGGATGATTGATTTGCCAGCTGAAGGCGTCAGTATGTGAGAGAATGATTACTTTGCCAGCTGGAGGCGACCAGGATGCAGAGCCGGGAGCTCGACTGTCCTGCCACCTGCTGCTGCGTCTCTTCAAGCCCTCGTTGCTGACCTCTGAGCAGTCAGCGGGACCCTACACCACCAAGATTGTGCCCATGGTTCAAGAGGCCTGCGACCGCCAGCTGCTGGCCGCTTCTCACAGCGACGTGGCCATTGGCCCGCTCTCCGCCATCCTCAAAGCTATGCTCATATTGGGTAGGTACTGAAGTGCTGCTGTGGGCCCAAGTCTGTGATCTTTATGTAACACTGGTCTGCCATTATGAGCTGAGGAAAGCTGCCAGGCAATGTTTGTTGCAGGAGATGGTGATGTATATGGTGTTTGTTGTTGGTGTTCGTGAGCTAAAGCCCTGAGGTTCACCTAGCATTGGGTGAGGAAGTAGAGTGTGCAGCTGTTTCCCCACACCAGTACATGCTCTCAGACACACAATTGAAGCGTTACCTGCCTTCAAACAGCTGCCCTTTGACTCTGGGCAGGAAGATTTCAGTGATGTGCTTGTCAGGTTGTGAGATTTACTGGGGCTGAAAGTAATCCTGACATAGGGATCTTAACACAACATACTTTTTTGGCTTTACGCATTAATCACAGAGTTCTGTCTAGTAAAAAATTGGCTAAAACTGTATAACGTCGGTGTTGACAGTCTCTAATTAGGGAATGAATGTGCCATGTAACCTGCCAGGGTATGTTTTGATATGGATTAGATTTGCATGAAAATGATCATCCTGAGCTGACCCAAAGCAGTTTACAGGACAATAAAATTCAGTTAGTAACTTGGATGAAAATGATCATCTGTGTTTCTCTCTTAGTTGGTGTTTAGCAGTGGAAAGAGGGAGGGTTATGCTGGAAAAAACATGGGCTGTTTGTCATTTTGGCATTTGTTTACCCATTAACTTGCCCATCCCTCCAGGCGACGAGACCAATGATGGTGGCAAAAAATGCGGGTCTGCTCGGCAGAATGAGCGCAACATCAGCTCCTTGCTGGAGAACCTAGCGGATGGTGACGTGGACATGGACGCTGTCCTGGGGTAAGTTGTGTAGCATGGTATCACTGGAGTAAGTCATGTAACACAGTATTACTGGGGTAAGTCATGTAACACGGTATTAGTCACTAGGCCCCAAACTTAAAGGTAGACAAGAGTCTGATCTGAAGGATTTGTCATCAGAGTAGGCATTGTCAGTAGTGTTGCTGTTGCATGCAGTGCAGTAGAAAGAGGCCAGTGTGGGCCATGTCGCACCCTCTTCATGAGACCCTGGCTCTGAACCTCCAGTCCCAGATAGCCTTGCTGGTCTGAAGACTGCTGTCTAGGTGCTCCATGAATGATCAGTCACAGCAGGAGTAAGTCTTTTGTGCTTGTGTATGCATGTGCATTTAAAAAAAAATGGAGTTAACAGTGTTGCTTCCACGGTCTTCTTGACTGAGTAACCTCTGTCATTTGACAAAGCAAAACTCTTCCCTTGTGACCTATCAAACCAGCACACCATTAGCAAACAGCTGACATCTGCCAGCTGGCTGTCATTTGTTTCCTGGATGGTTAAAGGGGGACCCCCTGTATGAAAATATCTCATTTATTTCATACGGTTGATTGTAGGTATATTTGAGTGAAGGCTTCATCATGCGGACAAACCAACATTTTCCTCATTCAGATCCAGCAAGAATGGGATGGAGAGCAAAGGTCTGAACGACTTTGCCAAGCACGCACTGCAGGAGATTTGCCAGCAGGAGTGGGTGCGGGAGAAGTTCCTGAAGGATGTGGACCACCTCTTCACCAGTGACCTCCTCATCGACCCCATGCTCAGCAACAAACAGGTCATTTGCTGCTGGGGCTTGGCTTTGTTTGAGACACTGTTTGGGTCAGGATCAAGGATTATGAGAGTTTAGTTGGAGGGGGGCAGGGGGATGCAATGGGGTCAGTGAAGAGGGGGAGGATGTTTGTGACAAGGGAACATCAAGGAGAGAGCATGTCTAAGACAAGGGCGAGGGGGATGTCAGTGATGAGTGTAGGGGGATATAGACAAGGGAGGGGGATGTCAGTGATGAGGGAAGGGTGATGGAGATGAGGGAGAGGGATGTCTGATGAGGGAAGGGTGATGGAGACAAGGGAGAGGGATGTCAGTGATGAGGGAAGGGTGATGGAGGCAAGGGAGAGGGATGTCAGTGGTGAGGGAAGGGAGAGGGATGTTGATGGTAAGGGAAGGGTGATGGAGACAAAGGAGAGGGATGTGTGGGCATTGACAAATTTAAATTTGTGCTTTATGTTCTTGACACTGCTCCACACACTTTGCCAGCAGGAAGACGTCTACTGTGTCCCTCTGTGTCCACAGGCCCAGCAGCTGCTACACACCATCTGTTACCCAGCGGGCTTGCCCGGCTCGTTGGATGTCAGTGAGTCTGACCACAAGCAGCTCATTAACCGTGTCCTGATGGTGAGACCTCGCACCTCCAGTCACACCACCCATCTCTGTCTTTGGCATCGTCTTGCAAATCTTCAGTGTGTGTGTGTCTGTGTAATTCTGTGTGATTGTCAGTGTGTATCTGTAATTCTTTGTGTCTGTGTAATTCTCTGTGTGTCTGTGTGATTGTCAGTGTGTATCTGTAATTCTTTGTGTCTGTGTAATTCTCTGTGTATGTCTGTGCAGCATATATGAGTGAAGAAAAGAAGAACTTGCTTTTATGGGGGCATCTTGAACAAATTTCTTGGGAGGTGTTATTTTTGTGAAACATCGTGTCTAGAAGGATGTTCGTAGGAGACCATTTTTGTTGTGGTGGCTATTCCTGTTTGAAACATACCCTCAGACAGTTCCCACTCTACTCCGGCTTCTGTAATGTAAAGCTACATAGCAGCTTTTTTTGCTTATGTTTTGCTTGGTAATTGACTGCCAGGCAGAACACAGTGTTCCTCCCTTGGATCTACAGTTCATCCAGTCTAAGCCTTGATATTACATTGTATATGTGCATGGTCTGAATCAACAATACAGTGAGAGAGTTTTGCAGAACTTGGACCAGTGGTCGCTGCGCGTGTCCTACCTGGAGCTGAAGCTGATGCTGGAACAGGCCACCACTCAGGCTGTAAGTGGAACTCTTCATTGGGTGTTCAAAACCAGTCTATCTGTTCCTCACCACCTTCTGCAAACTTCACTTCATTAATACTTGTCATTTGTGGGTGTGTGGGTGTGTGCCTGTTTGCATATGTGTGTGTGTGTGTTCATGTTGTATGCATTGAATTTTGACAATATGTACATGTAAAGAAGGCATAAGTGCTTAGGGCGTGTGTGGGTTAGGCGCTGTAAGTATCCATTATTATTATTGTTATTATTACTTATCGCCCTGCTGAAGAACCACAGGCAAAATGGCAGACCTGAGTTTGGTATACAAATTACGAACAGTGTAATTTAAATGGGTCTCAGGTAGACCCTCACAGCGAATGTGAAAGAGAAGAGCTGACAGTTCAAGGGGCATGAAGGGGTGCTGACCTCAGTTATAGTGGCACTCAGTCCACTGAAAGACAGTGGATCAAAAGGTTCAGTCCAATCTAATGTGCACAGTTAAACAGAGGGATTCTCTCTATCTTTCTTTTGCACCCCTTGGATGACCTCTTACATATCAAGCAGTTTTCACCTGCATTTTGAAGAGATTGAGAGCATTATGAACACTTACCAGAAGCAGACATTGGGAGGGGATGTGGTCAACTCGGAGTCCACCATATTGCATCAAGTGACAAGAGTTAAGTCATTCAGGGGCAAGCTGGAAGGTGTTAAGCAGACTTGTCTTGAGTTTGATGTGTAAGATTGGTATGGAAATTATCACTGGATTTTCCTCAAAACAGTGAGAAAACTGTCCAAAATGCCAGCCAACAGAAATGGTTAAAGAAAAGAGCAATAAATGTGTCAAGATTTACAGCCAGCTCATTCAAAGATAAATGCATTGGAATGATGATGATGATGATGTTTACGAATGTAGGAGTTTTATTGGATAAAATACAGAGCTGCTGCATTTCACGCGTTAGAACTTCTCATGTCTTGAGACGTAATGATAGTGCAACTTGCACCAAAGGGTAGTTTGATGCAGATTTTCTACACATATCCACATATTCACGTGTTCAACAGGAGACGAACAGTATTCTGGACCACATTGCGCGAGCCACCATTGACCTGTTTCACCAGCAGACGGAAATCAAACTGGCTGGAGGCAGCTCACCGCAGGAGGAGATCAAGTCTGTATAGTCATATGTGTGATTTCTAGTTGTTTGTTAAATGTGTAGCATATGTTCATACATGTGCTTTCTAGTTTTTTGTTAAATGTGTAGCATATGTTCAGACATGTGGTTTCTAGTTGTTTCTTAAATGTGTAGCCTATGTTCATGTAGTTTCTAGTTGTTAAATGTGTAGCATATATTCATACATGTGGTTTTTAGTTGTTTGTTAAATATGTAGCATTTGTTCATACATGTGATTTCTAGTTATTTGTTGAATGTGTAGCATATAATGATATATTCATACATGTGGTTTCTAGTTGTTTGTTAAATGTGTAGCATATATTCATACGTATGGTTTCTAGTTTGTTAAATGTGTAGCATATGTTCATACATGTGGTTTCTCATTGTTTGTCAAATGTATATAATTCTGGGAGGCTTATTTAGCAAATGACTGATACACAATTGATTCCAAAGTTTTAGTTTTTTTTCTTTTGCATTAGAAAGTTTAACAATGAATTTAACAATCTCACAATGAATTATATTTCAGTGAATTCACTCCAGATCTATTACTCCTGAAGAAACTGTTTTTATAATGACAACAGCGATGGGGAAATATTGAGGTTCTGCTTGTCCTGGCTGGAATTCTAGGCACGCTGAGGAAAATCAGCTATTTGTTTTCATTCTCTTTTCCTTTCAGGTCAAGCTCCGACCCGGAGACAGTGTGGCTAGTGGGACCGCTGATTTCCCGCCTGCCCAGCGCCATCCAGGGCAAGGTGCTGAAGCTGGCGGGGCAGGTGCTGGAGAGTGGGAACAACCTCTTTGTCTCCGCCAAGAGCAAGCAGGAGAAGGACCGCAACCTCAAGAGGTCAGCTGGCCGCTGGGGTGGAAGAGTTAACATGGCAGGCTGGGGTGGCATGGGTGTTGGTTTGTTTTGCTCTCTTTCTTTTTTGGGAGATCAGGCAGCTATCTTCATTCACCATGAGGGTTGTTGAATCACACAGCTGTATTAGGTTTTGTGGGGGGTGGAGGGGTCTTACTTCCTTCTGTTCTATTTTTTCTTGCTTTTTTCTCACTTTTCATTCTTTTTGGGGAGCTTGGGCAGTCTTTGGTGGAGATAAGGGAATGCCATTGAGCACTGCTGACCCCCTTTTGCTGTGTGTGTGTGACAGCCAGTCGCTGTTGGGTCACCAGCCCTTCCTGTCGCTGGTGCAGACCTGTCTGAAGGGGCAGGACGAGCAGAGGGAGGGGCTGCTCAACTCACTCATGTCACAGCTCGAGAAGTTCATCAACAACACCAAAGAAATTCTGGTTAGTTTACACTTTCTCTGCAAGGGGTGGGGGAGGGAGGGGGGATTAGCTAAAGACAGAATCAGGTGAAAACTCACCTGCTATGTTTGTTAAGACATTAGGGTGGCCAGGCTGCTCAAAGGACTGATGTGTTAGATGTGCATGTGGTTTTGTTTAAGTGAGTCTGTGTCTGTCAGTATGTGAGTCAGTGTCTGTCGTTATGTGTGTGTGTGTCTCTCTCTCTCTCTGCCTACATACTTTGTTGCTTCTGTGTGTCAGAATTGCACATGTTCAAGACCGTGCAGTGGCTTAATTTCAACCAGTCCGTCTTGTACACTATGCTCTTCTTCTGACACCCGCATGCTGGAAATCCAGCAATACGAACGCAAGACTCTTGGCTTTCGCACCTTCCCTTGCTTTGGGCCCCACATTTGGAATTCACTCCCACAAGACCTTAGACCATGTCATCTTTTAAAGCCAAACTGAAAACCTTCCTCTTCTCACAGTATTTCCATCAGTACCCAGTTTCTGCTACAATCAGTGTGTGTGTGTGTGTTTGTAGTGCGTTTTTATATATATTTTTATTTTATATAATACATTATTTAAATTGTTTTGGTAGGACTATGCTCTACATGTGTATAGAATATCATATTTAGGTTAATATGTATCATGTGAGCGCTAAGGGCGTTGATGAGCGCATGATAAATGTACATTATTATTAATATTGGCTGCTTTTGAACAAAGATTTCAGCTCACTTCTGTCACGTGATAAAAAAATCACTTTGTTTGAATATGCATTCAGTGGTAACTCCCTGTAAATTGGAATGCATCATCTGTGGGTCAGTCAAAGGAGAGAGAATACAATTCATTATTTTGTCATTCATTGGCTGTAGTGTTATACCCTTTAACTCTTTCATCCCTGAAAACCGCTACAGCGGTTGAGAGAATCTTTCCCTTCATTCCTGAGAACCGCTAGAGAGGGGCGGTCATGAACACTCCGTTCCTTTCGGCCGGCCGCTGCAGCGGTTCTGCCTTTGAAATCCGTGCCTATCTGTCACATGGTCAGCAGGTCAGTTCCCCCTGGCCAGTGTAACGGGACCTGAGGAATGTTTTGATAAGCCGCACAATGCTTTGATTAGCGTGCCTGGCCACTGCCAGAGTGTGGGAAAGTGTCCAGTGCACAAAATTTGTCCATTTCTAGGGATGGGGTTAGGTTATTCTGTACAGTTGGAAAAATGGCAGCAGATGAGTACAATGACAGTGATCAGTTCTCTGACAATGATGTTTATGACAATCTGGCGAAAATGATTTTGATCTGTTTGAACTGACAGGAGAGGAGAGAGCAGAGCTTGCAAATGCATTTAAAGATGATAGTGAGAGTGGTGATGATTTGGATGATGAAAACCTGCCATTGTTTTTTACCGGCTCAGCCACATTTTGAGTGGACAGGTGGGGACACTGCTGTGACACGAGACATACCTCTGATGTCCAGTGCAGATGTGTACATAGACGTAGTAAATATAGTTGTCCAAAGTTACGGTGCAAACATTGTGTATATATATATATGATAGAGACGGCACATGGATTACACTAAAATGAAACAATCATATTGTGAACTCATACTTCCTACTCTTGTGCAAACCATCACCTTTTCATCGCCATTTCAAGGACACAGACAATGTGACAAACGGAATTTCTGGAGACAGTTTCTATGTGGATGTTATCTGGGACATCAGACTGTAAGTAGGGAGCATGTTCCATTTCTCTTGGCATGTTCTGTGGGCCTGCAAAACGTTGGTTTCATCTGTTTGTCTTAAAAAAGGTATGTGTCACCTTTATTTGCACCTGTGTGTCACCCTCCTGGTGACAGTGACTCTGAAAGTGTGACCACTGCCTTCTGACTTCATTTACCTACACAGCGACATATAGGTTGCCATGGTTTTAGTAAGAGCTTGCAGACACAGATGACTCAAACCCACATACCCTCTTTCATACATTTTTTCCTTATGAAAACCCAGGAATGAAAGGACTGTTATGTACATAGGAACATAGGAATAAGGGGAAGTAATGCCAAATACGAAACAGGGATGAAAGAGTTAAGGTGGAATGCATATGTCTCAGTGTTGGGGGACACTGTACATGGAACTGTTGTGGAACAGTAGTAACCTCCTCCCGCCCCCGTCTCTCATCCCAGTTCCATTCCCTCTGTGCTCGCATGTCTGTGTGTGTGTGTGTGTGTGTGTGTTTGCTGGCATGTGTATGTGTGCAGGGAATATTATATTTTATTCATACTTGATATTTTATGTTTTATACACTTTGTACATCTATACTGGACATGACTTTGTAAAGTGCAGTGTGCAGTTAGATACTGCACTGTAGAAATGACTGCTGTTATTCTTGTGATTATTATACTAGCTGATCTTCTGAGCCCATGGTTAATAAAATCTTTACAAAAAGAAAAAGAAAAATGGAATAAGGAAGTTATAATGATTTACTGTTGTATTTTTTACAGGAGAAAACACCAGATGAAAATAAGATTCGTATGCATCTACATGAAGCACTGAGGCTTCGGCTATCATTGGTGAGTTGCATCATCGCAGTCTTTTTCTTTTCTTTCTTTTGTGAATGTTTGTGCTGTCAGTTGTATTTGTGTCACTCTCAGGCATGCTTTAAAGACAACCAAGATTGCATTCTCTAAAAACAAGTGTGTTACAAGTGCAGGCAAGAGTGTTTAAAAAAAAAAGTATTTCTAAAAATCATTATGTTTGTAACCTTACACAACTCAGTCGAGAAAATAAGGAATTTTCTTCTTACCCCCACCCCCAACCCCAGACAAATATGAAAAGGAAACAGTGGGAACATGCATAGACAGTGGGAGTCGCATGTTAACACGTGGTGTGCCACGTCACGATGGTGGTGGTGTACGCAGCGGATTATGACATGTGACCTGCTGATGATGTTACAGGTGGGAGCGATGTTTGACACGATACAGAGATCCAATGCCACCACCAGCGACTGGGCCATGCTGCTGCTGCAGCTCATCAGCCATGAGGTGGTGGATTGTCAAACCAACAGGTAACCGCAGTGCTGGCTCTGTCTGGTGGATTGTCAAACCAACAGGTAACCACAGTGCTGGCTCTGTCTAGTGGACTGTCAAACCAACAAGTAACCACAGTGCTGGCTCTGGTGGACTGTCAAACCAACAGGTAACCACAGTGCTGGCTCTGTCTGGTGGATTGTCAAACCAACAGGTAACCACAGTGCTGGCTCTGTCTAGTGGACTGTCAAACCAACAGGTAACCACAGTGCTGGCTCTGTCTGGTGGATTGTCAAATCAACAGGTAACCACAGTGCTGGCTCTGTCTAGTGGACTGTCAAACCAACAGGTAACTGCAGTGCTTGCTCTTTCTGGTGGATTGTCAAACCAACAGGTAACCACAGTGCTGGCTCTGTCTAGTGGACTGTCAAACCAACAGGTAACCACAGTGCTGGCTCTGTCTGGTGGACTGTCAAACCAACAGGTAACCACAGTGCTGGCTCTGTCTGGTGGACTGTCAAACCAACAGGTAACCACAGTGCTGGCTCTGTCTAGTGGACTGTCAAACCAACAGGTAACCACAGTGCTGGCTCTGTCTAGTGGACTGTCAAACCAACAGGTAACCACAGTGCTGGCTCTGTCTAGTGGACTGTCAAACCAACAGGTAACCACAGTGCTTGCTCTGTCTAGTGTCTAGTGGACTATCAAACCAACATGTAACCACAGTGCTGGCTCTGTCTAGTGGACTGTCAAACCAACAGGTAACCACAGTGCTGGCTGTCTAGTGGACTGTCAAACCAACAGGTAACCACAGTGCTGGCTCTGTCTAGTGGACTGTCAAACCAACAGGTAACCACAGTGCATGCTCTGTCTAGTGGACTGTCAAACCAACAGGTAACCACAGTGCTGGCTCTGTCTAGTGGACTGTCAAACCAACAGGTAACCACAGTGCTGCTCTGTCTAGTGTCTAGTGGACTATCAAACCAACATGTAACCACAGTGCTGGCTCTGTCTAGTGGACTGTCAAACCAACAGGTAACCACAGTGCTGGCTCTGTCTAGTGGACTGTCAAACCAACAGGTAACCACAGTGCTGGCTCTGTCTAGTGGACTGTCAAACCAACAGGTAACCACAGTGCATGCTCTGTCTAGTGGACTGTCAAACCAACAGGTAACCACAGTGCTTGGTCTGACTAGTGTCTAGTGGACTATCAAACCAACATGTAACCGCAGTGCTTGCTCTGTCTGGTGGACTGTCAAACCAACAGGTAACCACAGTGCTGGCTCTGTCTGGTGGACTGTCAAACCAACAGGTAACCACAGTGCTGCTCTGTCTAGTGTCTAGTGGACTATCAAACCAACATGTAACCGCAGTGCTTGCTCTGTCTGGTGGACTGTCAAACCAACAGGTAACCACAGTGCTGGCTCTGTCTGGTGGACTGTCAAACCAACAGGTAACCACAGTGCTGGCTCTGTCTAGTGAACTGTCAAACCAACGGGTAACCATAGTACTTGCTCCATCTCCTAGTCATCAGCACGGATGTCTTTTCTGCTTGCCAGGCATTAAGGGAGGAACACACCTCTGTAGATGTTGGATATCTCCATATCTCCATATGCTCTCTCCATCCTCTCCCCTCCCCCACTCTCCTCACACCCATTTGGCACTCTTACACTTCATCATGACATCACAGTGTGTGTGTGTGTGTGTGCATGCGTGCATGCTCACACCAATGAAGATGGAGAAAGAAAGGTGAGCAAGAGGTGGACAGAGGTAGAGCAGCTTTTCTTAAAAAAGAAGAAGAAAACAAAGAAAAAGGTCTGTAGCCTAAAATTCAGGTGTTTGAATATTTTGACATAGAGAAATAAAGGGAAATAGTTTGATGCAAAATTAGCAAATGTGTGTCCATTGCATTTTCAACCCATGTTTTGATGGCGGCCCCTGTACCCTGGCCTGTGTTCAACTTGTTCACAGTTTAGCAGGTGAGCTGTCTGTTCTGTTTCTTTCACAACTCTGGTTGTGCAGTGGTGTTCTCCCTGACATGTCTGTGTGTGTTGGCAGTGAGCTGTTCTACACTGTGATCGACATGCTCTCCGTGCTGGTTCATGGCACACTGATCAGCGACGGGCAAGAGAAGTTGGAGGACAACAAGAAAGTCTACCACAACCTCATCAAGAAACTCAAGGTTTGAGAGCTTTTCAACTTTTCCTCATATCCTTGGGGTGATGCCTCAGCAGTTGGTTGCACGGACAAACAGCTCCCAGGTGTGCTGGTACATCTGGAGCTTGAGAAGTGAAGCGAACTCTGTAATTTAAATGGGTCTCAGGTAGACCCTCACAGCGAGTGTGAAAGAGAAGAGCTGACAGTTCAAGGGTCATGAAGGGGCGCTGACCTCAGTTATAGTGGCACTCAATCCACTGAAGACAGTGGATCAAAAGGTTCAGTCCAATCTAATGTGCGCAGTTAAACAGAGGGATTCTCTCTATCTTTCTCTTGCACCTCATGGATGACCTCACTTGCCACAAGCGTCTGCCACAGGACCTCTGGAAATGAATCAACTCACAAGAGAGTTAATTAGCACTTGAAATACATAACACAAGCACAACAAATACCTGAGCTGCCTACAGTAACTCTCACCTGGCATGTGTGTAAATACAAGGTACATAAACTCCACCAGAGGTACGTTTCCCAGTTGCCTTTCAGTGGTAGCACAATGAACACCTGCATCTCTTCGTAGTGATCTTAGCATTACTTTTAAGTTAGTGGGTCAGTGTGAACACATTGTCTTTTGGCTACAAACTCTGCCATGCACAACTGGTATGAAACAGCAAGTCAGTGTGAAGTCAGCAAGTCAGTGTCTCTAGCTGTCATGTGCAACTTCAAGGCCGTCCTTGAAGGCTCTTGCAGCTTTACCTGTTGGTCTGTTGTCATGTCTGTGCACTGGTGGCTGCTGACAACAATACTAAATGATTAATACCTGGTCTGAGCAAAACATCCGTGGGGTGATGCCTGACAGATGAGGCAGCAGATGGGGAGATCCAAATCACCTCTGGTAGTCATACTGAGTAAAAAAAATATATATATATAAAAGGCTGTATTTGTAAAGACTGACAGTTGTTGTAACTTTATCCTGTTATTCTTAACTCTGTAGCATTATTTGTAATTGTGTGCTTTATTTGGATGAACAGAAAGAGCTTGGCGACAAGCACACGGATGCCACCGACCGGCTGCGTCAGTTGTTGCCAGTGCCCAAGCGATTCTATGAGGTGATCAGCGTGGAGCCCTTCGGCACCCTGGTGGACACCAAGGGAAACCGCATCACTGGCTTTGACTCCATTGCCAAGAAACAGGTCCATTGGCTAATTACCTTGCTTTATCTGTCTGTTAAAAAATCTTTTACAAATTTATTCATCTGTGTGTCACTTTTTTCTGCCTAGGGAAAGTGGCTGGAATATCTCGTGAATGAATGTCTTAAGTTAGGGGGGAAAAAAGTGTCCGGCATCCAATAAGTTAATAAATAAATGAATCCCTTGTTATTTGTGCTGCAAAAATCTGCTGTTATCAATCCACTGTCATGGCATAGTACTGCCTTTTAAGGTTGCTTTCATTAGGTACAGATTGTGTATAAAAATCTGTCATGGCATGGTACTGCCTTTTAAGGTTGCTTTTGTTGAGTACAGATTGTGTGTAAAAATCACATAAGCTCTCAGTAACCAAGAAGGATACTACTTTGGGGATGTTCTGCCGCTTTTATGGATGCTGACAGTACATGTACTGGATGAATTTTTGCCCTTTATTAATAATAGGGGGGGGGGGGGGGGGGGGGGCTTGCAAACAGTACTGGTGGGTTGGTAAGCTGTTTGCTCATGAGGCTGCTTTCCAGATTGTGAGGATCTTAGATTCAGCTGGAATTACAGTATAACTCTCTTAGCCTTTAATCAATTCTTTCATGGTGATGATTTTGACGGTAGACTTGTAGAGCACTCAGTATCCATGTACAAGTACAGTTCATGGTGCAGTAATGTTGTCAAAGAGACACAGCAAAAAGAAGAAAAGCCCAATGAAAAAATAAAAATTTGGAGGGATGGGACAGGATCAGTCATTGTAGCAATTCAGCAATAGGCTGAGAACAGACAAGTTTTCAGACGTCTGCCAAAGACTGTTGAGGAAGTCCATTCTCTCATAGTCTGCGGGAGAGTGTTCCAGGGCCTTGGGGAAAGAGTTTGAAAAAGCCCTGAAGCCAGACTGTTTTTTTCATGTGCCTTTCATCCACATTTGGAATGCACACTTTGTCAGTGTTTTTCTGCTCAGTGCCGATGCTCCCCGGGCTGACTGGGAACCCGTTGCCTGGCTTGTCTTTGTGCAGGGACTGCAAGTGGGGCAGAAGATCAAGATGAGTCCCTGGGAGGTGATTGAGGGCCACAAGAACCCCGCCCCCATCTCCTGGTCCTACTTCGGTGCCATCCGCCTGGAGAAGAAGACACTGACGCACGAGGACCAGCATCGCCTGCTGATGTACCACACCCACTCCCTGCGACAGCCAGACTCCCACTACATGCAGCCCCCACCCCTGCCCCCTGAGGAACTGCAGCCACCTCCAGAAAAAGTGGTCAGCATTGGGTGTTTTTTTCTTAGCGGGCTTCTGTCTCTGTTTAGCTTTAACCCTTTTTGTGCATCACAGGTCCTTCAAAGAGATGAGTTTTGCAGAGGAATTGAACCAACCAGAAATGCTCTTTTTCTACACCTTTGCTTGTCCAGGGTTTGCATGAGAAGTCAGAATTCAAACATGATCTCCTATGATGTCAGACAGGCAGAAAGAAAACACTTCATCAAGGACATGATAGAAATCACTTCATCAAGGACATCATGTGATAGAAAACACTTTGTCAAGGACAGCTAGAAAATACTTCATCAAGGACATCATGTGATAGAAAACTTCATCAAGGACGTCATGTGATAGAAAACACTTCATCAAGGACATCATGTGGTAAAAAACACTTCATCAAGGACATCATGTGGTAGAAAACACTTCGTCAGTGACAGATAGAAAACACTTTGTCAAGGACATCATGTGGTAGAAAACCTGATCAAGGACATCATGTGATAGAAAACCTGATCAAGGACATCATGTGATAGAAAACACTTCATCAAGGACATCATGTGGTAGAAAACCTCATCAAGGATATCATGTAATAATAATAATAATACGTAATTCTTATATAGCGCCTAATCCAACTTGACTGGCTCAAAGCACTTCACAATTCAAAACAAGAATGGAAATGTGATAGAAAACATTTCATCAAGGACAGAGAAAACACTCCATCAAGGACAGAGAAAAAACACTTCATTCAGGACATCATGTGATAGAAAACACTTCATCAAGGACATCGTGTAATCTCATACGGGTGTGGGCATTCTTGGTTGGGGAAATGGGAGGAAAAGGGGACCTTCTTTGTTGTTACTGTTTTTGCTCTCTCATTGGAGCTCAGGGTGAGTCAGAACTGTGTGAGGTTTTGTGTCTGTGCTTCTGCATATGTGTGCATGACATGTCACATCTCTGTGTATGCATACACACACACTCTCTCTCTCTCTCTCTCTCTCTCTCTCTCTCTGTTGCTCCTGGTAATGCTGCTGTTAAAAATTTAATTTTAATTTTATTTCACATGCATTGGGCATTTGAGATTAAAACAAACAAAAAAACAAGACATTTTTAAAATCCAAGTAAAATGCTTTGCATCACTTGCCTGTGTGCTGTTTCTTGAAACATTTTTTGCCTGCGTGCCATGACATATGGGTTGGTATTTTCAGGAAGAAAAGCCAAAGGAGATTGTGGATGTCCAGGCACAAGACACAAGCAGGAAGAGCAACAAAAACAAGCGGCGTGCTCGCAACAAAGCACAGGGCGGTTCCAGCTACATGCAGGTGAGGTGCTGGGATTCAGTGCTGTTTGCTGGATCTGTTGTCAGCGAAGGTCTCCACGGTACTCAGGGTGTCCATACACTTCTTGGAATACAATCTGCTTTCCACACCAGCTTTTATCCAGTGTCGCCTCCCCCGAACCACAGGTGTTGTGTGGGGAGGGGGGAGGGTGTAACAGGCTAGTGACCTTATCTGGCAAGCTACTAGGCCCACTCTGTGTCAGCTGAGTCCAGGCTGGGTGGGGTGGGGGTGGGGGGGGGGGGGGGGGGGGGGGGGGGGGAACTGGTGTGTAGGATTTTTAGAGTAGGGGGTTAGGGTCATGATGGGAGTAAAACAGGGTGATAATGGGCCGCAAGAATAAGCCATCTGGGTTAGTTTGTTGTAGATAATTATAATTTCTATAATTGCTTTTAAAAGAACGAATTTTCATTAGGTAACTCCTGTAAAGCAGTAAGTTTGATCTCATGTGTAGCTTTGGTGTCGATTGGATTTCTTATGCATTTATTTATGAATGACTTTATGTAGTTTTGTCCTTATGCTTTGTTATCTACTTCTTTTCTGTTAACCACCTGTATTTCTTTGTCAAAAATGAAAGATGCATTTTTTTGGCGTTTCCACAGCAACCAGGGCAGCTGCGGCCGTACCCATACCAGCAGGAGCCTATCATGTACCCTCCTCCATCAGGTCCCCATTCTAACTGGTACGCTGCCCAGCAACCCAAGTACTACCCCCCTCCCATGGGTCAGCGGCCCCCTCACTTCAGCATGCCCGCTGGCCCCACCAAGACCGCCCTCAACACCATGATCCACCAGCGCCGCAACACCCACGGTCACCTGCCACAGGTGGGTCACAACAGTAATAATAATAATAATGATGATGATGAAATAGTCATCAAAAGCAAACTTCTGACATAAAAATAGAGCTCAGCTTGCTGTGCATAATTCAGCCATAAACTACATCTTCGTTCAGACACCTCAAGCAGAAAACAACAATGGCTACAAGCAGTTCAAATCACAAGAAGCTAAATAGCAAGTCATACATGACACACACACACACAAATATATGCACCCCCCCCCCCCCAACCACACACACACACATTCACACACACACTTGCCAGATCGATAATTTTGAAAATGTCTTTGTCTTTCGCCTACAGCCTCCATTCTTATCAGCATACAGCAAAGCAGAGAGTGCAATGTTTGGCCTCCCCATCTGTCATATTGTCCCTAAGTTGCATTCCTTTTTATTTCCAGAGATTGTGTGTTGCAAGAAAGCCATATGTTGTACTCACGTGTGTCCAGTCTCCAGCGCACGGTGTGCATGGCTAGTGTGCCAGCTGCTAAAGCTGAATGATGATGTTACAGGGCCAGTGTGCTGGCTGCTAAAGCTGAATGATGATGTTACAGGGCCAGTGTGCTGGCTGCTAAAGCTGAATGATGATGTTACAGGGCCAGTGTGCTGGCTGCTAAAGCTGAATGATGATGTTACAGGGCCAGTGTGCTGGCTGCTAAAGCTGAATGATGATGTTACAGGGCCAGTGTGCTGGCTGCTAAAGCTGAATGATGTTATAGGGCCAGTGTGCCGGCTGCTAAAGCTGAATGATGATGTTACAGGGCCAGTGTGCCGGCTGCTAAAGCTGAATGGTGATGTTACAGGGCCAGCCAGGCAGTCAGAACCTGTACATGATCCAGAAGCAGCATAACCAGAGTCTGCTGCGACAACACATCCTGTCCAAGAACCGTGGGATGGACCCTGGCATGTACCCGGGAGCTGGTGCCATTCCCCCCAACTCCTCCCAGCCCAGCGCCATGGGCCACATGATGGGGCAACCTCAGGGTGAGTACCACTCCTCCTCCTCTTTCCACCAGGGGTAGCCACAATCAGTCATTCTCATTAGTCTGCTGCTAGTATGTGTAATCTGTGTGTTTCCATGCCACTGGCTGTGAGACCTTCTCTTGTCAAAAGCCAAAGGTGGACAAGGGATCTTTAATGTGATCTGTGTGTTTCCATGCCACTGGCTGTGAGACTTTCTCTTGTCAAAAGCCAAAGGTGGACAAGGGATCTTTAATGTGAGCAGTAATCAGTAATGAGTGATCTCGGTGCATGCTGTGCACTCAAAGGCAAGACGGGCTCTGAGAAGTGCGCAAGTATTATAATGGTCTGTCACCCTGTCGCGTTCAAGAGTCAGACTTTGGTCACAGGATATCCAGCCCAGTGCGTTAGGTAATGAGCCGTGAACTGGTGTCCTGAGACATGATCCTGTTTCTAAGAGGTGCATCAGGGTTAGGGGTGGTGTTTTACAAAAATCATTTAGGGGAGAGGGGAGGAAGAGCAGGAAATAGGGAGAAGGTACAGGCACACGACAAGTCATTCACATTTGTAGCTGATAATAATAATAACAGATATCACTTACAGAGCACAAATCATTTTGCAAAACAAAAACTTGATGCACTGAATGGACCATGCGTGTGTGTGTGTGACAGGTATGCAGGGTGGCTACTACCGGTCGATGCCGGCACAGCAGCCAGGGATGATGGACCCCATGAGCAGCGGCATGATGTCGCCAGGGTTCAGCCAGCCCTCGTACACCCCACCCCAGGGGGCACCCATGATGCAGGGCATTCCCACCCAGCAAGGTGGCTACATGCCCCAGCAGCCCATTCCACAGGGCCAGCAGTTCCCTGCTTCAGCAAGGTGAGTGCTACATGCCACAGCAGTTCCCTGCTTCACCCAGGTGAGTGCTACATGCCACAGCAGTTCCCTGCTTCACCCAGGTGAGTGCTACATGCCACAGCAGTTCCCTGCTTCACCCAGGTGAGTACTACATGCCACAGCAGTTCCCTGCTTCACCCAGGTGAGTACTACATGCCACAGCAGTTCCCTGCTTCACCCAGGTGAGTGCTACATGCCACAGCAGTTCCCTGCCCCACGTTCCCTCTACAGTGACTGGAAGCCTTGTGGGGGGGGGGGGGGGGGGGGGGGGAAGCAGATGCGATCAAGTCTGTGACAGTAATTATTAGTCTAGGAAAGGGCATTGAACAAAAGGTGGGATGGACACAGGTAGGAGGCCAGTCCGGCCACAGTGGGTGGAAGACTGTGAGACTAGGTGAAGTTTATCAGAGCGGAGGAAAGGTTCTTTGCTGCACTAGCCCACAGACTGTCAATGACATAGAGTAAGATTAGGATGACATGATCCTTTAAAGCAAATGTGTGTGTGAAGCAAGCTCAAAACCCTTAGTCCTCAGTGCACATTATAATGGTGCTGACCTGTACTTTAGATGAATTCAGCTCAGCTAAAATCCGGTAGTAGGAGTTCATGGTCTCACTGGGAATATATGACAGGAATGCCCTTTTTGCGTGAACTTGAGGACTGCTTTTGATTGATGGATGAGAACTATTTTTGATCCTGCACCTGTGCTGAGATGCAAAGTGCACCTCATTGGCACCAAACAGTCTTGATCTTGACAGGATGCAGTCCCAGATGGGCGGAGCTGCAGGCATGCAGACGCCCACCACCGGCATGAGTGGCATGTCAGGCTACAGTCAGATGGGGCCGGGGCCTGCCCCCCAGCACCAGGGGGCCTACATGGGCCAGTTGTCCAACGTCCAGATGCGGCAGCAGCATCTCCGTCAGCAGCAGCAGTTGATGGCCTTGCAGCAGCAGCAGCAGCAACAGCAACAGCAGCAGGTGAGGCCGAGTCTGGCTGTTGGTGGAGTGAACAGTTGTAGGTATGCCGGTCAGGTCAGAGGTGGGGTAAGGGATGCTTTGGATACCCACATTCCTTTGCCTATTGTTTTCCCTTCTTCTTTTCTTTGTACTCATCCTCTCCTCCACAGTAACGGGGGGGGGGGGGGGGGGGTTACCAGCTTTGTCCAAATAATTTCTTTTGAACCACCAGCCTTTTGTACTCACCTTGGTGTGGTGGTGCATATCATGGGGCAGTGTCATGCAAAAAAATTGGGTCACTCTCTTCACGGTCAAGGTTACAGTGAGGGCTTATATGATCAAAATATGACTGTTTCAACTATATCTTCCAAACTAAAGGTGTTTTTTGTTTGGAAGCAAACTCTGTCAGTTGTTTTGTCATTTCTATATTTTCGGTGCCACTCAGATCTTTGCAACCAAACCTAGGTGTAAGGCTGTATGTACTGTTACTGATAGCCAGGGTAGTGCAAAGTGGGATAGAGTATACTGACACTAATAATAACTACATCACAGTATTTAGGCACTCAGCCAGAGATATGAGTATGTGCATGTGTGTGTGGTAGCTTACATTGCATTGTCAGATTGTTGCATTTAACGTTATTTATTTATAACTTTTATACGTGGCTGATTGTGATGTTTTTCTATTTGTTAATGCATTGTATGAGTGGAATGTCACCAAAACAAATTCCTGTGTACATTTAAATGTCACTGGCAAATAAATATCCATGTATCCTTGCTGCCTCAGCAAGCACTCATCAGTGGTTCTTTTTCTGCCCAGCAGCCAGGGCAGCCGGGGCAAGTGGCTCAGCCAATGCAGCAACAACAGCAGCAGACCGCCGCCCTCGTGGCTCACCTGCAGCGAAGGATGTCTTCCGGCATGCAAGGCCCGCCCCCTCCTGCCCCTGCACCCCACTTCAACAACTATGGACAGTACTGAGGTGTTGAAGCCCCCCTCCCCCCTGCCCCACTTCAACAACTATGGACAGGACTGAGGTGTTGAGGCCCCCACCCCCACTCCCTGCACCCCACTTCAACAACTATGGACAAGACTGAGTGTTGAGGCCCCCCCCCCTGCCCCCCTTCAACAACTATGGACAAGACTGAGGTGTTGAGGCCCCCCCCCTCACCCCCTCACACTTGACAACTGGTTTGGCCCCCACCCCCCACTTCAACAACTATGGACAAGACTGAGGTGTTGAGGCCCCCACCCCCACCCCTTGCACCCCACTTCAACAACTATGGACAAGACTGAGGTGTTGAGGCCCCCACCCCCACCCCTTGCACCCCACTTCAACAACTATGGACAAGACTGAGATGTTGAGGCCCGCCCCATTTCAACAACTCTGGGCAGTACTGAGGTGTTAAGGCCCACCCCATGTAACTGAGTACTGAGGTGTTTAAGCCTGTCCCCAGCACCTCACTTCAACAACTCTGGGCAGTACTGAGGTGTTGAGGTCCACACAGAGGCCTCACCTCAACAACAACCAACAGGAGGCATCAAGGCCAGTGCCCAGAGCCCTCACTTAAAGCACTGTGAACATCAAGGCCCACTTCCAGCTCCTGCAGACATCATCCCCATGGCCTACTTTTGCAATCTTAGATGTTCAGCTGCAGGCATCTTTTACTGGATAGACGTAGTGCTGAGGCGCTGCTGCCAGCTCGGGCATATTTAGCTTTTGGGGGGGCCAATGGTGCTTACGAGGCACATGTTGATGTTGTGCCTCTTTTTAAACTTGTGGACAGTAGTTGTAGGGCTTCTTTCATTTTGGCAGGCAGTGCCAAGACCCGTTGCTGTGTTGGCCCAGTCTAGAATTTCCATTGAAAGTGCTGAGGCCTAAGGCCCTTCCACAAATGCATTTCATTTTAACTGTTGGAGACCATGCCGAGCACCACTTTCCACAATTATTATAAACTGAACTTACTTCCACAAAGTCAGGTTCTGCTGTAGCCTGTGTAGACGGAGTGCAAAGGTCTTCCACACATGTCTCACTTCAGCTCTTGTGCAGTGCTGGCAGTGCCGGTGCCTTGAACTTGCTCCCTTTCAAACAGCACTGAGGCCTCCTGCAAACTAGTCTTAAACTGATGTCGCCTCCTGCGAACTAGTCTTCAGCTCTTTCTGTTTCAAACATCACCTAGGTCTCCAGCAAACTAGTCTCACTGTAGTTGTGGTGACTGTGCCAAGACCTGACTCAGCACTAACTGTTATGGACCAGCGCCAGGACACCTTGCACCCTTCAACTCTTACCAACCATACAGACTTAAAGGCAGGGAGTGCAGTCAGAATCTGTGAAGAGAATTCCGATGTGGAGAGAATGAAAGTGCTGTAATTACTGCCATACTATTTAAATTGTGAATGAAACAGGCTATTTATTTCTGGCCAGGTGGGTTTCTTGTAGCAGTGGAGGGGGTGATGCACAAGAAAGATAGGAAGCAAACATGTTTGCTGCTGAACAGGTGGATGAGAGAGTTGTTTGTGCACAGAGACCAGTGTGTGTGTGTGTGTGTATGTGCGTTTATTTGTGTTTGCATGGTCATGTGTGTGCATGATAAAGAGACCAGAATGAAATTTTGATTTCATTACAATTCTTATCCTTTTATATCATGTTGCATCCCACATTGTACAGTCAAAAATAATACATTCATTCATCTTTGCTTTTATGAATAATGCCAGTGTGTACATTTTGTGTAAAATAAATCAACATCTACAAGTTTTTTGGTGGTGTCAAACATTTGTAACCAACCCTGGTATGGTGGTGCATCATCATGAGCTGGAGTGTTGTGTGAAAACAGTAGCTTTCTATCTTCAATGTCAAGATGAGGGTAACTTTTTAAAACAGATTGCATTTAGTCTTTACTACTAAAGACTAAAGTGGACACCATCCACACGAAGGACATGATGATACAGGGACCTGGCTGGTTGGCTGAACTATAACCCACAATCCAGGGGCCAGGTCTTCATGTCTTGTTATGGCTGGGTCAGGGACTTGGTCTCAACTTCATGTGTGCAGCACGTACCAAAGCTGGCCCACCTTCTGATAAGAGAAGGCTCAACAACCTGTGAAGACACACTGATGACATGTGACCAGATTTACTTAGGCTAAATGTCTAAGCTATTGTAGGCTAAAAATGTTAACCAGGCTAAGCTATTCTAACTGAACTGTCACACACTGAGACCACTGTGGCAGAACTCAGTGAAAAACTTTCCTATCTTGCCAAGAGGAGTCTGGCCTGCTGGTAATGCATAGTAGTATAACAAATCAGAAGGAGGATTGTGGTCGCCAGTCACAGTCCAAGGAAAAATGGCCATACATACAAAAGCATGTCAGACTGTAATGTTTATTAATTTTTTAATACAGAATATCATGCAACATTGTCAAACTTAACAATCAAAAAATCTTTTTAAAACAATCTGCATTTTAATACTTAAAAAAACATGTTGAGAAACATTCACAAAAGAAAACACTGATCAGGAAAAGTCTAAAACAACATACACTGAACAAAAAATTTAAGAAAAAGGCAAGGCACGCATGTTGGTGTAATTAAAAGATCTTTGCACACAAGGAACTTGGTCGCACAGCGCAAAACAAGACAACACAACAAAGACAGCCATTCAAAACATTCTGGTGAGTAAAAATGACAATACAAAAACCACCCTCAAATTTTCTGCCTTTGTCATCACCACCCAAAATCTGTGGTCATGGTCTATTTCTTGCCATGGGTAAAAATGAAGATTGCTGGACGCATGTCCATGCTGTACACTGACACACATGCTGTCCATTTCACTCTGAGTAGAGCAAATGAATGAATTGTGAACAAAAGCATGACATTCAGATGAGCAACTATGGACACTGACTGATGCATTTGAAAATGGGGTGAATCTGACGAATCTGTTAAGATTGTTAAATACATGTAGTTGCAACAGCTGGTAAGAAAACACAATTTTTTATCAACTGTGAAGGATACCAAGCAAAAACAGTAAAGCAGTCCAGAGAAACATTAGCAACTAAAATGTTGCACAAAACCTGTACAACACATGAGCAAAGCAAGCCAGGGCTGCACATCATGTGTGTAACTTGTACATCTGATAAACAAAGTAAGGCAATGGTGCACACTGCTTGTGTAACCTTGCATAATGGGTGAACACAGCGAGGCAGTGCTGTACACCACTTGCATAACACTGACAGACACAGCTAGGCAGCTCTGCAAATAAACAGCAAGGCAGTTCTGCACACCACTTGCAACACAGTACGACAGATGATGGTACAAACCAACAGACAAACAGCAAGGCAATGCTGAACACCACTTGCACCATTGTAGGACAGATGAAGGTACAAACCAGTAGACCAACACAGCAAGGCAATGCTGTACACTGCTTGCATAACACTGATACAAACACAGCAAGGCAATGTTGTACGAACACTGCTTGCATAACTGCTAATGACAAACACAGCAAGGCAATGCCGAACACTGCTTGCATAACACTGACAAACACAGCAAGGCAGTGCTGAACACTGCTTGTATAACACTGACACTGTGACATAAGCAAAGCAATGCTGAACACTGCTTGTATAACACTGACAGATGAGTACAGCAAAGCAATGCTGAACACTGCTTGTATAACACTGACAGATGAGTACAGCAAAGCAATGCTGAACACTGCTTGCATAAAGTTGAGAAACAAAGCAATGCTGCACCACTTGCATGGCAATTTGATGATAAACACAGCAAAGCAATGTCTGGGCAGTGAAGATGTTTCTGTCAAGCAGGGTGAGGTTGTATGATTTATACTGCATAAAAAACTTTTCCAGTACCAAACTTGTAGAGAAGTTCAGATATAAAATTCACAGGGCCACAGGGCGTAATCAACATGCAAAATGCTCATCTCTCAAGCAAAATGATTACTCGAGTTATGAATTACTTCAGTGCAGCACTGTAAAATTACAACCATGTTAAAATTACAACGTAAACATCTAGTTTTTCTTTCAATGTAAGGCAAGACCATCTGTAAATATGCTGTGACCATTGATACAAACTCTTAATGTCCACAGCAGTTCACTTGAACAAGGGTGCACAATGTGGGCAAACTCGGTGTTCACAGAAGAAACTAGCTGGTAAAACAGTCCTATAGTTATATTCACAAACTGTGACAGTAAGTTGACCCATAAAGGTAATGGAGCTATAAATTGTACCACAAAGTGCTCCATTCCCTTTTTCTTTTTACACTGGTGAAAAGCCCTGGAAGTAAATGATCGCATTCAAAACCGATATTACAGTAAAAGGCAAAAAGGATTCACAACTGCAGTTTCATTTTTACACACTCCAGTAACCATTCACAGATGCATCTGTTTGGATTCCACAACCAGCTAAACAAAACCAACAAACCAAACAGAAAGCTACACATACAAACAAAACCGCTGAACAAAAATGAAACCAACATCTACTAAGTACTGACTGCCTTTTGTACAAGTATATGGGCAGTTAAGCACCCACAACCCCTTCAGTATGATTTGTAAGCCTGACAAAAAAGTGGTTGAGTTTACTCACGTTAACCACTCTCCATCCCCCCCCACCCTCCCTCCTTTGGAACAGCAAACGTATAAATTATAACCCTTCTGATAAACTGTTCGGTGAAGACCCCCTCTCCCCCACCCACCAATCTTGGGACAAGAGTCCTCAGTGGCCAAATCTCATTGTCTAGTGTTTAACAGGACAAACATACCTGAGACACTGCACAGAAGCCTTGCAAAAAATAGCAGAAGGAAATTAAAATAATAAAAGTCTTATGAAATTCAGATCGTAAGTCAGAGCTACAGCCACATTAAAAGCTCGTTTGCTCATTTTTGATTTGAGGTACTGATTTGATTTAATGCACATGATCTCACTCCAACAGGCTTAAAACCGTCTTTCTACTTGAGTTCATCTATGACTAGCGTATTACAAAGCAGCTACTGAAAAGTGTTATGAAGCAAGCTATAAAATAAACTTTAAAAGGGTGAAATACTTTTATGTTTTAAATATGTAAAACAAAGCCTGTTCCTGTCACCAACTATTGATGACGCATAAACCATAAAGCAAAGAAAATCATTCAACTCTCAAAGAACGAACACGTTTCAAAGTAATTCTAACAGTAAACATTTCCCAAATGGAACAGTACAAAATTGAGAACAGCGTGACCCTGTCATGCTAAAGGGGCCACAAAAGCCTGCTTCCTTTACACCCCGACCCAGCACCAGTCGGCCAGTTGAGACAGGAGGTTGCTGTGGGTGTGAGCTGGAGGCACATCACAAACCAGTCTCTGCAGCAGCTTGCGCCACAACCCTGCTGCCATCACCACAGCTCTGAGCGCTGCAGGTGACGAACATTTCTGGCTGGAGTGGATGGCCGCTGGTTTCCCTCCCCTCTCAAAATGGCCGCCATCTCAGACTGGTTGTGGGCTCGTTCATAATTCCTCATACCCTCCCCGGGACGTGTGCGAGGTGGGTTGGGTGGCGTTTTCCTGAAAAAGAATAAGACCAGTAGTGTTATCATTTGCTGTAACAGCAGAGGCAGAGTTCCCAGTGGGTTTGTGTGATTCTTTTCATCATGAAGAGCCACTGGGAGCCACTGCATGTTAATACAGTCATCAGTGGCATGTCACTTTCAGTCTAGATGAGTACCCATTCCTGAAAAACAGTGTTTCAAGTAGTTACATCTGCTTCACAATCATGTCACCACTCAATTGTATTTGTCATGTTTTATTGTTATAGTTATATTGATTTAAAAAACAAACAAAAAGACGAAGAAAAGCATGTCCAGAAAAAAACCTGAAAATATATCTGTTCTGAATCTGTACATGGAAGTCAGCTTCAAAGTACACAAAATAGCACAATGCAAACCAACAAGCTTTTCAGTGGTTCTCTTCTTGCTAACATACCACAGTAGGAAAGTTTGCAGGCTTTCACACTCTCAAAACAGACTGAAAACACTGTCTCAAGAATGGACCACTCAGTTCTTTTACTTTCAGTCTGTCATTGTTTTAACTTTGGTGTAAATTTGTTGCAAGAAAAGTGGAAAAGTTCCTCCATGGAGTGAATTTAATCTGACTTCCCTAAAAAAAAGAAAAAAAAAGCTAACATTTCTTTACACTCTTCCCCTCCCATTAGCCCCTAGACCATTAGCAAGAATATTGGTTGTTTTTAGAAATATGATCAGTTTTTAGTACAAAACACGTTTTGCTATCAAAAAGAGCAATCATACTTCCAAAACAATAATTTGTTTCGCAGGGCAAGTGGCATTTTCTTCAATCATGATTATGCTTAGGAAGCAGGCATAACTCATTCAAAGTGCAGAAAACAAACCACCCTTGGGAATGGCATAAATGGTATTACAGTAACATAATCTTCAATATAATCAAGGAGGTCACTCTACGGAAGAAGAACACAGCACTTTTACCCGGACCACTTCTTCTTCTTCTTCCGTAGAGCGGCCAACATCATTTTGTTGATGGTTCTGTTGCTACTTACTAATTACGTTCAATTATTACTACGTCACTTGATGCTCTCTGCCAGCAGCCGTGCACTGCAATATGTGGAAGGTTTCCAATGAGTTAAGAAGAACCTGTTGCATGCCTGACAGTGGAAATGTCCAGCATGCTGAGTCAACTTACGGTGACAAGGACTCCATCATATGTGGCTTTGGCCTCGTCTCCCTTACGGGACTGGTCTGCGGCGGGTTGTCACTGCGCATGATGTCAAACATGGAGTCGCTGGTGTTCTTCACTGCAATGCCCTCACCCTCTGGCCGCATGCGGTGTGCTGGGGGCACTTCATCCCAGCCTCTGAAACACATGCAAAGGGAACATTACACAAGGGGAACATCATTCAACAGGGGAACATTATTGCACGGGGGAACATTATTCAACAGGGGGAACGTTATTACAGAGGGGAACATTATTAAACAGGGGGAACATTATTACACAGGGGGGAGGGGGGATTATTATACAGGGAAATCATCATTACACAGGGACAATATTAAACTGGGGGAACATTATTACGCAGAAGGAACATTATTACACAGGGGATCTTTATTAAACAGGGAGAACATTCTTGGGAGGGTGGTGGGGGGGGGGGGGGGGGGGTGGACACAGTCATTAAACAGGGAAAGTATTATACACATTGGGGGCATTATTACACAAGGGACTCTAAGTCTAATGTACTTTCATGTTTTGTTTATTGAATAATCCCTCTGCTGTTTCAAAATGTGGCACAGTAAATTTCTATATTTCCAATCAAAACTGAGTGTCAACAAGTGAACAACACAAAAACAAAGAAAGGTTTGCAAAAATGATATAATGCACTGTAAATGCCTTTCAGTGGGTGAAACAGTGTCAAGCACACAACTGTGCCCATCCTCGATTGATGTGGGTGTTATAACTGCACAACTACTACAGATCTCAGGTCGTGAATTTTCTGGCCACGCCTCTGCATCCCCTGACCACACAGACAAACAGACAGACAATGCTGCCAAGCATGCTGCCGCCATAACTTGTCCCAACAGACAAACACTGTGTGCAGCAGGGGGAGGTGTGGGTGTGCTCACACCTCCATGCCGAGAGGGGTCTGTGATCAAAGGTAAACAGGCACACATGTCACTCTCTTCTCAAACACCTCCATATATTCATCACCCTCACACACACTTGGGATGGAGCTGACAGAGCATGGGGTCAAGAGAAAGAGAGGGTTAGGGGGAGGGACAGGATGTATGATCAGAATGAAGAATGTGTGTGTGTGTGTGTGTGTTTGTCTGGGCATGTGTGTGCATGCGTGCGTGTGTTTGTGTGAGTACAGGTGCTTGTGAATTTGTGTGTGAGTGCATGCGTGTGTGCGTGTGTGTGTGTGTGTGTGTGTAAGCCTACATGCATGTGTGTCAGTGTGTTTGTGATTGTCTGCATGCATGTGTGTGTGTGTGTGTGTGTGTGTGTGTGTGTGTGTGTGTGTGCGTGTGCGTGCGTGCACCTGGTGTATGCAAGCAAGGAAGTGAGGTGGTGACTGCATGCATACATATGAGTGGGCTGTGTGAGTATGCATGTAAGCGCACACAAACATCAAACATACCCAAAAAGGTTTAAGCATGGAACTATGGAGGCTACAAGTCTACAAGGCTCACTTTTCAAAATGACAATGTCTGTAAAACATGAATGATACTGCCATAACTAAGGTGTCACTTGCCTCCAACACATTCAACATAATACCTCATTTGGTACACAGAGGCACTCCTGTCACTCTCATGACACTCACGCAAATGCTTGAATTATTAAGAGACTGCTTGCAATTAAATTTTTGATTGTTCTTTAATGCATGAGGTTAACAACAACTTTTTTAGACTGGGATGAATAAAGCATTCTTCTTCTTCTTGTTACAGACTAAAAGGAACATATATAAAAGGAACAAGGAAGAGCATAATATATAAGAGACTGAATGTTTTTTTAAACAAAAGACCTGCCACTTTTCCATTCTATGCTGCGGTCTTCATCCACCTCAAGTCTCTGTTGTCCATTTAAGTTGTGTGTAAACTGAATTCTGTACAATCAGTATGCTCATGCAAGTGGGTGCCTAGAGAGAGAGAGAGAGAGAGAGAGAGAGAGAGAGAGAGAGAGAGTGTGTGCGTGTGTGTGTGTGTGGGGGGGGGGGGGGGGGGAGTGCATGTATGTATATATGTGCTTAATATAGTTCCTACGGACAAGATTTTGCACTTTATAAATACTTTAATCTTTATTATGGTATTGAAATTGCTGTAATTTCCACATTACTGAATTTAAATAAATAAATTTAGATTTAATAATTAAAATCCAGACTAGAATATGTGCAGCACAGTGTTCGACCAAATCTGCACAACTGTCAGATAATAACATTCCAGGTGCACACCTCAAAAAGCTGACATAAAGCACAGAGAGACAAGTCAGTGCCTGGTGCAGTGAGTCATGTGCATACAGATAAAACACAGAAAGAGGAAGGGCACTTTCACATAGTCTGTTCACCTGCAGGGCCTCACAAGTTTTAGCACTCCAGCAATAAAGTAGACCCTCATCAGCCCCCCCCCCCCCCCCCCCCCCCACCCACATAATCTATGGTTGACTAAGTGCTGACTAGACTCAGTTAATTACACAACTCCAGGACTTAATACATGGAGACCTTGCTAACATGCAGAAAACAAATCTGTTTAAAAGTGAGTTATATATAATCAAACTGTGATATATCCCATACTGAGGTGCATCAACTAGGTGAATGTTGTCCATAAAGTCTGCACTTAAATGTTTAAAATGCTACACTGACTATATGAATATATACAAAAACTGTACAGTACTAACCATGGGAGACTCAGACCCAACAGGCTTTGTGAATTTGTGAAGTGGTGGCAGGCCAGCAACTATGACTTTGAGCAATAATCTATGACTTTGACAAAATAAATTCCACATAGCATGTAGCTACTGACATCATGAAGATGAGTCATGTCTACACTGACACAGATGTACAGCGTGTGTGTGTGTGTGTGTGTGTGTGTGCGCGCACGCGCATGTGTGTGCCTGCATACATCCATGTAGGCATATGTGTGTGTGTGTTTGTGAACACATGCATGAGCAAGTATAAATGCAAGTGAACCAAATATGCTGATCTGCATCATGTACATTTCAGCATACTATGCACTTTCACACAGACACACACACTGCATACACAGTCACTCTCTGTCTCTCTCTCTCTCAAACACACACACACAAGCAAATCATAAATCTCGCTCTCTCACACACACACACACATGTGTGCGCACGCACCCAGTCAGTAAACTTGCATTACCAAGCACACACACTTATGCATACAAGCATATATCATAATTCTCTCTCTCTCACACACACACACACACACACACACACACACACACACACACACTCACACACACACACACACACACACTCAGCAAACTTGCATTTCCATGCATGCGCACATGCACGTGCATGTGCGCACACACAAACAGCACAGTCAGCAAACTGGCTGGTGTTGTGTGAGAGGCAAGGGAAGAGTATGTGTCCTCAGAGGAGGACAGAGCCCCAGTGTAAGCTGCTGCTGACCAATATTGCCTCAGCCCTGGACACACACCCCCAGTTTGAACCACAAACCACACTGTTGTCTCTCCCCACACCACCACCACTGTAAGCACCTGCTTGATCGCAACGCCAACCCACTCTCTTTTGTTCTCTCCAAAAAACCTGCTTGTTTATGTGCCAGAAATAACAGAACTTGCGTTGGATTGAAAAGTGTTTGTCTCGTATTTTCTTAATTCTCAACACACACACATGCACAGCCCCAGAATACTGATTTTTATTTTGAAATATGCAGTCTAAATTTAAGCTGTGCCTAATAGTAATAAAAGAAACAAACTCTGATGAATACTTTTGTGAATTCAGTGGAAGTAGGAGGAGGTTGTCAGATTAAAGAGCTAGCCAAGGAGGTGGTTGCTAATTAGATTAAAATGTAGGCACTGGAAGTGATTGTACATGTATGTAACAAACTGCAACATTTTGATTGGAAGGAAGCTGTGAGGATTTGGTCCAGAGGTCTACTGAGAACTTGAAACTAATGGCATAGCCACAACAGCTCAGAAACAAAACTTTAAACTTATGGTCACAGGTGTAACTGGAACAGCTGAACAGAACTGAGAACTAATGGTCACATGTATAACTGGAATAGCTGTTCAAACAAAACTTGAAAACTAATGGTCACATGTGTAACTGGAATATCTGAACAGAACAGAAAACTAATGGTCACATGTGTAACCGGAATATCTGAACAGAACAGAAAACTAGTGGTCACAGGTGTAACTGGAATAGCTGATCGGAACCTAAGACTACCAAAATAAAGAAGTTCCAGCATCTTCAATACACATCTTCACAATGCACATGTAGCACAGCACAAGCTGCCTTGAAAAGTCATGGCAGTAGACAACATAAATTCATGTCCTTGCCATCCATGGAAGCAAAGTATTCCAGGATCATTATGCAACAATTCATTTTACAAACTGTTCACATTTAACACATAAAGGGCTGTGGCCAAGTGTTTGGCACTGGATTCAGAATGGAGAAGTGCAGTAAGCTCCCCTAGCCTTACAGCGGCGGGCAAAGTCCTCTGAAGAAGACATAAAAAAGAAACAGCCCTACAGACGTAAGCTTGCCAAAGACTCCTTTCAAAGCAGAAAAACAACAACTGCTTTTTACTGCAGGAAAACAAAACAAAACACACACACACACAAACTCGACCTTGCAAAATTCTGCAGAAAATGGAATAAATGCACCAATGTTAGGGACCAAGTGATGGGCAGCTCTGTTGCCACTGGCTTGCAGCCCCATATTCTACAACTCACAATGTAGTCTACAGACATGGGTGCCGCAGCAGCCAGTTGGCACAGTGGTCTTAGGTCACACTCACATGGGCAGGCTACGACTAGGTCACAGTTAATTAATGCCCAGCTTTGCAGCTGTTTGGCGAAGACCTTTCAGAGTAAGACAACTGTTGACTCGGGCCTTAACTCCTCCCTGGCTTCCTTCCACCCGCCCAGTTTACTCACAGCATCCTGCTGTTGACACTGCTGCCCTCAAGCCTGGATTCCATGGCCTGCTGTTACTTGCTGCCCCTGATGGCTTGGTGTTACCGACCAGCCAGCCAGTGTTACTTACTGCCCTAGGTGGCCTAGTGTCACTTACTGCCCCATATGGCTTGGTGTTACTGACCAGCCAGCCAGTGTTACTTACTGCCCTAGGCGGCCTAGTGTTACTTACTGCCCCAGATGGTCTGGCATTACCAACCAGACAGCCAGTGTTACTTACTGCCCTAGGCGGCCTAGAGTTACTTACTGCCCTAGATGGTCTGGCGTTACCAAACAGACAGCCAGTGTTACTTACTACCCCTAACGGTCTGGTGTTACCGACCAGCCAGCCAGTGTTACTTACTGCCCCAGATGGTCTGGTGTTATCCACCAGCCAGTGTTAATTACTGCCCTAGGCAGCCTAGTGTTACTTACTGCCCCAGACGGTCTGGTGTTACTGACCAGCCAGCCAGTGGTACTTATGGCCCTAGGCAACCTAGTGTTACTTACTGCTCCAGATGGTCTGGTGTTACCAACCAGCCAGCCAGTGTTACTTACAGCCCTAGGTGGCCTAGTGTTACTTACTGCCCCAGATGGTCTGGTGTTACTGACCTAAATCCTTCATCATCAAGAACCACCCTTTTTTCTCAGACCACTTCCCCATGACTTTCAGGATGGTCATGAAACAGGGGTTCCATTGTAATATCAGATGACAAGCAGTGATGTTTGTGAAGGTTCACAATGTGCTCACCTGATTATAACGATGGATGACACTTTTCTAAAGCCAAGTCAGATGTAGATTGTTCCTAAGTCAATTTAGTGAGCATACCGTTGCTACATCATGTCAATGCTTACCTACAGTAGCCCTGTTGCTCAAGGTGCCAAAATGTTCACTGTAATAAATATAGAACATTTCTCTAATGTCCACTTCCCCCAACTACAACTGTTCCCACCTACACTGTCTCTGTCGCATCAAACACAAAGCCCATTTCACATTCTTCTCACCCTCTTCTTGCACGCCAGTGACACAGGTCTCTGACATACAACACGCATCAAAGTCACATCTCCAAAGCCACCAGCTCAAATTTCCATAAAACTGGAATTTCCATGTCACATGAAAACAAAGCCAACCTCACAATTTTTATCTCCTTCATAACTTAACTCTCTGACAGACATTTGCATACCTACAGTATAACATTGACAATGACCCTCTGACAATGTATGAAGAAACTGTTTGTTGTGTATGATTAGCCACTGTCCAGTCTGTCCCAGATCTCTCTCTATAGGGGTCACTGTCTTTCTGAAAGTAATTATCACCTGTGTAAATCTTGTGTGGCAGAATACCCCACCCCCCACGTGCATAGATAGTGTAGTGTATAAGCCAAAATGTTACTCAACTTACTGCCAGAATATATGCCTGGACAAACATTAATTACAATTTTAAAGCTTTGCCATGACTTTGACCTTGAACACAGCAATCCAATCTCTCCACAAGACACTCTCCCTTGTGATGATGTACAATCAATGTTTGGTTGCAAAAGGATCCGGGTTCACAAAATATAGTAGAAATCATCACAATTTGATTATATGAGCCCTCACAGTGACCTTAACCTTGAAGATAACAAAGCAATCTTTATGCATGGTACTCCAGGCCATGGCAACGCACCACCATAACAAGTTTGGTTTCAAAAGGTAGAGTGGTTCAGAAGATATCGTCAGACAAAACCTAAACACATGGTATAATTGTCATCAAATGTTTGATCTCAATCTTCTTGAGTGGGTATAAGTTACTGTAACAGGTAGCTGCACATTTCCTATAAAAACATACAGATGAACAGACACAAACTGGCAGGCAGGCAGACTGTAAGACAGGCATATGCAGACAGGCAAACAAACAGACAGGCAAGCAGATTGACAGGCACAGGCCGACAGACATAAACAAACACAGGCAGACCACAGGCTGGCAAGCAGACTGACTGACAGGCACACAAACATACACAGTCTGACAAGCAAACACAGACGGGCAGGCAGACAGGCAGAAAGACAAACACAGACACAGAGGCCAACACCGATTTACACAATTCCTCCAAACAACTGTTAGCAACATTTTTCCCCCCTTCTGCTGTGCACCAGACATTATTTACTTTTTACCTTCACTCGCCACACAAGTGCAGCATGTTAAACATTAGCATGAATATCTACACGTTTAGCATACATCTTCACCTCCATGATCCTCCTCTTTATCACATGAAGGATGAGGAATTTGACCCCATCATCTGTTTACCCAGCACTACACTACACTTCAATCCATGACCATCTTCATTATTATCTGAGGGATGTGGAACTTTACCCCATCATCTGTTTACAAAGACATTATTTACCAGACATTAATCACCAGACATTATTTACTTTTTACTTTCACCCACCACACAAGTGCAGCATGTTAAATATTAGCATGAATATCTACACAATATGATATGATCTCCTCATCATCACCTGAGAGATGTGGAACTTTACCCAATCATCTGTTTACCCAGCACTACACTACACTACAGGGCACCACATTTCAATCCACAGTGCCCCACACACCGCTGTCAGCCAGGCTGATCTCCAGGGCAATAACTGTCACTGGCCTCATGCTCTTTGTCACAGCGAGAGGAATATGGTAATGATGGATGAATGTTTTTGAACAAACACTCCACAATGATGTGCTTGCCAACATAGAAAAAAATATATAAAAAAATGCCTCTACATTTATTACGGCTTTTTTAGCATGCCACTTTGTTAGCTTTGATTTCACTGCACAGGCAAACGAGAAGAACCAGAAGTTCAGAGGAAAATGGCTGTTGTGAACCCCCCTCCCCCCCAAAACAACAACAAAAACACACCACCAACCAACAACAACAAAACAGAAGTACACACATAAAAAGTGAGTGTTGCAAAAGTGAGCTAAGTGTGCAGCTCTGGCACCAGCCTTTCCCAAAGACCAGCTGTTGGTGGTGGTAGGGGTAGGGGGTGGGAGGGGGTGTGTGTGCTGGAGCAGGTGTGTGTGTGTGGGGGGGGGGGGGGGGGTGAACATGGGATCTCCAGAGCACTGAGCTACCATCTTAATGTGAAATGCAGTGCAATGAGCCAAGGGCTCCCACACTGAGCATTGTGGTGTACCCAGCTCCGCGTGGTGAGGGTGTGCACCAAAATGGAGGCAACAAGTACTGACCCTCCTTGAGACTCCTGGTGCAGTTTGCCCTGCTTGGGTTCCCTGGGGGTTTTGTTGCCCTCCATCCTCAGCAGCGGCCCCATGCCGGCACCCTGCGCCTTGTCCAGGTTGTCCTGGCCGCCGTACGACACCTTGGGGGCTGGGCGCTCAGGGGGCGTCACCACCCCGTAGTTGTTGATGATGTGATCCATCTGGGAAGAACGGTGAAGGTGATGTGATAACACAAACAAATTACAAGTCAAAATAGTGACTGTAGAACCAAGAACCAGAGTGAATCATGAGAAGCAAGTGCCCACATGTGACCATATGCCTACTACGTCATTCTGGGAAGTCGCTGCAAAATGGCCAACTCGAGCTCCGAAGACGAAACTGATACTTTGCCCGAGAGACCCACAAGGATACAGCCGTATCAGTTTGAGCCTGTCAGGCAGGATTTTGAAAGAGTACCGGAACATCGGCATCGTGTCAGCTTCGAAGCAAACCCCATGCGGTATTCCATGGGGTTTGCGAAATCGCACTCACTGAAGTGCTTGCTACACAAATGAGCGTGATGCGGCGCAGCAAGAAAGTCAGCTCGTTTGAATTGTATAAATTTAATCTACTTTCGCCTCACTGCGGGTCGAATGCGCAGGAGCCTGTGCATCGTTATACCTGGGGTCGTCTGCGAATTGTTACAGTACGCGGCAACACAGCAGGCCAGCATAGTTAACTTTTTTGTCGACCACACGCATACACAGTTTAGTGAAGAATCTAAGATGGCAACTGCACTGACTCCCCAGACTGACATCACTTCCAGGAAAGTCACGTGACTGATGGAGAACCCAAGACTGTAGTCTCAGCCAGCCTACAGAAAATAAAATCGATTAAAAACTCAATTAAACATTATTATTTTTTTTCTGTTAAATCTGAAATCTGACTCATTTGTCAATCATTTCAATGGTCATTTTGCATACTTAAAAACCTTGGACTTTTACTTTAAGTTTTACAGATTACTATGACCTTGAAAATATGCCCACTTTACCACTTTTGTTTCTGCATGTTTAAATCAGGCAAGTCTTCTGTGGAACAGACTTAATCTGATGGCACGTTTGTCTTTCTGAACACCTACATCGCCAACACCCAGTGGGTATCAGTTTCTTCATACTGACAGAGATAACTTTCAAACTTTGTGACTTAACTATGTATGAGTATATCATATGACAGTGGCACAGCTGTGATCTTGAAAGTGTGACAGTGTACAGTGCACACTACATGTACAGTGTTTCTGCTACAAATGGCCAGTCATCAAAACGATTTAACACATCTTTAAATACTCTTTTTATGCGTCTAAAACAGCATAAGCTTCAACTCAAAAAGAGCAACATGAATGGTTAAAACCAAAAATGAATGCTTCTTTTTTTCAGAAACAGTTTCACAGGACAACATGAATTAATGCCAAGTTTCAGCATGAATTCCTTCATCTTCGCAACAGATAAATGGCTACAGCAATAATAATAACTATGAACAGGTAGGGGAAAAAACTTAGCTCTTTTTGCTTGGGCAGTCTGAGACCTAGGGACCAGATTGCCAAGTATCTGCAGCCCCCCCCCACCCCACCCCCTTTCAAAAATTGCACATGGCATTAAGATAATAAGAGTAGCAAACCAACATACTAAGCCTGGTTACACAACAGTGACATGATTCACCAGTGAGGTAGATACCATTTCTTAAGGTGTCACACTGACCTTGAAGGCAATGCATCCAACTTGTTTTGCATTCTGACACTCTAGCTCATTACCACTACCAGTAATACCACTATCACTAGTATCAGGTTTGGTGATATATCTGGAGCCAAGGAGGAGTGACTGAGTGTACAAAGCACAAGAATGTACGAGGCAAACGTTTTTAAGGTCAAGGTGGGACATTTATTTTGTTTGTTTAAATAACTGGACCCTCACTGTGACTTTGACAGTAGCTATACTTGTTCACATACTCTACGGACTCATGATGAACTAGTACACCAAGCTGCCTTTCAAAAGATTAAACAGTTCAAAAGATAACTGATCATCTACGGACACATGAACAGTCAGTCAGACCTAGGAACTTGGACTGAGATGATTCTAATACATGTATCAAAATATATGTAATGTATACAAGTTTGTAAGAATGTAACTCTTTAACTTCCCCAGACAGTAACCTTGCTTATAATAACTGCAGCTGTTTTCATAGCCTTTGTGAAATAATAACTATGTGATTAGTTAAGTCTTACCTTGCCATGGTTTCGCTCGGCATATTCGCTGGCTTCATCACCCATGACCTTGGGTGCAGGTTTATCGTTGTCAAGGGTAAGGTTGCCATAGTTGTCCAGCAGGTCACGCATTCCCGCCCCCTTGTTAGACTCTGCAATCTCAGCTGCTTCCCCTTTGACAGCACGGGGGTGTATGGGGGCCGCCACTGGGGGGTCAGGGTACCCCCCCATCATCTCATCCATCACCCCATGGTTCACCTGCACACCACAAGGTAACTTAAACCATCACCCCATGGTTCACCCGCACATCACAAGGTAACTTAAACTAAACCTAGACCCTTCCTTTCCAGAGAAATAGTGAAAGCATCCATACATAATTTACAACAGTGGTATTTATAGACAAGTTTCTAAAAGTTAGTAAAGGGATTTTCACATCATGTCAACCACACAGGGTCACCTTCAGAATGATCAAATTATGTCATGAACAAATATGCATTTCTAAACTCTCAGTAAAAAGTTCATTTTATATTATTATACACTTATAACAGTCTCTCCAGACAAGATTTTGTGCTTTATACTCTATTATTATATAACATGCAAACCCTTTTCAAAATTAAATCCACAAAATCAATCCATACACTATGATACAGTAATACACAAACACACACACATATAATATAAAACAAAACATACGTAATATCAAACAGATTTTCAAAAAGCTAGTCCCTTCAATATTGCCCCTGTTAAAAAAGCACATATAAGGCTAGGACATGCTTGTATCACTGACCAGTCCATCTAATTTATTGATGTCAGATTAAAGGAAAAAAGTATGACAGAAACAATAACTGACAGAAATAATAATGCATGATAAATCCCAGTGCTATATATGGCAGCAACTTGCACAGGTATACTGAATATCATCTCCGAGCTGTTCAACAAGAGCCACGCAAAAAAAAAATCTTTAAATGAAAAGTGATGGAAAAAAATTCGCGCTGGAAGACAGGAAAATGGACCATTAGCAGAAAAATGACTAGACAGAAAGAGCAATGTTCAGGACTAGAAAAACAAGAAACAAGACAGAAAAGGGGAATCATTGACAGCCCTGAGATTCCAAACAGGAGGCTGACATCAGACATCCCTGGCACTGATACAAGTGATAGGGAAATTTCTAAAAATAAAAATAAACTTTCAAGACTTAGATTCTGATAACCTGCCTGATTCTTGGAGTCTGAATAGACCCCATAATTATTTTTGCTATCAGCTGCCAGTTCATGTAGGATAATGAGTAAATCTGAATAAGGACTCAGGCAATGGTGGTGGTGGTTTGGGGGGGGGGACGGGGGAGGCCAGGGATGGGGAAGGGAAGAAAGACCAGTATCTCCGTGCCCCCTGCTGGGGTCACCCGGGAGAATGACAGGCAACTGGCACACAGCGGGCTAAACAACGTCAAACGCTTCTCCCGGCACAAGCAGACCTTTCTCCCGCCCCCACCCCTTCCCCCAGAACCACATGGCAACACCGACAGGGAAATGTGTGCAGCAAGTACAGTTATGTCCAACCCTCCAGGTGCGCATTCTCTCGGGCTGGCTTAGATCTCTTCCTTTTTTCCTTCTTCTTCTTTTCTTCGTCAATCGCTAGGTACCAATTCCTTTTTCCAACCACCCTGTGTGGGCCAATGCTGTACGTCTCCAATCTAACCGCTGTCTGCAGACTTCCCAAATCAGTGCGACTGTGAGTGCGAGTGCGTACCTCCTAATCCTCCCTCACACGGTTCAGCGAGTGGACAGGGGAGGTTTGTTACGCTTGACGGGTATTACAATGGCAGACGGCGGGATAAGTGAGGTTCTCTTTACAGGCTGTTGGCACGTGTCATTTAGACCGTGCCCCTGTTTCAACTCACACCGACTAGCCCGGTAGTACACTAGTTCCTATGAATACATGATCGATGGCGTTGGCGCTGTGGTCTTTGACGGCTTGGCCAATGCAAGTTCAATTTCAGCTCCATGCGCCATATTAGATGTTTACCTGGAAGATTTGTGTTGTGAATGAAGCCCGTCTCAATGACTGCAACCCTCCGGCCTCAGTGTCGGTGACTGTTTACAGCTTGAAATCAATTTCCTACTGACATTATAGTGACAGCTCTGAGATTTGGACAGTTCAAATACACTGAATAGGCACATTTGTAATCAAATGATTGGCAAGTACAATTACACACAAAACAGGATCTATACTTCAACTTGAATAGAGCTATTTGTGGATCCTTCACTTCAATGTCAGTTAGTCAGCATACCTCCTAGTAGGGTAAGGCTGAAGATGCCTAGATATGCATTGTGACTCACCAGCGTTCTTTCAGTTTCATTCAATGAAATTCTGCTCTGCAGAGGCACAGAGAGGGGGGGGGGGGGGGGGGGGGGCCAGACAAAATGGGGAGCCTACAACTTCCACTGAGTAGTGATCATGCACAAAACCATTATACTATAAAACAACTGTCTCTTCACTATAAATTAAATGGTAAACCTGGGAGAAATCTCTGCATGTGTGTGTAGGGGGAAGGAGGGGGGGGGGGGGGGGTACAAAATGTAAATTTTTATATATAATACTGTCTTTCCATCCTAGTCATGATGGCAGATCCAAGCCCAATGAAGACACTGGCCTGGGAAATGCCTGGCCCTGTAATTGAGTGCAGGTGTTGAAACACTGCTTCGCTTGTCCTGCCAATGTCAATGCTCCTTTCCCCCAACACATTACCACCAGTCATTACCCTCCACCCCAACTACACTTTTCTGAGACCCCCCTCCCCTCCAATGATCCTTTAACTGTGTGAGCAAGTGCTCTTTGTACGTTTTTACAATAATCCCGCCCCGGTTATCAGATCCATGCAATTTCATTACTGTACTGTTAGTAACCCGGGAACCGGAGCAGACGACGCTTTTGTTTTGAAGCGCTGCGTGTTGCGTAACGCCACATGGCCTTCACACAGCCGACCGCTGGTGGCGCGCCATTTTCAAATCTGTTTACTCCCTTAATATTTTGACCGCTTGTTTGTTTACCTACTCTTTGTTCACCTAGTCCTTTTATGCACTAAGCCATGTGTAATATAATCTGGCATCTTAGAATGTTTATTTAGATCTTATTTAGACGCAGGGTCGAGCTTAATCAGTAGCCGATGCCTCTCTAGGTCCATTCTTTTTATAGCCGTCGTCTGCATGGCGCGTTCTCTGTTTAGTACTAGTGAATAGTAGTGAATCGTTGTTTTGACTCGATTGAAGTAATTTGTGTCGATCAGTGCTTTGTCGTATAGTATTTTGCTTAGCTGACTTCATGTTTAGTGTTTATTTTGGGTTGAAATTAACTTATTGAGTATTGTGTACTGTAGAAGCTAAGTTATATTCATAGACTACTTGATATCACTATCAGCGCTGTTGCGACTAAGATAACGCGCCCCAGGCGAAAGATCGCACCGATTGTTTTAGTACTAGTCTTTGAGTGTGTCTTGCTTCTCTTATAGAGCGTTGTATTGTAATTGTTATGTACCATTTTAACCGTGGGAGCGTGCACTTTATTCTGATGTAAGTTTTATTGACAGTTATATTTTGTACATTGTGTTAGTTGTGATTTAGTTGTACGAATCTGCTTATAGACAGGTGCAAGCCACGCTTCCCACTCTTGTTGTAAATTAAATAAGTCATGTGTGTACATTTTGTTTATACGGTTTAAAAGGTTGTAACTGTAGCTTTTATTTGATGTATTTCATGTTTTAATTAGTTTAGTTATTGTTGAGGAAACTGTATCTGTGCGGGCCAAGGAAACACAATAGTCAGCCATTTTGTGGTCCAGAGGGCCGATTTCATTGTAGCGATAGCGTGTGTTCTTTGCGGCCCGCCAGTTCTCTTATCTATGCGTGCGCATGAGGATTTTGGGGTGCTGAGAAAGTTGTCTGCTGCTGTAGAATAAAGCCTGTTTGCCGTCGCCGCCTGCTGTGGTCTCCATTTTGACTGACTCCGCTGCCTGTGTCCTGTCCTTCTACCACTACACTCCATTACAACTGTTTCGTGGTTTTCATCCACAGGTAGCACTAACTGGTCAGTAAATTTCACTGCATCCCCTTCCAAGTTCCCCCATAGCCATAGGACACACCAGGACAGGACACTACACAACGTTTAGCTTTCATTTTCAACACCAACACTTCACAACTGAATCAGCTCACCTCCCTCATCTTTGTCAGCATCGACTGGGTTGACTGCACATGGCAAGTCACCCAGCTGATGGAGTATGTGTCCAGATCTACCAATGTGTGTGTGTGTGTGTTTGTGTTTGTGTGTGCACAGGCATGCGTATTTGTGGAAAATTCAGGTCAGTTCCCCCCTGGTGCTGAGCCAGCTGTGAATTGTTTAAATATACACAAATATATAATTTCCTCCATGAACTTTCATTAGTTTCAGGCCTATGCAAGCATCATCAGAACATGGGAGACTAAGGGCAAAGGGTGATGACCCCAGTCATGATGTGGGTGAAAGGAGTTCCCCACTTCTTCAAGTTCCGTTCCCCCACTTTACTTCTTGACGCCATGTTGCACCAGGTCCATCACCCCCCCCCCCCACACAATAGTAGCTGGGGAAGCTTATCTTCATAAATACCCCAAGTCATCTCCCATCCTCCTCCACCTCTGTGAACTCTGCACTGATGGCTACTGCCCCCTCCCCATTTTATCTATCTGCACTGTCCACTGGGGGACCAGAGGCACTTCATTACTACAGCAACTTGAGCAAGGGTAATGTGTGTGTGGTGTCTGGTGGGACTGAGGGGGTGGGGGAGACTTGGTGGCCTGTTGCCAGGTTACCTGCTTCAGTGCTGGCTAATGACAAGATGCCAACCGCCATACATCACACTGTCCCACTTACTATCACCTCCCTGCATCAAAACCCTTGTTCCGGCAGTGTGCACACATGCCTGTACATAGTAGACTGGTAGCCGAGTGTAGTACTTACAGTAAGGGATACTACCGACAAGGAGAGGTGGGGGGAGTGGGGCTGTAGCTGTGTACTAAGCGTTTAGCAGACAAACTAGGGAAGGTAACACCACCTCCTTCTGTTTGTTCGTTGTTCTGTTTTTCGTGTGTGTGTGTACTTTGCAAGAATGACTAAATAATCAAAGACGGCCCTCATCATTCAAAAGAATCTTATCTTTGCATATCTATGGTCACGAGAAATCTTAAAACGGCTATGGGAGGGTGCTTTGTCAGAGACCGATGGCCTCACACACACACACACACGCAACCTCCTCGTTTGACCCAGAACACTGACGGTCCCAGCGGGCGTCTCACCTGTGCGATTTTTCGAGCCGTATCAGTCCGAAGCCTCTCGCCTGGCCGCGCTGAGCTGTAGTTGTCGACGTTGTCGCTGTAGTCAAACCACCTCTCCATCGTCCCCCTGTTCCGCTCAGCGTAGGCCGCACCCTCGGGCCGGACTCGCGGGTGAGGGCGGGGGGAAGGCACATACTCCCCGTTCTCTGAACCATTCTCAGCCATGATGACTACTTCAACCGCTGTGTCACGCCTTGGGGCAACTAGGTTGGTGGCTGTGTGGACTTGTAAACTCTTAGAGAGGAGCGAGAGAACACAATTGAGGAAACCACCCGCGAAATGTCCTTGAAATCGCCGTCTAAAGTCTCCCCGTCACTCAAATCGTACATCAAACTCTGACTGCGGGTCGTCAAACACACAGTCACAACTCAACAGTGAGCCAACGCAAACTGGTGCGACACAAACACAAACCGGTCACGCAACACTGAGCACAGGCTCCTCACCAAAACTGTGCAACGACAGATAACACGACGCCCCTGTCTGAGCGAGTCCCCACGTTGGAAGCAGACGACAACTGTTGACGAAGTAGCAGACGTTCACAGGTATTCGCTGCGCAACCCATACACGTCGGTTCGCCCCTTCTCATTCCTCTCTCCCTCGTGTGTTTGTTTTTTTGTTTGTTTTCCTCAGCTGACCTTTTCCTGCAAGGTTGTGTCGCCGAGAACACGTGAAATGCGAGCCCCGGCTGTCTCCTTCCCGTGTTGCTGTGGCAGGAGCGCGCAAGGGACCTTTTCCACTCCCCGGCTTCTCAACAACACCCCCCTCTGTTGGACTGCGATGACGGAACTTGTACCGCTACTCTCCTCTCTCTCCGCTCCGACTGCAACAATGAAAAAGGCATAGCTCGTCACATGGGCGACTAGACGGACAGACTGGGAGGGATCAGGGATGGCGGGGGTGGGAGGGGCAAAGGAGAGACCAAAGGGATGCGACCACTGTCTCTGACGTTACTCCGGCCGGGGCACGTATCATTAGCATCGCATCGCAATCTCCCGTTCCGCTGTCGACAGGTGGGTCGAGGAAGTCGGCTCGGAAGCTCCGCTGCGCTTCACCTTTCATCATGTGTTGGGCTTACTAAACCCGTCTTGGCGGACGCACGAGCAGCGCAATCAAACCCTTTTCTACGCAAGACCATGCGGGAGGGGTTGGGTTGGGAACTGAAGAGGGAGCGATGATGGTGCCCGACTGTCCATGGTAGTGTTAGTGGTGGGTCCAGAAACTGTACGTATATATGTCGGAGTCCTGTCACCTCAGAGGAGGCTGCATGGGTCAAACGCGCTGTGTTTGCTCATTACCGTACTTATAAGGGAAGAAGCGCCGAGATGGAAAAAAAGAATAATAAAAAGAAGTGAAAACTAGCTCTGAAAAAGAAAAAGAAAATAATAAAAAGAAGAAGTGAAAACTAGCTCTGAAAAAAACAAAAAACAAACGGGGGGGGGGGGGGGGCACGGTGAGGAGAGGGTGCTTTTATTACATCGTCGATAAGGGATATGGACAGTTTTAGTGGGTTACCAGCTACACGAAGCTGGCTAAGATTCTATCAGTAACTCTGGTGATCTGATGTCCGTGATTTTTTTTATTTTTTTTTTACATGTTTTATACAGCTACTATTAGCAGTGTAAAATTTAAGTGAATGAATTGCTGGAGTGGAAACGCATCCAAACAAGACAAAAACACACATGGCAAGAACACCAAGAAACTGGTGGTGTGGTGAGGAGGTGGCAAGAAACATAGACATCGCTTTGTGGCAAACAAACAGGATAGTTTTGGCTGACGAGGCACACCCATTGAGATCTGAATTTGACCCCCACACACGCACAGACACACACAGTCACGCTTACAATTATTTTGAATAATCCTTACGTAACGATATGAGAAACCATGCATTGCGCATTTTTATAGTAACTACGGTATTCAGTGTCCATTGGCCCATTAAAGTTACCAGCAGGGAGAACGTGATAAACTCACGGCATATTATGTTTCAAGATTATTGAAGGGGTGTGGGGGGGGGGGGGGGGGGGGGGGGTTGTTGAACCAAACGGGAAAGCCGGAGTTTTCAATGTCGAAGAGTTAGTACTAAGCACGCAGAACTATGCTCTGACATACTCCAGACTAAGAAGAAAATGGAACCTTTGACGGCTCTGGGCTCTCAGTAAAAGGCATCCACGAGAGAGAGAGAGAGAGAGAGAGAGAGAGAGAGAGAGAGAGAGAGAGAGAGAGAGAGATCATGTATAACTAACATCTACCGTTGCTTTGATGTCGAAGGTCTTTTGCTGAACCAGTCCATAATAATTGGCTTTGCTGGATCAGTCCTTTCGTTCTGGCCTAAAACCGAGTAGCTGTGAAAAGGTCTTTGTGGGCAGTTAACCCCTGGGTGACGCCAAGCAACTCTTCTTTTCCGGCAGAAAGGCGCTAAGCAACAGGAAAACTTGGCTCCGCCCCACGAACATCACTTAATCTGTAATTAACTTCACACCACCACGTCCTTGTAAAAAACCCGCCATCTCTCATTCTCGTCCTCAACCCCCTCTCGCCGTCTTTTTCTCGTTGATTATTTGATGACTGCTAATGGCTTGTGTAGGTAGGCAGGTCGGCTGGAGGTGTTTGATGAGCTTATCGGCACAACAAAGCCCTGGGGCCTCTTAACAAATACCAGGACCTGTCTGCACTTCGCCCCGTGACGATTATACTTACAGTGCAGACGAAAGGGCGACAGCGGGAAACAGCAAGGGAAATTGCTGCCGGGGGAGGACCGGGCCAGTCTGCACTCATTCGATTTTTTTGTTTGGATTTTTCTTTTTCTTTTTTGTTGAAAAAGCTCAATAGTGTGTGTGTGTGTGTGTGTGTGTGTGTGTGTGTGTGTGTGTGTGTGTGTGTGTGTGTTGTGTTAGTTCTTGGGTTTCAACGTCCAAAAAATAGCACAGGGTCTTCTCAGGACGAATCGTACATTTAAACTTCTTTTACACCAGTTCCAAACACAATTCACTAAATCACAAGCCTGTTTGATTCAATGTAACGTCTATCTATCAGTGCACAAATCACATTGTGTGTACCTATTCATATTCCGTAGGAACTCCCCCCCCCCCCCCCCCCCCAACACACACACAGCCCACCCCCTCCCAAAAAAACAAGGTGGAAGCCTGACGAAATGAAACTGGCACTGAAAAGGCAGAAATGCGGTTACCTCAGCCAAGAGACTTTAAAAAGGCAGTGAACACTGGGAGCAGTCACGGAAACCCCTGGATCTGTTTCTAGTCCCGTTGCCGACAGATTTCGATTTGGTTTGAAACTCTCGACATAGCAGCGTAACCTCGTCCATCACAGATTCCCAGACACGAAACAATGCGCAAAGCAAGAACAAGCTGATCCCTGAGTTCAGAGAGAGAGAGAGAGAGTGTCTGCTGTGGAGCTAGTTTTATTTCATTTCAGTTCCAGCGTTAAACACGGTGTGGCAGGCGAGTATACCGCGGAGGTGCAGATTGGCAAGCAAGTAAACGCAGACTGCATGTTTATATATAAATGTGATGGGTACCTGGATTACATGGCACAAAAGACAAGGGAAAGGAAACTGCCCGAATTACACACCATACACGAGGAAAGCTCTTCGGCCAAACCAAAAGACACTGGCGAGCTATATCACTGAAACTGAAGCTGGTCGTTAACCTTCAAGACAGGAATGTTTGGTTACCGTCCAGGTCCTCTTAAGTCCAGCAGCAGTTTGAAAATCCCCATTCTGATCATAGGTGCAGGTCGTATTCTAAGACGTACACATTAGCTAGTTAGGTCTTGGATTTTGGCGTCTCGTCAACCGCATAAGGTCACCTCAGGACGAATCACACATTCACAATTCTTTTACACCTGTTCACAACACAAATCACAAGTTTGTCTAACTCACTGTTACAACGTCAAAAGCCATCCATCCATCAATGCACAAAAACACATGTTTTGATACCTTTTTACATTCCGTAAGCACTCGCCACGGGAATCTGCTTAAAACTATATAAAAGGCTTGTGACTACCAGCTGGATGACCTATTTTATTCTACCGGCCCACTGCCTTTGGCAAAATTAATGCAGTTAAAAAGCAAGGAGATGATTTGGAAACAAGATGATGGTAATGGACTGGGGAGGTAGAAATCAGGACAGAGAAGACATTCCTGGCAGTGGGCGAAGTATGCACGGCTAAATTCTGACCTACTCCACACAAGGGAGAACATCAGTTTGTCAGCTATGGGTTCTCAACAGATGATACTTAGTTTATGCGTCCGTTGTACCCCACTGCGTGATGTGCACACTAGACTGTCCACACACACACAGGGGCAGTAACTGACTTACTGAGCCAGTCTAGAAAACAACAAAACCGCTCTTCTTCTGCTGGAGGCACAGTGTCCAGCTTTAACATTGAAACCTTTTGCGCATGCTGCGTAGTTTTGGTGTTTCCACTGAATTCTGACAAGGACTATACTGCATACGTGCGTATGCGATCTTTTTGCATTCGTATACACACGGAGTACCTCGGTTTATAGTTTCTAAATCTCTCTCTCTCTCTCCCCGCCGTCTCTGTTTATCTCTCTAGCTGGTCACGGTGTGGAAACTGCACACAGGACTGACGGTGAACCGTGTGTGTGTGTGTGTGGCGGTGGAACAACCAGCTCTCCGCGGGATTCAATTATGGAAATCAGCAAATTAGAGGAGACAGACGGTGAACGCAGCGGTTTCTGGCTCAAGTGACCACCGATGACCCGGGTCAAGCTGAATTAGTACCATCTCAAGCGCAACCCTCCCACGGCGGTACACTGGCAAAGACTGCATCTACCTAAGGTCTTTGGACACACACAACTTCTGAACTGCCAGCATCTCAAGGACATCAATGGATTGAAACTCCCGGGTGGCTTACATGACTGAACTGGAAAATGCCACTATCCGGCGAAGGAGAAATTCGATGTGGTGCCACTTGATATTTCAACGACTGACGGTACAAAACAAAAAAGCTCTGGTTTAATCCTCAAAAGAAAACAAGTCCATCATTTTGAACAGATCCTAAAAAGGTAGCTAACTGTACGCTGGGTGTAACACAGTAACTGGGTCGCTAGTTCTACCAGTGCTAGCTGAATAAGAATAATAACGTATGCAAATTTTACGACCGAGACAAATATAATACATGTTTTCAAATTCCAAGCTCTTCTCGTGTTGGTTAGTGATACACTCTGGGGTGATGGGGTGGGGTGGGGGTGGGAGGGCGGGGGAGCCAAACCATCGCCGACACGGTATAACTATTCCCTTCACCAATAAGCGGACCAAGCAGTCTACATATATCGCCAAAATTAACACTCCTAAATGTAACTAGCAGCCAGACTGAAGACCCCCACCCCCTCCCCAACCTGACTCAATCCATGTAATAGCTGTGCTGATCCTGTCTAACTGCCTGGGTAAACAGAGGAGCGGATACCAGTGGCGGTGCGAGCCCTGCCGCCGGCAGAATGTACTGTGGCACTGAATTACTCAACGAGATCATCGGAGTTGGAACCGTACTTGAGGCAGTGGACTTTCAGTTTCTTGGGAAGTTACTTTGCACCTACTACCTCCGCCAGGAATATGACTTTTCGTCAATAAAATATTGCATATGACTGACCTTTGACTCTTCACAACAAGAACACTGCCACGCGGAAAACAAGCAGGCACACCTGTTATTCACCTCCATTAAACACGACCAATACGCCAGAGTTTTTAAAATCTACACTGATTGTTATCTCAGTACAGACTCTGGCATAAGAACACATCGAGACCTCACTGATCCACACTGACTTACAATTCAGTTCAGACTGGCACCAGACAATACTGATCTGAGGGCAAACTGTGGCGCCATTGGTAGGCACCAGTAAATATGGAAATGCCAGCTCTAAGTGCAGTCTGTGGCACTAGTACATACTTATATCGTGATGCCAGCTCTACGAAGGAAGGAACCTGGTTTTCAACGCACAGTCAACCATGGCAGGACTGTTATGTCAGGACAAATGCACACTAAGTGCACACTTTTGCATCAGTAACTGCAGACACAAAAATGAAGGTCCCCTCAGCTGAGAACCCAGAGCTATTAAAGGTTCTCTCTTCATGGCCTGAGGCACCTCCGGCATCTTGCCCAATTTTCGTCTTCCCAGTTCATTCAGTTTCATTTCCCCCCAGCCCCCTTTCATGCTATGAGTTTAGACTAACGTGTATCATGAACAGTGAGGCTGATTTTTACTTGTGATCTGGTGAATTGTTTTACCCGACTTTCGCAGTTGACCAAGCGTTACAACTAATTTAGATATCAAGAATTGATCTGTTTTACATCATCACTTGTCTAGACAAGTTCTCTTAAATATAACACAGTCTTATCTACTATTATTCTTCCGCATCTCCTGCCCAGTTTCATTCTAGCAAAATGCCGGTCCGATTATATTCTCACACATTCATTGAAACCTAACAGAACTGTTGTTGGCTGTTCTTGGGACTGAACAACGGATGGCAGCCTCGCCAGCAAAACCAGCAACAAATCACTAATCAGCTGGTTAATCAACGACTGCCAGCCGCCATGTGCAGAGAATATGCCACCAGCTGGTATTGCGGAGCTTGCACAGAGCAGTCCATGCACTGCAAGGAAGTCCAGTTGGACAGCCACACGCAATCGCTCAGTCAGATGCCTGTACCGACGTAAAACCATGGGCAGAATTAGAAGGTCACGAAACTCCGAAATGACGAAACTTAGCTTACACAATTGAACAGACCTTTGTTGTTGTTGTCCTTCTCCCTCATTAAAAGTATACGCTGCAATATTTCTCTTGTTGCGCAAGGGTCAAACCACATGTATGAGATCAATAGCTGCACATTCACAGCGCAAAAGTCTTCGTCACACACGTCAGTTTCTTTGAAGAGGATTGAGGGGAAAACACACACACGAAGTGGAATGAACCTGGAAGGCAGAAATTAGATAGGCAGAACTCCGGGCATTAGGCGAGGCATGCCAAACTTCTGACCTACTCCAGTCCTGACATAGGGAAACTGATAGTTCCGGATTCTCAGCAAAAGGGACCTTCAGTCATTTCAGCACCTCGACTGATACTCCGAAGGAAGAAGCAAAATAGTCCTGACTTTCTGTCTTCGGATGATGCCACAGCCTGATCAGCTCCAAGCAGCCCCCGCCCTCCACAGTGACAGAACGGTCAATATTCTGACAGAGGTCTCTTATAAGAAGAATAAGCACTGATCCATTTGGCTGACAGCGGGGACAATTAACGATTTTTACTCTGTAACAAGTGCTCAGGAACGAGCCTTGCCTTTGCCAGTTGAGAGAATCGAGCTGTGTCATAAAACTGTGTGAACTCTCCATCTGTTTCGCATGTCGCTGCGTTGGAATTCCAGGCACTGTCACTACGGTCTCTGGGACATAAATACCCGCGCTGATGGAGGAGCGCGATTTCAGTGACCGCCGCCGCTATAAAAAGTTTCCACCGCGGCCCGCAATGCGCTGGCCACCACCGAGTCATTAGCGGCACGACCACCACGGTATCACTATCAGTGGGCACGGGCACCCGTCTCCTCGATCCAACACGTCTGGCTTGGGCGTAGAGCTGACCACAGCAGCTACTCACGTCTCGGCCCTGACGACTTCAAAGGCGGACCACAAACAGGTGCTGACCGAGGCCAAGCAGACCAGCTTCTGGCCCTGTGCCACCCAAGGTTGTTTAATTGGTGCCGTCTGGATACCAACACATTAGAAACTGATCCAGCATTGCCGTGTCCGAGAGCGCGCGTTGAATGAAACTCTACCAAATCGCAGTGCAACTGGATGGTAGTCTACCCAATGGTACATGATGAACGGAGACCAATGGGGGTCACCAAGCAATAAGCTTCACACACAACTTCACAATGCGAATAAACTTCACACACTTTGCAAAGCAAAGCAAATAAACTTCACAAGACAACAAAATAAACAAACACTGAACAAACAAAGCAAATTTCAATGCTGGCACAACTTGATGAAGTGTTGCATTATCTCTCCCCACCACCACTCAATTGATAAAACTGAAAAGCAAACACAGCTTTGTAACAGATCAAAACACACAAAAGGTTCAAAAGAACACTTACAGACTGCTTAGAAAACAAGCATAATTTTTTTAGAAAAGAAATCTTTTCAACTTCAAGCAATGGATACGGGACAGACATAAAAATACACTAAGAAATAATGACGTTGATGAAATTTGACAAAATTCTGTCTGTTGCTTGAAAAAGGTGTTTCACTGAAAATGTGCATATGTTTTGTATTGCATATTGGCTAATTAAAATAAGTTTTATATATTTTATTAACTTCCATGTATTTTCATCTTGTTTCAAAATGCTGGCCAAGTATACAATATTTTGTCCCTTCAAAAGCATTCCATTGGTAACTTCACTGACCTAAAGTTCTGGTTTGTTCCTTTTTTGTTTTTGTTTTTAGAAGTCCTGCCAGTAGTGTCCTGCCAGTAGTGTACTGTACGCGTGCAGAGTGGTTGAGTAGCCTCCTTGCACACACACAACACAAGCAAAAGGTCTGCTCTATCAGACATCTCAGAGGTCTGGCACAGTCTTGTTACACTAACAGGCATGGACTTGAGAGGAATGTGGCATGACGATAATGCTTCTATAGGTAAAGTCCAGGCTGGATGAGAGCCCCAGCCAGCAATGCCTGGGAAGAAAGAAAGCCAGGCCAGGCTAAGGATAACATTCTCTATCTCAATGTACATTATGTGTTACGCTATGATTGTTCACCATTTTGAGCTGCAGGGTCAACAATTTACAAATTTTCATTATTATTATTAAGGAAGGATCTCTAGCTTTAGTCAGTCTGTTTATAACAACTGTTTGCTGGGAATGTGGCATTACTTTTCCCCTTTTTTTTTTAATGTAACACTACATACAGTTCAAATTTTGCTGCTGCTGGTGCTTCTGTTCAAAACATTTTACTCATGAGTCATATTTCTGTAGAGATGACATGCCGATATATATTATACTTTATAGAGAATGTATAACAACACTCCCTGCATGTCCTGGTTTTAAAAATGGTTATTCCAAATTTTGGCCCATGAGGGCTTTGTCAAGGCCTGCCCAGTCGGCTGGATTCTTGTAAGTTGTATAACACACATAATATATAATATCATTATATATATATATATATGCATAATAAACATAAACCATTAGGCAATAGGCTGCACAAAAATATTTCATTTTTCAGTCATTCACAATGTTTTTTCTTTGCTCTTTATTGAGACTAAGGCTAGTTTCTTTTTGTTTCAAATGCCCCCCCCCCCCCCCCCCCCAACCACACACAAGTTATTGTTGCTGGTTCTTGTTTTTGTTGTTGTTTTGTCCACGGGGGTGGGGGGTGGGGGGGGGGCATTTTTTGTATATGAACAATACTTAGCATTTTTATAGTTTATATGGCTTTTGTATGCTGACTTAAACTAGAAATTTAAGACTAATATATATTATATAAGAATCAGCCATTTCTTTCCTTAAACTTAGTTCACACCATAAACAATGACAAAAACAAATATTTATGAAAACACACAACACAAATGAAGGTTAATTAAAATCACAACAACAACAAATAATAACCCACTATTAGTATACTAAAAACAAAAAAAAGTTTAAATCACTGGAGATGAACAGCACAAACATTTATCTGACATATTAACTTTTCCCTTTTTTCTCATGGAAGCAATAATGGCATGCTTGATACAAGCAGGACTGACTGATGTCAGTCCTATCTTTATAATTTATCTAGTGTCTACATTTTTTTACTTTTTTATTACCCGTGTGCTTTCCTTTGTTCAAACAGTTATAGCATAATCTTTTTGCTTTATGACTGGCATGACTGTGTGAATGGCACCATGACACCATGTCACTTGGCCATAAGGCTGTATTGTAAACTTTGTATTTTTTATTCATTAATGTACAAAATGTTTCTGTGAATCATGGTGCAAGTACTGGCTGCAAACACCAAACAATGAAGCAGCCAAAAATAAAACACTTTTGATTATTTTCCACCTGAGGAGTACTACTACAAATTAATTGAATTAACATTCAATTGTTAATTAACCAAAATGATTTACCAATACCATCAGCAACACTGTTACAAGATGTAGACTGCCATATACTTTAGTGTCATCATCATTCATTGAGCAGATCCTGACAGTATATAAGTATTTCTTAAGTAAGTGATAAGGTCTTTAATTTTCATAAGTTAAACCTTTGTCTCTGATTAAAAGTGTTTGTTTGGCACTGGCAACATTCATTTCTGTAGCACACTCTTCTTCCATTAGGTACCCACCATCACTATTTTGATTACTCTGCTACTAGTACTAATATGGGTCATCTGTGTGTTTCCCTCCCACTGACCATTAGGTCTTCTCTCATTGGACAATGTCAATGGGTATAGGAACTTTAAGTTTAACATACACTACAGTACAACAATCTCAGTATGTGCTGTGCACACAGAGGCAATATAAGCACTGACTAATATGCCTGTACAACTACTGTTGTCAGTGTTGGCTCATGATTTAATAAGAACTGAAAAACTGCCTCTGTACTATTGTACTTGTAGTGAGTCTTTGACGTTGTTGCATCTTGATCCATGAGTAAAATCCAGACTACTGGATTGACAGTCTAATGAGCAACAAACTAACATGCTATCCAACCAGCATTAAACTCCCATTATACTTTATAGTTATACTAAATTTTAAGGGGGAGCATTTTCCTCTTTTTTCCCCTTCTTCTTCTTAAGTTCTTTTCCTTTCTTCTTTTTATTTTATTTTTCATGCATGGATTCCATCATTCCAATTATACTACACCGTCAGTCTAACAAACATTACAGTAAGTTAATAACACCATCTTTGTTAACACCATCTTTGTACAGTCTAATACAGTAATAATACTAATAGTCTTATGAGTCATACTAACAACAATACCACAAACACTGTAACAATAACACAGTAACTCTAACAGTAACAGTAGCACTGATATATATATATATATATATATATATATATATATATATATATATATATCATGTCAGTATTTTGTGCTTTTCTTTTTATTTCTGCTGAGATATGAGAATCATAAAGTATGAACCATATAAATATATTTATATTATTTCCTGCTCTTCTTCATCTTCTTGGGCATTCAATATAAATTAGAATCACATAATGTTGTAAAATATGAAAACAAGAAGCCAACCATGGGTAATTAGTATTATGTCTATGGCAGTAATATTCTATTAGTTTTCTAATAAATCATGTGAAAACCTGGATTTCCAGGGAACATAGCCTACTGGTTATACTTTTATAATTTTGTTGTACACTTATTACTTAAAGTTACAAATCATGTTACCAAAATGAAATAGTCATGCACTTTATCTTTTATTACTGCAGTCTGAGAATGTTAAAATCAGACGACACCATCACAATGCCAGTTGATGGAAGACAGAATAATCAAGAAACTGCAAAAATAAAACTGAACCAGAGTTCCTCTGCAGACATTTGAGTCAGTTTCACAATGATCGGTCGGTAGTACACATTAAATGATTAATAATAACATAACCAAGAAAGAACGAAGGTCTCCGACACTAATGTGAGAAACTTTTTGAAAGTGAACTATTCTTCTTCTTCAAATGTTGCTAGTTTACGTCCTAGACCAAGGGACTATATGACTTATTACCAACTTTAGACGCCCAAGCCGGCCGCCTCGACTTTCATAGCTCCTGAGCTCTGAGTGAAGTATTTCAGATAGATATTATATATATATTATATATATATTTATATATATACTCTTCTCCTTTCATAAATGCGTTCCTCTACCAACCTGATACGTACAAACCAGAACTGCACATTTTGTATAACAAGTATGTGGAGCCACAGATTCATACCAAGCCTTAACCCGGGACTGTTGACATCTGGTTTGCGTTACCAAAAGTTTGAAAACTTAATACATACGATCAAATGTGACATACGACAGAAAGTACTCACTGGTGACTAAAACTCGTTCTGTCTCGTTCTCAGTCCGATTCGCTGCAAAAACAAGCTTCTGCCACGATAAACGTTACACACCGAACGCCGTTCTTGCACATGTATTAATTTTCCCTCTAAACCGGAAGCTATGCGAAAAATGTGCCCATGTCTAAAGTCAACAAACTAGTACAAAACGATTTTTTCGCCAGGTTCAATGAACTACTTCATTTGTGAATTTCCTGCTGATCTCCAACCACCTCCTGTTCGAACAAACAGTTTTTTGTTGTTGATAAATGTATCTCCCGGTTTGGATTGTGCGTGGGTAAAACAAATCGCACTTCGTCCAATTTTGTACATATAGACAATTGCTTACACACGCCATTGTAGGGACTTGTTTACCCTAGAAACACGCACTACTTTTCAGTTGAGTATGTTTTAACATGGTGTCTTTTGTTGTGCAGTCACAGTCACGCGAACAATGGTCAGAAAAAAAGCAACTAATGATGCTGCAAACACATGCTCTGCCTTTGTTGTCTTCTGATCTACTCTTGCTCCTTATCTATTTTGTTTTTTTGTAGCATCTTGCAACAGCCCTCTCTACCCATCATGGCATCTTTGCAAAAACAAGAAAAACATATATTGCAGTTGTTACGAACAAGCCCCAATATAAGATTTGATACTGGTGCGCCCAATATGAGATCATATACCGGCGCAGCGCCTATGATTTGAGCCCGCAGGGGCCATCTTCCACCGGGTTGACCGTTCTATGCCGGTGCGGCCCAGAATGTGATGGCTTGTCGGTCATGTACCGGCGCAGCACCTACGAGTATTCTTAGTGCCCAAAACTACAAACTCAGTGTCTGTAACAGGCACAATCAAAAGAGAAAGTCTAGACCTATCTCCACATAAAATGGCATGTTTAACTTTTGCTTTCTTTGCTCGATTTATAATAGCAATTTGGGCCATCAAGAATGATTTGTTAGTAGTTGCGTTGTTGCATTTTTCTTCTTTTTCTGTGGCTTGTACTGTTTAGTTCTACTGCTACTGTGCTAGACTAGAGACTTGTTCCATCCCACAAAGGGATCGGGTGAGGATGTTTGATGTCCGTTTCCTAAGTTCACTGTGTACCAATATAAAGTAGCAGAATGGAAAAGGCTGTCATACATTGGGTTGACTGTTACATGCCAGTGCAACCTCATTTGAGATAGCATTTTTGCACGTATAGGTGTAATGCTAGTGTATTATCTCATATTGGGCATGCCAGTATAAGATCTCATATTGGTGCTTGCATATTGGCTTTCTCATATTGGTCTGTGATGCAGTCACTCAAATCTAGAACTTAAAATGAAAGATTATGCATAATACAGCTATGGAAAAAATGGGAGATCAACATTCAGTTTAATGTGTTTCAATATGCCTGCACAAAACAAGATTCCCTTTTTTTCTTTTCTTTTTTCTTTTTTTAAAATTAAAAAACAGCAGCAATAGAATATCAACAAGATAGAGGCTGTCTAGAGAAACACTGAATTTGCTTTGTTGTCAACATCAAAACACCTTCAGTATGCCAGCCATGGTCAGTAAACTGGATTGCACAGTTCTGTGTTCCTCTCTATGGTGGTAGTACACCAGTTTTTGAGAGACGAACTGAATAATAATTATGTAATATTTTAATTCCCCTGCCACTTGGGCAGCCACTTTCTGTCTTCAGGGGCTGACCCAATATGTGCTTTATTTTGTGCAGCCAGACAGTGGTATAGCTGCCAGTACTTGGGAGTTTTGATGTATGTACAGTTGTTAAGCATGTGATTGCACGCAGGAGCTGTTTGAACCCTGTAAAAGAACCTGCACTGAAAATTCACTCTGGGAGCCTGTGTCAGCAGCATGCTAGACCTGATGCTTATGGCAACTGAGTTACATCCCAACCTTGTTTATGCATCAACTGTCACAGTCACCAACACATAAATGTGACCCCTCTGTTGTTCAGGAAAATTTGTACTTACCCAAAAATTATTGATTTTGATTTTTTCCTTTCATACATGCAGTCATTACAGCAAACGCAAAAATGCATCAGAAATGTGTACCTGTGTTGGAAAAGTTGTTGATGTTTAATTGCTGTACAAGTGATCAAGTTTAGGTATTCAACATCCCTCCTTAAGCAAAATTCAGTTTGCATTTTACTTCATTAGCATTTTCTCCATACAACCCATTACAATGATTAATAATTCCAAGAGTCTTTTCTTTTATTCTCTCAGCAACAGAAGGATGGATGCTCCCAGAACAACCCCATACCCAGGATTTGACAATTCAGGAGAGTATTACACCCCACGGAAAGCACCGCGCATTCGACCAGAAGCCTCAGAATTTGCCAGCAGGAATGCTGGCTCCATCAACTTGTTCAGCGATGAAAAAGACACGTATGTGACTGGTCCTCCACCCTCTCCTCGCTGTCTGACACGGGAGGCCAAAGAGAATTATGAGAAAGGTCGCAAGGGTCAGGTGTCAAGTTTGTTGGGAGGCGGAGGACCAATGCCAGAGCCTGAATCTGTTCCAGCAGCAAGGTATACAGTGCAACCATATTGAGACAAACCTTTTGAATTAACTAACCGTCTCATCAAATGTTATTAGAAATAGAGTTCCAAATAAAAACTAAAATTCAAGGATTTTGTTTTGAAAATACCTTGTTGAGTTTATTTAGAATTTAGAATCTAAGTTTCATGAGTAACGGTTAGTGGGACTGGCTGCAAAAAACAGTGTTGAGTGTCCCAATTCACCTGGGGATGCTGCTGCTGCTGCTTTTTTGAAGTGTGGCACAAGTAGTTTGTGTTCACTTCACCTGAGGAACAAGATGGAAGAGGTCACGGGTAGCTAGCTGTTAGGTTAGCTGTGACATATGACAAGAGTTTTGTCCCTCCAGTTCTGCTCATACATACTCCTATAACTCAACTGCTAAATTCAAAATAAAGTGAATGTGGTATTTTAAAATAAGATCTCCAGTGTTAAGCTTTTGCTTCTGCTCACTTCTACCTTTTGGACAAAACATGTTTTAACTTTCTAAAATCATTACTGGATTTTATTTGATAAAAATATTAAAAGTATTACCCTTTCTTAATGTTGCTTAACTTTTTTGGCTCAAGTATAGGCTTACTTTCAGTGTACAGTCTCAGTTTCGTGAGTGACAATTAGTGGAAGTGGATGGACAGAACATTGTACAGTGTCACAGCTGGCCCTTGGCTGCTTTCATGTTTTTCCTTGGGTGATGTGAGTACACATCTCTTGTTGCCAAACTTCAGAGGCCTCAATGTGCTACAAATGAGCCAGAGCACTTGAGGGTGTTTTGTTGTTGTTGTTGTTTGCCTCCAGTCCCACTGTCACTCATGAAACTTGGTTTAAAAATTGAATATAAAATCAGTGGAAAAATCTTGTCTTGTAAGTCACTGCAGCTTTATACTGTTCACATGACTCAACCTGTGAGCAGACTACAGTATGCAGATCTTAAGCTGGCAAAATCAACCAAGGGAATTAATTGTGCTCATTTGCTGTCACATGTGTGATAAGGGACAACAGCAGAGATCTACAAGGCCTGTGATAATGGACATTTAGCATGCAAATAAGTGGTTCACAAGAAAAAAAGAAAAACAAATCCTTGATAACTTTGCCACAAGTTTAGAAGCCCCCAAAGGGTAAGGGCAAATGATGTCAGAGTAGCCCAGTTTTTCAGTCATTGCACAAAGTTGTATGCAGGACCATATTTCAGTTTTGAAAACTATGAAATAAGAATTGTACATGTGTTTCTGGTCCCATTGTGACCCTGGTCCACCACTGACACTCCACCCATGCTGTGATGTGCAGGGTGAAACCAGAGGCCCAAGGCATAGCAGAACTTCACAAGGGAGGAAACATGAGCCAGCTCATCACCAACAACTCCAGCCGCCCTCAGTCCGCCCGCCCTGCTCCCAGGGTCAAGGTCGAGGCTTCAGACACTGCGGAAATGGGCCGTGGGCTGAGGATGAGCTGCCTGCTGCATGATGCTAAATCTCTGCCAGCCACACCTAAGCCTATGCCACGGGTGAAGCCGGAGGCAGGGGGAATAGCGGAACTGGGAGCTGGAAGCCAGATGGCCAAAGTCATGTTCAAGTCAGTCTTTTGGTTTAAGTTCTGGGCTGCAGTGAACTTTTTTTGCTGCCGGCAATTTTTAAGCACCTTTACAAACATGGGGTTCAGATTCGGAGGCTTAGGGTTAACTCCCTTGCACATCTTGGGATGAAGTGAGTAGGCATCATGTCATAGTCATTTAGCAGATCACATTTAATGTTGCTGGTTTCAATCTCAAATCTGGGCAGATCTCAGTGGTCCTAATCCTATGCAGCAACAGTTGCAAACAGCAATGATTTTGTGGTCAGTCATCCTGTGCATGAGTTGTTTCATGACCAGGACATTTAGGTTTTGTGTTGATAGCCTATGTGTTTAATCCTCCAGGTGACAGTGTCATTACCAGTTAGTTCTGCAGTGAAAAAACATAACATTTATTAAATTTGATAGTCATGTCTCCACTGCCACTAGAGTGTGGGAGAGTGTGTGTTTATTGACTAGTCACCATTTCCCATATCCCAGTGCTTTCTGTTACTCCCATACCAAGGGCCAGCTCCTTTAAAGCCTGGAGCAGCATTATACATGGTTAAGACTGGCTTATATATATGTAAAGTGTCCAGTTTTATTTGCTATAATGGAGGAAAAGGACTATTGACCATATAACTGTTCGTTGCGATGCAGGATACTGAGATTTGAAAATGGTCAAACTGTTTGTCCATAGGACTGTTGTCAGGTAGGACTGTTGCCACATAAGCCTATCACTATATAGGACTGTTCACACATAAACTATGGAGATGCTCCTTTAAATTCCCCCGTTTTTGAGAAAACAGCAAGTGATCTTGGTCACTAGTTCTGTACCATTGTACAGCCACATATCAAATTCAGATGCAACTTAATTTTGAGGCTGGCAACTCAGTATGATACAGATGTTTAAAAACAGGCCCACTATCTGGGGTCTGGTAGCCAGGAAATGTTACAGAAGTGAGCTTTGCCTTTCAGTCATTGCACAGTAAAGTCTGACAGTAATGTCTTGTCATTTGATTGTTGGGACATTGCAAGCAAAATTGCTCTGTCCTTACAGACTATTTGGTGCACACAGCTACAATAAAATAACAGTGGATGTTTCTTGCTCTGCAGTGCAACATTTACAACATTCTCCAACTTTCAGGTATGGCACAACCCCCCGATCCAGCAGACCAGCCCCTCGGGTGAAAGCGGAGGCATCGGAGAATGCGGAACTGGACCAGGGCAAGCGCATGCAGAACCTGTTTGTCAGCTATGGACAGCAGCCACAGTCCGCACGACCCGCACCCCGGGTCAAGGATGGCTGGAATAATGCGGAGCTGGATCAGGGGGGGAGACTTTCTCGACTGATGCACGAAGGGGACAAGCAACCACGTGACGTGAAGCCCCAGATCCGAGCAGCATCAGCCTCTGGCCGTCGCATCACAAAGAAGAACCAGCAGGGCAGCATAAGCCAGGTGTTCTCCGAAACCTCCAAGTGGCAGATTGTGCCCTCACCCGGGGTGAGGAGATCAAAGGCGTATTAATGAATACTCTTTAGCATTGCAGCCAATGTCAACTGACCACTATGTCAATCAAAAAAGTGCAGGAAAAGTCCCAGCCAACCATCGGCTGTATCTGAGTCTGAGGAAAAAGCTTTTTTCCTCTCATTTGTCAGACTTGAAGGTGGAACTTACAGTCAAAGCAGACTGGTTCATTGTGACCTTGAAACACAGTAAAGGTCAGTAAATAAGGTACAATGTGCACACACTACAAAGATGTTTTGGTTGAAAATCTGCTGGTAAACAAGGTAAAATATATACTGTCAGAAAGGTTTTGGGTTGCTGTGCTTCTTGTGCATGTTGAAACTCTGTATATTATGTACTCCAATGGTTGGGGGACTGGGGGAGTGCATGTAGACTTGCATCACAAAAATAAGGGCATGGGGGTGGGGGTTGGGGGGAGTACTGTATGGAATTTGTAATACATTACTTCTGAGGGGCATTTTTTGTCAATGAAGAACTTCAATTCTTGGTATGCAAACTACCCTTTGTTGCCAGTCTAAGCCTTTCAGTTTTATGCCATCAACTTTTCAACTCTATTGCTTTATCTAGAAAGTTCACCCTGTAGAGGTTTTGAGAGGTTTGCACATGTAGCCATTTTCCTGCATTGATATGATGCATGCTGTGCCATTCGGACAGCTGCATTCCATTCTTGAGTGCACTCCTTTTCAGCTGAGTAAACTGAACCAATATCACTTAAAGAAAATGCCTCAGAAGCTTCCAGTGTCCCCCCCCCCCCCCCCCCCCCCTTTCTGCCAGTCTCCATCTCTTGTTTTTTGTCAGCCACAACTTTTTTTTATTTTTATCATGGCTGCACCAAAATCCTGCTGCACCCTGCAGCAACACTAAAATTGTTTCACTGTATCGGGAGAGACAGCATGGTGACCAGGAACTGAGTAATTCTCTTGTTAAAGGGGAATCAAACCAAAGAAACATCATGGGCCCTGTTGACAGGAATTGAACAGAAAATAGACACACAACAGTTTTTTTATAAGCTTTTTCAAATGTTTATTAAGAAATTACATTTGAGTCATGAAATGGTAACTGTGAGTGTAGCCATTTTGTGTCAAGCAGTCTGTGTCAGTGATATAAACAAGGTCAGGTCAGAATGTATGGCAACAGTATCAAGTGTGTCACAAGCTAGCCTTTTTCTGCCCTTCACTGATACTGATAGGCACCGGTGCTCTTAGGAACTCAAATTTGAAGAAAAAAGGTACAGTACATTTTTTGTGTGAGTGTAAATTTAGATTAACAATCATAACCATTATGAAAAGAAAATACCTCAACATTTTCAAGCCAGCTTGCATCTTTGGTTTGGCTCTACTCAGGTGCATTTTTAGATTAGATGTAAAAACACCAGATTACCGACACATTTTGGGGGAAGGGGGGTAGACATACACTTCTAGCATGGTGGTATAAAAGGGTCTACAGTTTACATAAAGTCTCTTAAAGAGCCGAGTATTTGATCAATTTAAAACTGGGAGTTGCTGAATGTGTTGCAATCTGTCAACAGGGCTATGTTCACAATGTTTTACCATGTTGTGTGGTGTGAATTGCCTCTTGCCAGTGGCTGCATTGGTTGGACTTGGACCAGCCCTCTTAATGATCTCAGAACAGTGAGTGGTGGGCATCTGTGATGTACTGTTGAACGTGATCATGTTTATTTGCTATAAACTGGGTACTCCAGGCAGCGTTGTTGACAGCAATATGGACTGTGTTCAGGTAAATGTAACATTTCAAATATTTAGTCGCTAAGGGTTCTCGATCATATTTTCATTACCTTTACTCCTTGTATTTTTTTTATTACCTTTGCATCTGTCCTTCTCTGAAGTTTCTGTGTCTTCATCAAGTCTTCCTTTTTCTACTTCAAAATCCATGTTGTGGCATCTCCACTGCATTGTGGTCATCAATTTACATTAATTCCAACACTGCAGTCAACTTTCTTTTGTGATTTTTGGTACAAGCATTACATATATATGATATATATTTTTAGTCTTAAATATTTAAAAAAATGTGTATGATCTGTATTTTATTGTTGTAGTTTTATGCCATTACTGATTAGTATGAAGAATGTAAGCATATATGTTGTAAATATACAAAGGAATGTTTCATGTTGTGTGCTGTTTTTTTGTGGATAAAAGTGCTCTTACTGTTTATTTGCATGCTCAACTTGTTATTGAGAGGTTTACTGTTGAAGTCATGCAGAATGTGATAATGGTTAAATGCTTTTAGCACCAGCTTGCTTTTCAGTTTAATGTATGTTGTGTAAAATGTCTCTTTGTACAGGTGGTTTGAAGATCACCTTCTATTATTGTTAATTTTGTTTTAAACCACCTATCATTAAAGGTGCCGTCCTTCTCAAAACACATTTTGTTCAGCAGGTTGATGAATCGAAACAAAACTTTTATATTAAGAATCGTATTTAAGATGCTCAGTTCTTTGATTCTGTACTCAATTTGTAAACTTAGGTTTGTGACAGCGAGACTGGCTGCACACAAGTGCCTGTGACACAAGGCCCAAATGTTGCACGCTCACTGCCCAAGGAACAAGATCAAAGTCTAAGAGGCTGTGGGTAGCTGTTTATCCAGCTGTGGTACCTGACAGTTTTCTACATCATCATCTGCTAATGTCACTGATGCAAGTAGGATTTCAAAGATAGAACAAAATCAGCAGAGCACACTTGATTTTAGGTTCTTTATTTTGATGTCTTTTACCTGTTGCAAAAAAACTGGCTTTGTTGGACAGAACATGCTTTGAGAAGGCTAGTTCCTTTAATATTTCGTTATAAGTGCAAGTGTTTGAAGCCTGTATTATGTTGGGTTCTTTTACAAACCTTTGTAAACTTGTCTCTCTTTCAGCTGTTAAACATTAATCCTACATTTGGACATCAGGTAGACTGTGTATTAGCAAGGCCCTGAACATTTTCAGTCAATGTTAACTGTAGTTAGCATTTTCCATTTCATGTGGTGTTGCATCCTACCTGTGAACAGTGCATGCCTTATTCGCTATTCAGTTCACTGTTGTCTCATTTTGTACAGACTATTTTGCAATTCATATGTAGTCCAGGAATGAACTGCATGCCAGTGGCAGTGATTAGTGAAATACTGCCTGTTGTCTATGGAGAATGCTTACAGCTGCTTTGTGCATTAAACTTTTAGAATTTTCTGTTGCCTGCTGCGTGTTTTTCTCTCCAAGTTACTAAGTGTCTATCATTTCAGGTCAGCATTTGCATGTGTACAGCTGTCACAACTTATATGCTGACCGGCTGTGAAGTATTGACATTGCTAGTTGTTAAAAAACAAACACAAAACCCAGAAGACTGCATGAGAGGAAAACAATGTACATTCCTCAAAATGTACATGTCTCTTTACTAAATAAAGGATATATTTCACATGAGCATGTATCACTCCAAATTATTGCATAGTTATTTACAGTTGAAACTTCACAGAAACTATGTTAATAAATACACTTCTTTGTTAGCACTGAGTAGAACATGACAATAAGCAATTCAAGTGTAATCGTAAAAATCCGACACTACTAACAAAAAATTACCAAAATGGTCATAGTAGACATGCAGACAAAATGGTCATAGCAGATGTGCTTTATGTGCATGAAAGAATTTGATAAACATAGCAGACACATGTAAAAGGCCTTCATCCATGTAATGTTGTTCACAAATAAGCTAAGTGGCTGGGGCAAATAAAACCATCTTTTTAACAACAAAATCAGGGTGGGAGTCAGGGGTGTGAACAGCAGCAACTTTTGAATCACTTTGTTCTAAGCAGTTTTATGTTAAGGAGTGCCCTCTCCTCAGTCTCCAGGCAGTGGATTCAATGTTTCAATTATATTTATTATATAATATCCAGAACATATGTACATAGTCATAGTTGTTAGTTCAAGATGGCTGAGTTTAAGCCTGATCTCATCATCTTTTGCTGGCAACTCACCAGCATAAAACTAGTCTTCCTTTTATCAAATTATGCACATTGATCAGTTTGCTGCTCATTTAATTTTCTCCCCTCTAACATAAAATGAGAACTCTTGATATGAAATCTCCTCTGCCAGTATTTTCCTTGTCTTAGTTCATTTGCAAACAAACTGACAGCCAAAGTAGCCACCTTTCTGTCAGACACTCAGTGCTGTTGCTTGAAGCTTCAGAACAGAATTATTCCCAGGATGTTCACAGTTCCTGTTTGAGCACAGGCCAACACCGCAACATGACTTCTCCTGAAGCTTTTGCTTTTTCTCTTGTAGAACATTTGCTGCTAGCCTTCCCTAGCTGTTTTGTTAGTCCATTTGTGATTTGTCTCACTCATTGTTTAAGAACAGAGTTCTGTTGCTTTTACCATGTTAGTCCATTTCTCTTGTTGGCCACTTTTCCTCTTCAAGGACAAAGCTGCAAGGTTATTTTATTTTGCTGTTCACGTTTCCTCTTGAAGGACAAAGCTGCTACGAGATTATGTTACTGTTCACTTTTCCTGTGTAACTTAAGAACAAAGTTACTGCCAGGCAACTGATCATACTGTTCACTTTTCCTTCTGAAGAAAAAAGCTGCCACTAGGTTATTCATCTTGCTGTTCAGTTTTTGTGTGAAACTAGGAACAGAGTTTCAGGCCGACAGTTTGTCTTGCTGCTCACTTTTCCTGTTTGAGGACAAAGAGGCCTTGGAAGAGGGTGTCAAGGTTGACCTGGGAGTACGCGTTACTTCTCAGCCACGAGTCCACCATGTTCTTCAGGATGCGGTAGGCTGTGGGGACGCTGGATGCCATCTCTGAGTCTTTCAACAGCTGGCTGTCTGCCGAGGCTGGAATATTAAAGGAAGTTCAAGTTACAGCTTGGGTACAATGGTACTACTGGAAAGTTGCAGACCACAAATGCTATGAGTACTTAGCAGAGAACCAACTTCAAACTTTGGAACTGGTGAATAGCAGTTACTGGTAGTACATGCAACATGCAACTCAAGTGAACTGGATTCACAGTGCAACCTGACATAAACAAGTTTTATTAATAACAATATCATTTAAAAGGGATCCCAAGCAAAGACAGAAGTTGGTCTGTGAACAAATAAAATATGCAAGTGGATGATACTTTAAACTGAGGTTTGTGTAGATATATATGCATGCAAAAAGATCACATATGCATGTTAAAGATCCCATATTCTGTAGTAGATTGCAAAAACGTGAAAATAACCCAGCATGCACTAAAAGCATATAAGCAGTTTCTGCTATATAAAAGCAATAAATCAAACAATCATTAGCAGGCTTTGCATTATATTCTACTTCTATCAATATCTATGCAATAGAGGTCCTTTTTTGCTCAGAATATGAACTCTTGTGCAGCCAAGTTGGTTTGCTCTTTAGCAAAACAGGCAAGTGCAAAGAACTGGCAAGTCCATGGCTGCGTCGGTGCTGGTGTGTGCTACCGACCTTTCTCAGCAGGTGTGAGCAGTGTTTTGGCTTTCTCCACATCAAAGATGTACTGGTAAAAACACAGCTGAGTGTACAACGCCAAGTCCGAGTACTGAAAAACATGACACAAACTGTACACAATGTGGAAACATCTTCAGCATCATTGAGCAAGAAGAGCATGCTTTCAGAAAGGGTACCAATTAACCCCAAGTTAGCCTGAAGCAAAAGATTAACAGAAAAAAGGGAAAACAACAACTGCCTACCCACAAACACATAACTAGAGAGAGAAAAGAAGAGTATAATGCCTGACACGTAATGCCCTGTCAAGCACAAAGGGGGCAACCAGGGCAAAGCGCAGGGGATCAAATCATCAGAACAGTCTGCTCACAATTCAAGTCACAGTACAGTCAATGCAACCAAGTCGAAGTAGTCAATAACAACCATTCAATATTTACATTTCAATTATCTACATCTAATTACTATTCATTTACAACACATCCAAAACTTTGTTGGAACTTGTCAATATTCAAAAATGTCTCTTAATAACACAAACACTTAATCACATGCCAAAAGTAAGTCTGGTTCACTGTTGGTTGAAGAGCGAGAGAAAAAAGAAACAGAAGCTGAATGAACTGGCATGGCAGAACTAGGGCAGAATTCCAGACAGCAGTCGAAGCTTGCAAAGCTACATTCTGACCTATTCCAGGCTTGAAAGTGAGAACCTTTAAAAGTTCTGGATTCACAGCATAAAGTTTTCTCAGTTTCTGCATCCACAATAGGTAAGTAAGTAACTTGGTGTTTTATGCCCAGTCAACCGTTGCGGTTATATCAGGGCAAATCCACAGTGGGAAGGAGAAAGAGAGAGAGAGAGAATCATCCCCACACACAAACAATTCAGACAGAGTCAATAACTGTACAGACATGATATTATGATAACATAAAAGAATATGGAATACACTAAAATCACTTTGCTGCATACCTTGATAATATTTCACTAGCCTTCAAATCTTTAAAAAAATATAAAAAAATAAAAAGTGGGGGGTGGGGTGGAGAGAAAGAAAAACTTTTGATAGCACAACTATACAATTTAAGAATGTATGTTTCTAAAACATCTTTAAAATCCTCTCAACCTCTGCCCCCCTCCCTCCCCATGTACAAGCAATGCAACATTACTGAAGACTATATCAAACTGTAAAACACTTGTCAGAATAGCTGCCAAAGGCATTATATAGCAGCTTACCTCTTGATGCAAAATGCCATGCTTGCAGACGACACAGATGGGGTGACCCCTATGAAAGGTCAGCGGCAACTTTCGCGTTCTGGTTCCGCATGCAGAGTCTTCACATTTCAGCCAACCCTGAAATCATCACATGTGGGAGTACAGTTGCACTGTCACTGCCTCTCACTCAGCCATGGAGTGCAACTGTCACTGACTTTTGCTCTCACTCATCCATGGAGTGCAGCTGTACCATCACTGCCTCTCACTCATTGATAGAGTGCAACTGCAGTCATTGCCTATGACTCATCCATGGAGTGAAGCGGCACTGTCATTGCCTCTCATTCATTCATGGAGTGCAATTGCACTGTCATTGCCTTAAACTCTCTGTCATTCTTTTTAAACAGGGACAGCTGCTCCAGTGCAACAGAATGACAGAGGGCTTTGCACTGCGCTCTAAGCCCCACCTTTCTGCAAAAGCTTTGAGTCTGACTGCCACGTGGTACTGTGCTGACTGGTGGAAAGTAGAATGATCTGAGCCTCATTCAGCATTCAAATGATTGTAATTAATTGCCTCATTTGACTGCAGCCCATCTCTTGCCATAAGCAAACCTGTGCCATTACCTATTTTGAAGGTTTTGTTTGGAATTAACCAGCCTTTCCCTCTGTTGTCATGCTTTAGCATGTGACAAAATTTGGCAGCCACTATTAAGGCTTCTTGCATAACTAGTAATTGTGCTATTCTGACTGCCACTAAAGACACAGCACAGTCCTGGAACTCCATGGTGACAGCAACAGGATTTGTATCCTTGTAAAGACTGATAGGCATCAGTCTATCAAGCATCAAAAACTTGTTTGCAGTATCTTCTTCAGTTAAAACCAGATTGGACTCTATCTCATGTTACTTAATGTATGTGATCGACAAAGGAAAAACTGTTTAGACTGAAAATACAACAATAATATCAGAGATGCAAACACAGCACCCCCCACCCCAAGTAAAATATCCCCAATAAAAACTGCTCCACATCATGCATGTGTACTGAGGGTGTAAAAAGTGTACAATGTTGTCCACCAGCTTCCTTCATTCAAACAAAAAGGGTGAGACCAGCACCTCCCGACTTTTGATTGAAGACTGGCCACAGAGAGGGCCACTTATCTCATGCCAGCATCACTTATATGAAAACTAGGCAGTGAGATAGACCTAGACTGTCACTGTAAGTTCATCTCATGCCAGCTCCCCTTACATGAAAATTAGGCAATGAGATGGACCTAGACTGTCACTGTAAGTTCATCTCATGCCAGCACCCCTTACATGAAAACTAGGCCGTGAGAGAGACCTAGACTGTCACTGTAAGTTCATCTCATGCCAGCACCACTTACATGAAAACTAGGCAGTGAGATAGACCTAGACTGTCACTGTAAGTTCATCTCATGCCAGCACCCTTTACATGAAAACTAGGCTGTGAGATAGACCTATACTGTCACTGTAAGTTCATCTCATGCCAGCACCCCTTACATGAAAACTAGGCCGTGAGATAGACCTAGACAGTCACTGTAAGTTCACCTCATACCAGCACCCCTTACATGAAAACTAGCTTATTGAGCTAGACCTAGACTGTCACTGTAAGTTCATCTCATGCCAGCACCCCGTACATGAAAACTAGACTGTGAGATAGACCTAGACTGTCACTGTAGGTTCATCTCATGCCAGCACCCCTTACATGAAAACTAGCCTATTGAGCTAGACCTACAACACTCTCACTGTAAGCAACTACATAAACCAATTCATAAAAAAATGTTTTTAGTCTTGACTGCTACATAAATTTTACATGAATTAGGAAAACCTGGTGACAGGTTGCCTGAGACCCATACTTACAGCATAGTACTTGGCAATGTGCTGTCTAATGTCCTGTACCAGTCTGTTGCGTAGATAGGCCACATGCAGGTACGGTCTGCCGGGACACCCAGGCCTCTGACACTGAGCCAGACTGTAGCCAGTCTGTACCTGAAAGTGACCGCAAATAATGTGACCTCACTCTCTGTCAAAACATGGTGGGGAAAAGACAGGCTTCCATACAAACCTTCCATTCAGCCACAGCAGGCTGAGGCTTGATGGATATTTCTTAAGTTGTACATTGGAAAAGACAGCCCTGCATTCAATCAACCACATTACAAAAAGACATTCTAGGGTACTGAGCTGTTCTCCATGTTCCATTTTTTAAATATAAAGTACTTCTTTGTCCCTTACGGGAAATTTGGGTCACCGTACCTCGATAAGGCACAGCAGCCGCAAGAGCAGTGCTACCCATTCCTAGTGGTGTTTTTGTGTGTGTGTCCAAACAATGGTATGGCTGCCGGTGTTTGCAATTTTTAACATGCCTACAGATACTGATTACTCTTCAACCACTACGTGTTACACTCAACAACCTGTTTTTGGAGTATTCATCAGAACATTTTCACACCATTCAGGCATGAGACTGTGATGACAAAATTGTCTGAAACCGCCAAAAAGATATAACAAAAAAACACCCCCCAAAAAACAGCAACGGTATGATCTGCAGTCTTTTCTACTCTAAAAACAGGCCTAGTCTGGTACTCTCAAAATTTTCAGATTTCAGGCAACAGCTTGAAGAGTCTTGAGCTGACTCGCAGTTGCAGCATCCTCCACCTTTGCAGTCAAAGTTCTGCCACAAACACTGTTTAGGAACAACAAAAACATTTAAAATCGAACATGTTCAAAAGAGATTTTTTTCTTCTTCTTTCCTTTGTATCACATGTACCCTCCCCCCACCCACTTTCTCATAAGTTGATCAGGAACTACAGCCCCCCCAACACACACATACATTGCACTCACTTTTTGAGAAGCCTGATCTGGTGCTAGTGAGGTAAACACTCCCTCCACAATATTCTCCTTGCCACACTTCTCCATGGGGCAGACAAACTTGAAGCGAGTGCAGTCTCTGTACTTTTCTTCCTCTGTCATCAGGGCCGCCAAGAGGGCATCTTCCTCATCAGCATCACCAAAGTGCTGCTGGCTGTGTCTGTAGCCTGAGGGGTCCAGGCCTGAAAATCAACACGTGCAGTCTTCCCTGTCAATCCACGTTGTGCACTCAAATCATTAAAGTCTTCCCTGTCAATCCAAGTTGTGCACTCAAATCATTAAAGTCTTCCCTGTCAATCCACGTTGTGCACTCAAATCATTAAAGTCTTCCCTGTCAATCCAAGTTGTGCACTCAAATCATTAAAGTCTTCCCTGTCAATCCACGTTGTGCACTCAAATCATTAGTCTTCCCTGTCAATCCACGTTGTGCACTCAAATCATTGAAGTCTTCCCTGTCAATCCAAGTTGTGCACTCAAATCATTAAAGTCTTCCCTGTCAATCCAAGTTGTACATTCAAATCATATAAGTCTTCCCTGTCAATCCATGTTGAGCACTCAAATGTTGTGCACTCATATCATTAAAGTCTTCCCTGTCAATCCATATTGTGCACTCAAATCATTAAAGTCTTCCCTGTCAATCCACGTTGAGCACTCAAATGTTGTGCACTCATATCATTAAAGTCTTCCCTGTCAATCCATGTTGTGCACTCAAATCATTAAAGTCTTTCCTGTCAATCCATGTTGTGTACTCAAATCATTAAACTTTCCTGTCAATCCACGTTGAGCACTCAAATGTTGTGCACTCATATCATTAACGTCTTCCCTGTCAATCCATGTTGTGCACTCAAATCATTAAAGGGGAAGTGAAGTGAAGAAGCATTATGGGACTTGGGGAATGAGGGGGAGAGGAACACACTCAGCAGTTTTTCATTTGACATCTGGTCCTGTTTGTTCAAAATTTAATATTTTAAAGTCAGGAAAACATGACCATGGGGAATGCCAGCAGCCTGTATCAAGGTATAAACAAAAGGCTGAAATATGTAGCAAAAGTATCCAATGTCACAAACCAACCTCTTTCTGCTGTTTGTCAGCACAGAACAAACCAAGATGGCTGTGCCTTGAGAACTGTGCATCATTCTTGCACATATAAAAGGAAATACTGGTTTCTGACAGTTAACCCTTGATTATTGTGAGTGAAAACACAACACAAAATGTGACTTAGAGTGGTGTCAGGAAACAGCAGAGAGCAAAGTGCATAGAGCAGGCCTGCAGAAGTTCATATTTTTCTTTTAGCTTTCCAGGCCAACAATCTACTAGCCTGAAGGAATTATTACTACCCAGCAAATTTCTCCCCCAAATTGTGAGCAAAACATTTTCATTACACACTTGGTCTCATATTTGGGAGGCCAAGTTAAAACAGTGAAGATGTTGCACTGCAGACAACACAGATCTGATTTTATTCTCTAGTGATGAAAAAGTTTCACATATTCTGAGATATCGTGAAAGTGGTAAAGAACAAGGAGAATGTACTCACCAAAAAGAGATGGGTCACAGATAAAACAAATATTTTAAAAAGGACAATAAAAACACTACATTTTGACAAATGTGTCATCAGCAGAAGAAAAAATCAAACTAACTGATGACTGATCATGGCAGAAGGCAAAACTATGACTTGCCCAGCAATTTAGTGGTTGTGGGTCTTGATTTGCCCTGCCTCAGGTAACCAGCTGAGTGCATTTCTTCAGCCCTGGGTGAGCGCTGTTGCACTGCTGTTCATAGCCCTGCACCCACACTGGCCTCTGAGGCAAACACAGCCGACTCACTAAGCCGTCAACTGCCCCATGCCCTCCACCCACTTACCCAGACACTCTGCCAGACGAGCAGCATCAGTACCCTCTATAGGATCACAGAGACGAGACACCACGGGGTGAATCTGCTGTGCCAGGTAGTAATGGGTATCTGTCCACACAAAAAGCATACAAAATTGACAATCATTTAAAAACAGCACATTCAAGCACAAGATTCAAAGACATAAAGTTGTGCACAGTCACAGCCTTTATTACCATCCAAGAGGCTACCACAGCATGAAATCTTCCCCCAAACAAAACTAGCGATCAACAGCCTTACAAAGAGGTTGACCTGTACGGACTCCCTTAGCAAAAGGTACAATCAGAATGAACTAGAGATGCTCACCCAGTTTCAAGGTGTCGCTCTTCGCCAGCTCCTCTGGGTGGTAGGCCCGCTGTGTGGCTGACAGGTTGGACCCGTCCTGTCAAAATCACTACCCACAATCACCCAGTGGAGGATGGGGATTTTCACATCTTCATGCGGGCTAAATCCACATTTTTCATACAACAAATCAAGTGTGTGCTGAATCTCTACACCAAAACGTCTCCAAGACAATCTCAGTCAAAACAATTTTAAAATGATCTGAAATGAATGGATGACTGGACCTGTGGTGAGAAATATATATGGAAAGGCAAGTTTCTACTAAAAAGATACCACCAGTCTGCTCCCATCAGCTGTCTTTGTGAGGAAGGCGGGACAGCTTTTGTGCCAGGGATTAGACTGTACCTCAATCTTTCCAAACAGCAATGCATCCTTTGGTCAGGTAAAATAATACCCCCTCCCCCCCCCCGCCTCACAAATACAAGTTCCCTTATTCTGAAGAAAAAACGAGAAAGACAGAGTAAGCAAAGTGAGCAAAGGAGAGAGAGGGAGTGTTTAAGTGAGAGAGGGAGGGAGAGAAAGAGACAGACAGAGCAAGAGACTCACTATGCAAATGATGTAAGACACAGTGTCTCCAGCCCGTATCTTCTTGCCACCTTTGGAATTGAGCCTCAAGGCCACCTGAACATGCGACTGGTTCTTCTTGTCTGGGTAGTCCTCAGGGTTCTTGGTCAATTGCTGCACATCAAATGAAATAGTAGGGGTTGCAGGATGGTATGGCACATTTACACAATAAGCAAAAATGGTGGATCAGGACAGGAAATATCTCAGGGTGGCTTTGAAGAAACAAAAGGTGTACAAAAAGAAGTAGTGTGGCATTACAGACAGGTCTAGAAAGCTTTGAAAAGGTGCAAAAAGAAGAAATGCCCAGTCCCTTCTTAAAAAACCTACTGGTTACATCAAACCATCCAAAGACCCAAAATGGTTTAATTCTGCCAAGTGCAAAGCAAAGTGACCTCCAGTTTTGATGCAGTTTTTAAGGTGGTTTTCTTAGAGGTTCTCCAGCGCAGTCTAGTCACACTTGTCAATCTGTGCTGCCCCTAAAAAAGGCTGCACTGAAGCTATGCCAACCTATCATTATGGTGTTGAGCAGGAACTGTCCCCTGTTACCTTGGTGATGTGATACAGTTCAATGGGCAGTTCGTTGTTGCGGACTTTCTCCCCCACTTCTTGCAGTCTGGTGTGAATGTTCTCAACAACCACCTCTCGTGTGTCTCCAGACAGGATCTGGCCCACCACAAAGCTGTGTGCACACATACACCACACCATGTCACATATACACCACTTCATGTCACACATACACTACTTCATGTCATCGTATACATGTGTACCACTTTACAGTCAGCATACAATGTCACACATACACCACTTCGTATCAGTATAGTATATTTGTCATGTATATACTTCATGCCAACATACAGTGCAACTATTAACATCACACCATGTCTATATACAGTGTCACACAGATATTTCATGACAATATGCAGTGTCACACTGAACATCACTCCAGGTCAATATACAGTGTCACATTGAACACCACACCATGTCAATATACAGTTACACTGACACTTCATGTCAATATGCAGTGTCACATTGAACAGCATTCTGTGTCAATATACAGTGTCACACAGACAATTCATGTCAATATGCAGTGTCACACTGAACATCACTCCAGGTCAATATACAGTGTTACACCGACACTTCATGTCAATATGCAGTGTCACATTGAACATCATTCTGTGTCAATATACAGTGTCACACAGACAATTCATGTCAATATGCAGTGTCACGCTGAACATCACTCTGTGTCAATATACAATGTCACACAGACAATTCATGTCAATATGCAGTGTCACGCTGAACATCACTCTGTGTCAATATACAGTGTCACACAGACAATTCATGTCAATATGCAGTGTCACGCTGAACATCACTCTGTGTCAATATACAGTGTCACACAGACAATTCATGTCAATATGCAGTGTCACGCTGAACATCACTGTGTCAATATACAGTGTCACACAGACAATTCATGTCAATATGCAGTGTCACGCTGAACATCACTCTGTGTCAATATACAGTGTCACACAGACAATTCATGTCAATATGCAGTGTCATGCTGAACATCACTCTGGGTCAATGTACAGTGTTACACTGAACACCACTCCATATACAGTGTCATGCCAAACACCACCTTGTATTAATATACAGTGTCACATACACTACATTTGTATGCAATGTCAATACACACATCACATCATTATGTAGTGACTTGCATACACCCCTATGTCCATATATACAGTATCACAGATACACCACTTTATGTCAATATAGTGTCACACCAAACACAACTCCATGTCAAAATACAGTGTAACACTCACCATCAGTCCATGACATGTCAATGTACAGTGTAAAACTGGAGATTGCCACATGTCAACATTCACAGTGTAAAGATGAAGATACATGTCATTTTTTTTTTTTAACATTCAGTGTTAAACTGGGCATAATCACTTCAACAGTTCAAGTCAGCATTTACAGGACGCAGCTGGAGACACACTTTCCTTCTTGTCAACATTCACATGGTTAAAAAAGACAAAGAAAAAGAGGAGGTGGGGTGAAAGAAGAATGTTATCCACTGAAGTAGTACCATTTGGGAAAAAGACGTATGTACCTGAAGCACAAATTACTTGCATTCACACCTGCAATCAGATGTTTATCCTTCTATGTGAACAAAAAAAGGTACTTGCAATATCAATACATGCTTTTCAAAAATGCCAGTACTGGACATTTCAATAGATATGCACCCGCTCCCCAAACAAAAACCAATACGGTATTTAGAGTATGTTAAAAAATATATATACAATAACCTAACCATGTACCAGTAGCCCATTCTAAACAGGTGTTAGTGACCTGATTTTTGGAAAGAATAAAAACAAAAACCCTCCACTGACTTTCCAGCCTCCTTGGCCAGGTCGCACCAGTCACGCCGCACAATGTCCAGGCCCTTCAGCTCCTGTGTGGTGTAGTAAGAGCCGTCAGGTCTCTTCGTCACACTCAGGGCAGCATATTTCTTCTTCTTCAGCAGCAGCATGGACTTGAAGACGCCATCGATGTCAATCTCCAGCAGACGGTACAGCTTGTTCACCTCAGACTTGATCTGTTGGCACAACGCAGGACAATGTTAGCATCATGTACATGCTGACAAACTCCAGCACCCCTGATTGCAATCAAACACACAATCCCCTACTACAGTTTGGGGGTAAGGAAGAGGAAGAGACTTTACCCTGTTGCTCAGTCAGGGGGTAAGAGGTAGACTACCCTGGTGCCCAGCTTGGGGGTAGGAAAAGGAAGACTACCCTGGTACCCAGCTTGGGGGTAGGAAAAGGAAGACTACCCTGGTGCCCAGCTTGGGGGAGGGGGTAGGAAAAGGGAGACTACCCCGGTGCCCAGCTTGGGGGTAGGAAGACTACCCCGGTGCCCAGTTTGGGGGTAGGAAAAGGAAGACTACCCTGGTGCCCAGCTTGGGGGTAGGAAAAGGAAGACTACCCTGGTACCCAGCTTGGGGGTAAGAGAGAAAGACAACCTTGTTAAGCACTCTATAAATTCCCTATTATTAATTACCTAAGTTGGGGGTAAGGAACAGGAACAATCTTTACCCTATTGTTCAGTCTGGGGGTAAGAGGAAGACTACCTTGTTGCCCAGTTTGGGGGTAATGAAGAGGAAGATTGTACCGTTGCCCAGTTTGGGGGTAAGAGGAAGACCAGGTAAGAGGAAGACCACCTTGTTGCCCAGTTTGGGGGTAAGATTAAGACCACCTTGTTGCCTAGTTTGGGGGCAAGGAAAAGGATTTTACCCTATTGCTCAGTCCCAGTTTGGGGGTAAGGAAAAGGAAGAGACTATATTCTGTTGCCCAGTTTGGAGGTAAGGTAGAGGAAAACAGTACCTTGTTGCCCAGTTTGAAGACATGGTCCAGGTCAGTGCTGTTAGAGTTGACCATGATGGAGTCAGTGTCCCCATAAATCACCTCCAGGCTCATCTGAAACACAGGCAGCATCCTCATGTTAAGGCATCGTGTCATCACCAGTCACCACACAGCTGTACAGTTTGATTTGAGGATTGTATTCTGAATGTGGTCTGTGTGAACAAGACAGATTCTCTTTACTCATAGTAACACCATTTTACTGTGCATCTTTTGTAAAACAAATTTAATATAAAGTGAATACAAGAGCAAACTTACCCCTTCCACAAGCTGCTTGGTCTTCATGAGAATCTGTGAGAGAAATAAACCAAATATAAATCAAAAGAAATACATATGTATGCATACTATGAAATGCTGCAACTTTTGCAACATTTCATGAACATTACCATTTCAAACAGTTTTTTCTTTCTTTGTCAGCATATATATATATATGTACATGTTTCATATATATATATATGCCCTGATTTATGCCCTAAGTGCAGTGAGTTTATGTAGATCATAGAATAGTGCTGAATAAACGTTCAGTCAATTATCATATCTGTAACAGCTGTGAACTATATTGCCTAAATATAATAACAGAATATAAAAACTGGGCTATATTAATGCTTCAGCCTTTTCCATTCTTTTTAGTCAGGACTAAAAAGCAGGTGCTTGTGTTTTAAAATACTCTGTAGATACACTCTCATTCTTTCCATCATTTTTTTTATTATACTTAAAAAATTGTCACAGTAACAAGTTTAGCATCTTAACCCATGATTATGTACATGCACATGCAAACTGCAAAAGCTAAAGCATGAGCACTGACCAGCTTACCTCTCGGCCCTTGCCTGTGATGAGTGCAGCCAGAGGTTTAGCGTAGAAACGAGAGAATGTGAAACCCAGACAGCCATACATGCTGTTTGCTGTCAACTTGAGTGCTTTCTGCCGAATGTCATACTGAAACCAAAATGCGCAGTGCATCACACTCTACCCACAACCAGGAAAAGTCTAGCACATTGCAAACAATTCCTGACTGAAAATTCTCATGGAAGACTGAAAATTCTCATAAAAGATGGCCTCTGCTTTTTTTTTTCTCTTGAATTTTTTAACAGGCATTAGTATATTTTCATTTGTCATGCACAATTGGACTACCCTCCTGATATGAGTCGCATGGGGGTGGGGGTAATTCAAGGCCATTTTTCAATTGCAAAATCTGAGTGGTTTGAACGAAACAAAAATGAACTGTGAGAGTTGCGCTTGCTGGCCTATTTAATTTTGAATGATGTTGTCACCTGCATGAGCTGTTCCTGTGAAATGTCTGGCACCTTCATGAGCTGTTTGACCTGACGACGGCTCTCCACCAGCTTGCGGATCTCAGTGGGCAGGATGCCAGGCTCCAGGTCGGTGGGGGGCAGCACCATGCTCTGCTCGTCCTCTTCTTCCTGCCGCAGCATATATTCACTTTTGAACATCTCATTTGATACAACTTTATTGCAAAGCGTCAATACAATTGCACTATGAATGTCTTGTGGTGTCAAGTACACTCATCATAAAACATCAATAAATTAGAACATCAATAAATTAGAACACCAGACATCAAACATCCAGGTAAAAAGTCATTCATAAATACACAAGAAATCCAACTGACATCAAGCTGTGCATATCACTTAAATTACCTCTTTACAATCATTATTACATCTCCATATTACTACCATTATCACATCTGATGATAATTACCAGTATCACATCTGATGATAATTACAATTATTGCCCTGTCTCTACCTTGATTCCGACTCAGAGATGACAGTATAGTTGAAAGGATGTCAAAATCCAGCTACAGTTTCAAACACCCAATCTAAGTGATGCCAGGGAGTTTACTGGCCAAAACTACTGCCTTGATCCCTAATCCTCAAGCCCCCCCCCCCCCCCCCCGTGGGGTTCTCAACAAAAATCGAAAGCAGCGTTTCCACTACTTTTCTATGCAGTTGCTCACTTATTTCAAAACCACCCATTTTTGTTAACATAACCATCACATGTGAGTTCCTCCGCCATCTCCAGCAAGGCCACGGCTCTCAGCCAACATTCTGAATGTGCTTCCATGTATACTCCTGTTCCTATCTGTGTAACTCACATTTGATGCGTGCTGGGTGCGTGGAACAGTGGTGAAGCAGATGTTGTACTCCTGGATAATGGATGGGTACAGGGAGTTGAAATCCAACAGCAAGATGAACTTGTCATAGAAACCTGCACAGAAACATGAAAACTCCACTTACAACTAGCACCTGACCCTAACGCTCCAATTCTTTCATGAAGTGTAAGTATACTATTTCAGGTTTAAGGCAGCTTCAAGCCAGCCAAAATGTGTATATTGAAGCTGCAGCCAAAGCAAAATTAAAAAAAAAAGAGGAAAAAAAAAGAGGTATGCATGTGTGATACACTACTGAATGCGGTCTCTATGCATTCTTTACCCTTACTTGTGTCTGTTTTTTATTTGCACATCATACACCATTGAATGAAGTCTCTATGCACTCTTTATCCATACAGCTTTTCCATTTTCTAATCACCACCATCAGTGACAGTCTAGTCTATGGATGGCCTGATCTTTATCCCTGAAGATGAAGTACAGCTGCTTTAAGTTCGTAAAAGGCAGAGGGTAATGGCAGTGTATGTTTGAAACTCTCAACCTGGTCTGAGCTAGTCTCAATGGAAAATGTACACATTCATGCATGGTCAGAAAATCAGCTGGAAAGAGGAATTAAAATGCCTCAAGCCTTGGAGTGGTGCAAGTTACTTTTACAGACAGCTACTGAGAGTAAGTAACTTGGTTCTTTATGCACAGTCAACCAGGATGGTTATATCAGGGTGAGCTACAGACGGCTAAAACATGAAAGCAAAAAGAAGAGTTCCAGCACCAGAAAGAAAGGTGAAAAACTTGAGTAAAGAAAGGAGTGTTAACTTTCGCAAGTTCCAGCATCAGAGAGAGAGGTGAGAAAGGTGAAGAAAGAAAGGACAATCACCTTTCTGGGGTTCCAGCATCAGACAAGACAGGTGAAAAAGGTGAAGAAAGAACAATCACCTTTTTTGGGCTCCAGCACCAGCCCCCCAGTGTAGGCAGGCTTGCGGCGTCCCTGTTGCTTCTTGCTGCTGCCTCCATCCTCCTCCTCCTCCCCGTCACCTTCCACCTGCCGACACAGTCTCACATCAGACCAGGACCCATCATCACGTAATTATTTTAACCCATTCAGGGGCAGTGATGTCCCGTCAGAGAATTTGTACTGCTGATTCTAGTTCCTCCCAAGAATGGTCTCAAAAAGAGCCTATGCAAGCCAGAAATGTTTTTTCCCCACACGAGAAGACATGTAATATTTGAACCAGGATGTCATAAGACCTGAGTGGGGCAAAAACTGTGTCAGTGACATCACACAACGCCCTCAGGACAGGGAAAGGGTTAAACATCGCTTTTTCCTGCTCACCCTCCACAGTCTTCCTTGCTGCTCCAGATCAGTGTCCATTTTGGTGCAAAGTATTCGAAATGGACAACAAAACATACATGCAAACAAAAAGCAAATATGCAATCAATAACCATAGGTGGGCTTTGGAAATGAATATCATCACCAATCATCAGATAACACACAAAAACTATGCAATGCATTCTGTTCTGATTGGTCTCAGCTTATTACACAAAAGACATTACATAAGTCAGCCATTTTGGGAAGCGGTTACCAAAGAGGGGTATGTCAAATATGATATAGGCTATTGCAAAGACAATTTTAGGGGTACGTCAAATATGACGTAGGCTATTGCAAAGATGATTTTAGTATCAGGTGGCTTATACCATCCAGATCTGATGATTTTTATTTCCCAGCTTCAATATGTATTTGCCTAGCTCCAAAATGGTGAGAAGGAGAGGGAGGAAGGGAGAGAAATCTGTGCCGAAAAACTGACCGTTGGTTCAGACTCACAGCACCCCCCCCCCCCCTTCTTTTTTTACTGAACAACTTTAGACAAAATTTACCAGTAAAAAATAAATAAAAAAATACTCATGACCAGCCTAGCAGAAATGAGGAAGTGTACCAGTGAAAGGAACAAAACAATATACAATGCTGCTGCCCATGCTCTCAGCAAGCCTGTTTCCACAACACTGTCACTCACAGGTTGCTTGGCCTTCTGCTTGCCGTACTCTTTGTCAGGGCAGATGAAACCTTTCTCTGTGAAGGCGTGGAGCAAGAGGTATTCGTTTCGTTCGGAGCGGCCTCCCATCAATGTGCGGCCCTGGACCCAGTGACAAAATAATTTCAGTGACACACACTACCCAGCAGTCATGAACTCACTTAACTCAAATGAAGTTCTTTAGACTGAGAACACATGTTCAACAAATAAAAGCAAGAATTAAGACTGCCAGAGAATGACTTGCTCTCTGTACTGAAAAAACAAACAAGAGTGTACTTTACTGTCTCTGCACATTAGCAGTCACACATTAACCTTCATTTGCAGAGAAAGCCAGCTAACAGTAGCACAGAGAAAAACTACTCAATAATATTAATAATAATGAACATAATTATGGCCAGTGCTTCATCTCGAGATGAGCCCTGGATGCAGTATACAGACAATAAATAGTGACAATTCCTAGATACTGAAATATTTTCATATAGGAAATGAGTACAGCACACCTATGTCACAAAATTTCCTACATAACCCCATTTAAAGGGAACTATTAAAAACAGACTAGACAGCAAGAGAGTACAAGCAGCATGCACTCAAAGGAGGAAAGACAGATGCTGAGGACAGATGGCACTGCTCTGGATGCCAGCAGCAAGCCCCTGTACCATGCTGTTGCCGCAGATGGTGGTGATCTGCAGGGCCAGGGGCACGACGTTCAACTCGCAGACAATCTTCAAGATGTGCATGGCATCCATCAGCATCAACTCCACCAGTCGCAGCAAACTGGAGGACTGCCTGCAATCATGGACACATCACTGACCATCTCCATCTGTCTTCCATTGACAACCTCTGTCTGTCTTCCACTGACCACTTCTGTCTGTCTTCCACTGACCATCTCTGTCAGCCTTCCACTGACCATCTCTGTCTTCTACTGACCATCTCTACTGACCGTCTTCCACTCCAGAGGTATATGGAGTGATTTAAATGAATGACACTTTTTTTACTTTTGTTTGACCAATGCACAAGGAATGATGAGACAGTTTGAGCTGCACCTTTGTTCTTCCTCCTCTTTGGCACAGTGATAATACTAATATTGTAATAACAATAGAATAACTCTTGTACAATGCAATTCTCTAACCCAAGTTAAACTCACTGCACTGTACAACTCATAACAAAAACTACACCAACATACATTTCAACAAAAGAAAAAGAAGAAAAAAGAGAGCGTCATTCTCTTACATATACTACATCCAAAGAGAGGGCAGAAGAAAGATGCAACTGTGTTCTCATTCCATGTGCCTTTGTCAAGCAGAAAATGGAAATTCACAAATCTGTTGCTATAAAACTGCCCTAGAAAGCACTTGAATACAGTTTTGTACATTGCTCTCTTCTCAAGAGTGCCCCCTGCTCCTCAACAAACAAAACTGTTTACTGATGAAAAAATATGTCTGATACTTTCATGTGTTGCATTTATTTTTACATGCAATTGTGTTACACCATCAACAATGTTAAGTTAAAGTACACTACAGGACATACTTAAACAGATATCATCATTCAGGTGATGGACCTGCAGCAATGTGAAACAGTTCCACTCTCTGGTGGCAGAGGTCATCACAGACGACGAGGTCACTCACCACCTCCAACCTTCTATCTATATTTGCCTAGGACAGAAAATTCAAACTTACCCATACATATCCCTGATCTCATCATAGTCCAGCTGCTGTCGCTTCTGGTGCAGAATGTGTGACACCAACTCTGTGAGGTCATAACTCTTGCAGCGAATAAGCTCGCGTGCCGAGATCTTCACATCACATAGCAGGCGTCCACACATTGCCGATTTCTCCGCAAACGTAGCTCTGCCAAACCCACCCTGCCAAATGAATTAGGAGTTAGCAATTTGATTTTAACCTCCTGTTAATTACACAGGGCTATCTCTAGACCACCAAGCATTGTTTTTAGGGAACACATGTTTCAAACTCTTGACCAGCTTAAAATTATCCCAAACTCAGATCTCCAACTCAGTAACAGTCTAAACACAAGTACACACTAACTCTTGGAACGGGCCAGAAAGATTACAATTCCTAACCAAGCAGAAAACCAATATCACCAGTGCCTGAGTCAACCAAGGCAGAAATTCGAAAGGCATTACTCCAGATTTTAAACAGAGAACCACTCATGTTCTGGATTCTCAAATGAAGGGACCTTAATTTCTGCATCTATAGTATCCCAATGCCACAACCACATGCAATGAAAATAAAGGTTTCTGATGATTAACAGTCAGCTGGCAGTAAACATAATAGTAACAAAGCAAAAGTTCAATCAACACACATTTAAATAAATACTTACAAAAATTATTACTTATGTAAGGAACATAATTAGCAGTTCACCTTTCATACACCGCTGTGATCCTGAAAAGTCACGGTCACCAAATTAGTATAAAGAGCAACAGCAAAATAAAGGTTAACAAAAAACAAATTATATTTTCATTGTTGTAATAATGAAACTGTAAAAGAGAAAGAGAACAATGACTAATTAAAAAACAATAAAGACTACCAGAAAAGTAATACTAATCTATATCAGTACTCACAGACAGTTTGGGCATCACAGTCCGCTTGAGTCGTCCGATCTTGGACCAGTGAGGGATCTTGTTAGCACTGATTCTGTGAAGCAGCACATCTAGGTCAAAGCCATAGATGTCATGTCCCTGAAAGAGCAGGCATACATTACAAACGTTAGGCAATGGTTTTGAAAAATACACGCCAATAAAACACTCATGAGCAAAACTGAATCAAAATCAAATACTGTTAAGGGAAAGCAAAAATTAAACCAATCAAAATAAAACACTGATATTGATAAGAAGAAATGGGAAGGTTGTAGATACTTACTAAGATTCATATTATCATCTTGACATAAGGTCAAGGTTATTAGAACAACAGTAAATATGGTTAACTAAAGTGCATTATCACACAATTTAAAAGACCTTGTTCAAATAGGGTTTTTTTTAATTAATAAAAAAAAGTATTAGAATCGCACACACAAAAATCTATAATTACCTCTCACAAATCCACACAGACGCATATATAAGATCTTATTCATGCATTTAGTAACTAGATTGGAATAGTGGATGAACAAATTATTTTTTCCTTTTTGATCCTGATGTGACTGATCAACACCACTGTAACTGTAAACACTTGAGCCAAGCAAAATCTGAAAGCTCTTGCATGACAACAGAGAAAGAAAACACACACACAAAAAAAACCCCAGAAACTGCAAGCTGTCACAGCCATATGAAGGCTTGATTTCTATTTCATGTGAGTCAAAAGTGAATAGTTTCAGTGAGCTCACCACAATGAGATCTGGGTCCAGCTTGTGAATCTTGGCCAAGAGAAATGCTAGCAAAGCCCTTTCTGTGGGTAAAACCTCCACCTTCATCTTCCCACTCTGAAACACACGTTTGCCACCCTCTGAAAAACATACACATTTTCCATAACCTGTCGCTAAAACGTAGCACTTGTTTTTTTCATGCAAGCAACTAGTGTGATGTGTGAAAATGCAACTGTGAAGCAAATGCCTCCTAGTACCTTCACCCGTTCCTTTTTCAAAGAAAACCAGTCTTCATCAGTCACACAATTTCACCAACCATCATCATCAGTCACACAATTTCACCAACCATCATCATCAGTCACACAATTTCACCAACTGTCATCATCACACAATCTCACCAGCCTTCAAAAATTGTAACTATTCCATTCTGAATTTTAGTATGCAATATTATTAGATATTCTCCAAGAATTTAAGGTTTATTTATTTCAACTTTAATACAGACTAATTGTAATGTTTTGTCTATTTGTTAATGCGCTGTATGAATGGAATATTAACAAGACAAATTCCTGTGCACATTTTCATGTCACTGGTAAATAAACATCCTTGAATCCCGTCACACAATATCAGCCACCTTCATCAGTCACAATCTCATCAACCTTCATTGGTCACACAATCTCACCAACCATCAGCCACACAATCTCACCAATCATCATCTGTCACACAATATTACCAACCTTCATGATCAGTCACTCAATTTTGCCAAACTTCATCAATTACACAATCCCACCAACCTTCACTGATCACACAATATCACCAACCATCATCAGTCAGACAATCTCACCAGCCTTCATCAGTTACACAATCTCACCATCATCAGCCACAATTCCACAGGCCTCATCTGTTACACAATCTTACCAGCCTTCATTAGTCACAATCTCACCAGCCTTCATCAGTCACACAATCTCACCAGCCTTCATCAGTCACACAATTTCAACTGCACTGAAATCCTACTTCTTATTATGAACCATCCACATGCAAGCCCCCCAGAAGCTGAAACCATTACCACAGGAAATGTCATTGCATAAATCCTCCTCACTGCGATCTAGATTTAAAGAAAAAAAAGGAGAAAAACAAACACCACATACACAAAAACATAAGCGAGAATTCATGTCTACGATGAATAATTCTCACCTCATTTTGCACTCTTTGCCGGAAATCAAAGGGAAAGATGAGATCGTTTGGTTTAGAGATCACTGAAACAGCAACACAACACTTGTGTTATCCTTCTGAGATTACCCCTTCCAGTAACATACACCCCACATTGGCAAAGGGTGATAGCTATCCAAGTACTTGACCAACCTTGAGATCAGCAAGTGTCTGGAGGCGGGTGCACTCGACAGTAATAACAACAGTGCTACTCATAATACAGAAAGCAGCAGTGAGCAATGGCAATGCTCTTCAGACATTCAGTTAAGTATGCACAGGTGAACAGCAGTTCTTTTTGTATTTCCTCAGACTAACTTAATATCATAAACTGAAGCCACAAGACATCTAAAAACTGGCCCACTGTTCTCATTCTTCTTCCTTTTTATTTAACTGATTGCGTCCTTGGTACGACTTAAGTTGTACTATGTGGTCACATCACAGTGCCCAGGTACAACTATACCTGTACCTCTATCCCAACTTGCTTTGGTATTTTTAACTGTAGAAGCCCCAAGCACACACAAATATTAATTGATACAGAATGATACAGTCACTGCCAGTAATCGGTTTTGAACAAGCATGCCCCAAATCATAAAAATTTAAGCAGAAAGCAGTGAGAACTAAGCTGTGGCTCAAGGCAACTATGGCAGTGGTGCCAGACTCTGCTGCAGTGCTGGGCACCGGGATGAGCACTGCTGTTGTAGACATAGGATTCAAGTCTTTTCACGTAAGTGATATCAGACTGATTTTACAATTATCAAGATAACATGTTTGAAAATTATACCAAAACAATAACAGACCTTAAGAAATTAAAAAACAAACAAATAAGAAGACAAGAAAAAAAAGAATGATACTCTTGCAAAAACAAGCATTTGCATCCATACATAGTTAATTTCATCTGATTTTTCCCCCCTGCAGACAAATCTTTTCCCCCATGGAGAGTCAGTTTCACGGCCATGCATGTGCACAGTAAAACCAGTCCCAAATACCCCCCTACCCTCCTTTTCTAAATCAATGTGCTGGTGGCCTTTGAGAAAAATTCAACAGAAAATGCAAGGTCTGTTCCTCAGAGCAAGCCAGCTAGGCTGAGTCCTCTACTCTTCATTCCTGCAGATCATGAGTTGAATGCTTTGTAAGTGTCCTGCCCAACAAAGCAGCATGGGGCTACAGCAGAAATGACCACATCCTCTACTGACCAGAGAAGTACTGCTGGTAGATGGGAGTGGGTGCTGGCCTGTCCATGTAGAAGTCACTGTGGATGAGGGCTGCAGCACCAACCACCTGGCACACAAACATCACTTGCTTCCATAACCCATGTTATTGTAATCAATTAAACATAAAATGTCAGCTACTGAGCTGAGAAAAAACTGTATTATGAAAGGGAAAGGTTTGAAAAGTGATGAACTGTGAGTGAAGATGAGAAGAAACTATAAAATTGGTGTCCCGTCTGTGCATACACATGTAAAAATATTGCATTAAAGACCCCATAGTCCATGCGTTTGGTGGATTATGCCAACAATGAAATAACCCACCATACACCAAAAGACCACGGATTTGAAGACCACTGTAAACTGGCCCACAGTTGTATGGTGTGCACAGGCTGTGCACTGTGATGGTAGCAGTTTTATGTCATCCCAGCCATGTCACAAGCAATTAGCACTGAAGTCCATCACTTTGATGAATACTCAAACGCTTTATCTAAAGCTAGACACTCATTCATAGTTGCTGACTGTCACATACAACTAGAGCAACAAGGCTGCTCAGGAGCAAAGAAAAGTGTTATAAAAGGGTTCAAGAAATCAAGAGCCATTACCTCTGATTAGACTTTTATAAACTGATAACATGGGGCGGGGGTAGCTCAGTGGTTAGAACGCCAGACTCATGATTGAAAGGTCGTGGGTTTGAATCCCTGCAGCAGCGGCGGAAGAATTTGTTCTCCAGGGTCAACTTTCTGTGCTGACTCTTATTTCGGTATCCGTTCCACCCCCGTGTTACCGCAGTAGCACGTAAAAGATCCCGGTCATTCTGCCAAAAGCACAGCTGGCAGGCTACAACTAAACATGCATACACCTTACGCATGCGGCTTTGCATGAAGTGACATGGTGCATGGTTGTATGGTGTACACAGAACTTGTGCCAAGACGGCAGCAGTTTCATGTGGCACCAGCCATGTCAGCATTGTATACACACCACTTCGATGGATATTCAAAAATGCACTATAAAAAGCTAGTCACTCATATAGAATCACATTCGAGCGCAGGGAGTCTGCTCAAGATCGGAGATAATAAGCAATCATCAAAAATGAATATTTTCTCAGTTTAACTGCCCCATACACAATACAGCCCCTGGCCAAGAGTAAAACAGGCAAACTACTTGTGTCCTCTCACCTCATTCTGGTGGGTCTTGGGGTTGGGCAGGGTTCGCAGGTTAAGTGTCATGACAACCAGAGGTGGGGGCAGCAGAGTTGCTGTGTGAATGGTCACATGATCAGGTCGCATCACCACAGCCTGTGAACAGCCAGCCAGATTTGCATCATACATTTACATATTGACATTCTCACACATTCTGCACTGTACAATTAGATAAATCATCAATTCAAATTGTTAATGGAGGCACTTGAGTTCTGAAAACATGCACAATACAATACAGTAATGAGTAATACTACATTAATCCTCGACAAGGAAGTTTGGTTGTTTGCCATCAACAAATAATAAAAACAAGTAAATAAAAAGTAAGTAAATACTTATACAGTTTCACTCACTTAATTAGAAAACTGAAATAAGAAGAAGTGAATAAAAAGTAAGTAAGAACATGTAGTTTTAAAGGATATCAAAACATACCATGCATGTTCAGATCAAGTCGTTAATAACAGCATCACAAATCTGACATGCTTTTGACCCACACACACACTGTCAACAGAAAGGATGGGAAAGTGAGGGTCTGCCAATCACTCCCCCAGCCATTTTAGTGGTCTTTTCCAGCCTGTCCTGGTCCTGCTTTGAAGCATTCCCTCCCAACAGATGCAGCCAAAGATTAGAACACTGCTGATAGTTATAAGAAATATATCTGCAAAATATCCTCAGTCTAAGTTTTCTCAGAGATGAGAGTGGACTTTCTTGATGATTTTATTAGTGTTTTTGTGCTAGGCAGGCCTCTGCGGTAACGTGGGGGTGGAACAGATACCAAAAGTTTATGTTCAGGCAAGTTTGTTGTCTATAACCAAGCCTAAATAACAGCACTTGTCCACCTGTTCAACAGCTTCTCCCTTGACCATGATAGGTTTGTAGTTTAGTTTCTTTGTCTAAACTCTATGATCATTTCCTTCTTTGTCTCAAAAATAAGCCTGCTGCAGGTCTCTGTAATGAAGCCTAAAACACTTCAAAGCCAAGTTGACTTAGCCACACACTTGGAAGAAAAGTATACCCACCTCCACTTTGCACCAACTGATAGGTGGGCTCACAGCTTCTGCAAGTAGAACAAATCAAGCTATTAACCAACACATGAGACATTTTCTTTTCTTCTAATTTCAGTTATGTTGCATAAGGTAATGAATGATATTCAGATAAAAATATCTGACATTTGGGGAACTGTGAAGATCAAACAAGCAACCCCCCCCCCCCCCCCCCCATCCTGACTATTGGTTATTTTGTACAAGGCAATGTCACTTTTGATGATGATGTTCACTTACGGACATTGTGTAGATCTAACCAGCATGGACCCTTCATTTTGCGGTCAATCAACAAAGTCTCCAAACTGCAAGAAAAGGCCAAATCACACTGATAGCACAAGTCCACACTGCAAGCAACAGCTGGAGGAAAAACAACACATGGCTGATGATAAAGGAACAATCTTAAACATACACACTATCCAAGTCAAATCGTAAGCATGAGTATTGTCTACTGGAATGTGGTTTATGTTCAGCCATGATGAGATAATGAAGTAATCTTGAAACCGTATTAGAAACTGCAATTCATGAGAAAAAAATTAACAACCTGTCAGCTATGCTATGGAGCAAGAGTAGCAACTCCTTAATGGCCTTTTAAGCTACATGCTATAACTCCAAAGGGGTAAGGATTTTGAAGTACCTTTCACAGAAACGGCTTGCACTCACAATCAAGTCCCTCAAAATACACAAAATAACACATATACACGCATGTGCACACACATGCATACACAAACAGCAAGTGTGTACCTGGAAGTGCGAGTACCAAAGACATGGCTGAATGTCTCTCCTTGAAGATCAGACGGTAGCGGCGGAAGCTCAGCCTAAAAACCAAACCAGGTCTGCAGGTTGCACAAGATCCAAACATCATGTTCATTTGGCAAAGGTCAAAATCAAACATTTTTATGAGACCTTCGCACCAATCACATGAGATATCAGTGGTTGTGTTAGACATTTTTCAAACTGGTGTGACATCTATAACTTATAAGGAGGCAACGGTGGTTCATGGAAACCAGTCTGATAATCGCTGTAGCCAGTCCAATACATGGCTGTCCATACTACTACTAGAGCTGTACTAGCCAACATCCATTTCCCTTCCTTGTCTAGAACACACATACTCTCTCTCATTGCAATGCATTTTTTAAATCTCCATAGAACCAGTCGAACAAAATAACAGCCAGTACATCTGACCAAATGATGACCCTCCCCCACCCATGCATTTTTTATTTTTTATCTTCATAGAACCAGTAAAACAAAATAACAGCCAGTACATCTGACCAAATGATGACCCCCCCCCCCCCCCCCCCCCCGACACTCAGTGCAATGCATTTTTTTGGGTGTATTTCCATAGAACCAAAAAATAATAATAATAACAGCCAGTACATCTGACCAAATGATGACCCCCCCCACTATATGCTGATCTTAACCAGTAAAATACCAGAAATGACCAGTTAACGTCAACCCTGAGATACTGCTCACAAAGCTGGTTTCATCATTTAAAATAATCTGATTACAGAGCAGTTGTTCTTTAGCACTGCTTAAACCATGTTCCCCAAGAGAGAGCAGCAGATGGCTGTGCTCTGTCTCCTTGGGATGCCTGTAGTTAGCTAGGCCATGCGAGGTGTCCCAATCTTTGGCAGCTTCTTCTCAGGTCTCCGGGTGACCTTCAGGGTGTCCTCGTAGCATTGCCTGCGCCCACCATGGGAGTGTTTGCCCGGCCTTCTGTTTGCCAGCTGGCGGATGCTTGTCAGGCCTTCAAGCCAAGCTGTGGCTGCTCCGCACCATACCCAATGTTCCCAGTACAATGTCACCACTTCAAGCCAGGAATGAACCCAGACCATGTGTATGTCAGGCTAGTGTGCTGACACTAGAGCTCTATCTGAGAGAGGAGACTTCTACTTACCGCATAGCGGACTTCCAGGTAATCAGATTCCACAGGTACATCAACCTTTTCAAACGCATACTTCTTGGTTGCTTTCTGTAACAAATGGAATAAAACTGACATACTTTCCAGTTCACTTACATGTTTCGTTTTCAGCCAAACCTGTCACAAAAACCTAATGGTTTGACAGATGAAGGCTTGCTGAACCACTGTAAAACATTCACAGCACAGAGGCAGGTGCATTGCAGTGAGCACCAGTGCATCAGTGAGGTCAACCAGAACTAACCTCCTAAAAACAAGGTTCCTACAAACATTTCAATCCAAAATTGACAAATTTACAAGACCAACTTTTTCAAAATCCAAAAACTAAGTTTAACAGAGTACTCACCAGTTCAACTTGAATTCACCCCATGGGATGCATGTACACCACTCACTTCACAGTTTTTAGATCAAGGATGTCAAATTCTTGCCATTGCGTCTATCTGATGCAGGAAGCTATCTAGCTACTTATTCTCAGCATCAGTAAGGAAATCACTGGCTTGTCAGTTTGACAAAAGTCTAAATTCACAAAATTTCAAGGACCTCAGCTGAGTTATTCACAGACTTTCAAGGTCTTAAAAATGGCAGCTCATTTTCCCCAGACTTTCAAGGTCTTAAAAATGGCAGCTCATTTTCCCCAAACTCTCAAACATTGTAGGAACCCTAAAAAACACAAACTGAGGTATGCATGTACTCTAAAATTCTGACATGGGGGTACAGTTACACCTTAGGCTAAAGCAAGTGGGGAAGCTGTAATTTCAGGTATTCACTTGAGAGTGGATGAGCGCCACACTCCCTCTAAATACCGTGTTAATGTGATGCCACACTCCCTCTAAATACAGTGCCAATGTGATAAAGGTTCACTGTCCTCCAGAATCTTTGGGTACTCATTTGTGAGTGATAAGACAGATCAGTACTTGCTCATGAAGACACATCAGCTTTGGAAAGGAAATGGAGTAACAATAAAGACAACAAATTGTGCACTGCTGTGCTCAGTGACACATTTGTCATGGAATCCTTGGTGTGATGGCTTCAGTTCAAATACAATGCATTACCTTTGACTTGAACTTGGTGATCTTGTGTTTCTCAGCAATGTGGTCATTGAACTCCTGATACACATCCACCATGGTGACCGGTTCTCCTGTGTCCATCTTGGTCTTCATGTCCATCTTCTGCAGATCACACAGTGTTCACAACTTCAAGTTCTGATCACTCACTGTTTTGTTCTTCAGTTTTCTGTTGGGCCATGCCAGTGAACTCTGCTGGAACACTACTGCAGTTGCCTTAATTATCAAAGGGGGTAATAATATGTCTTGTGCAAAATTCCATTACATTTGTTTCAAGCAGAACATTGCAAACTTGCAGTAATGCTAGTCAATTCATGTTTTTGTACCACACCTTTCAAAATGTAAACGTGTAACACAATTTTAGCATTCTAGGTCAGCTATACCTGATATTTATTCTATTTTTAACCACCTCCATTACAAGATATTTATGTTTTATGTGGTCTCAGTCTTTCAAGCTGAACATTAGTATGCATGACATTAGACAAAAAACACCAAATTTATTACCCTAAAAATACAGCAATCAGCTGCAAATGATCATCATCACAAACAAATAAGACCACAACAAAATTGCCCCTTGTGGGATGATTAAAGTTTTTTGAATTGAATTTTAAAAAAAACAAAAAAACATTTCAGCACTGAACGACAATCATTCAAGTTTCAACCAAAAACAAACACCATAACATTTACTCAGGAAAACCAGGCAACTCATTCCCAAACACTAACCACTGGTCGTGGGAGGAGGTAGATTCTACGCTCAATGTTTTTGACAGTGATGCAGCAACTGACATAGGCTTTGGCTGACTTGATCCACACCTTCCCAAACAGGTACACAGTGCCTGCAACAACAAGGATACTTTGTTTCCATGCAGCACAACAGGTCAGAGCCTGCAACAACAAAGACACTTTGTTTCCATGCAGCACAACAGGTCACAGAGCCTGCAACAACAAGGACACTTTGTTTCCATGCAACACAACAGGTCAGAGCCTGCAACAACAATGACACTTTGTTTCCATGCAGCACAACAGGTCACAGAGCCTGCAACAACAATGACACTTTGTTTCCATGCAGCACAACAGGTCACAGAGCCTGCAACAACAAAGACACTTTGTTTCCATGCAGCACAACAGGTCACAAAGCCTGCAACAAGGACACTTTGTTTCCATGTGGCTTAACAGGTCACAGGTCATTCTCTCTAAAAGAACTTATAAAATAATAAAAGTAAAAAAGAAAAAAAAATGATTGGGAGATGAATTCTCATTATGTTGATTTAACCCACTTGGCCCCAGACTGCCCACTCTTTTTCCTTACCGCGAAACCCCAGACCACCCGGTAATGGCCGGCTAGCAGATGCTCCATACTAGCATCTTGGCTTATGCAAATAGGAACGGTATTCTCGCGAGACTTGTAGCCTCATTTCCGCTATTGTTTACTACTTCTGGCGATGTCATTTGTTCGAAGTTCAGCGAAGTTTGAGAGACGCTGTGAATTTTCAAAGTTGCGAAGTGGCCAAAAATAAACAAAAGCCCATCTGTTAGCAATGGCGTCAGAGCTTCATCCTTTGAGATTTGAACAGCAAATTTGGCTCAGTCGCTTACCATGGGCACCATAACAAACTCACAGAGCTTCAAACTGGAGATTTTGCAGTCGGTTACCCCGTAGGCCCCCCAAAACTTGATATTCAGATGCAGACATTTCTGACTTGGGATTTCTTTTTTTTATGCTTTTATTTTTTAGTGAAAAAAATCAAAACCTGTTGGATATACAAGAACACTGTATTCACAAACTGGAAAAAATATGAAGTGAGCTGAAACTTTTGTCTGGTGTTTATTACTGATTTTTAAAGTTGTATACCGGGATCATTTGACAGTTACTTCTCTTCGCATGGGATTTCGTAGCGAAAGCGCAGCGGCTGGTCTGGGGCCAAATGGGTTAACTTAAGTATTTTACGACCATATTCAGACTAGTTAATCGTGGGTTTTCTCCTATTAGTTCACATACAAGATCATGTATCACCTGCTCAGGACTCCACCCCATCGCTGTAAGTTTCCACAGCATGGCCTTTCAGCTCAGAAGATGGTAGCAGCAAAAGGATTACTATAAATCCCTGTACTTACGTCCTACCATTGGTGAAATGATCAAGAAATTTGGCACAACTGGCATATCTACCGTCAACTGCAGTGTCACATTTAGCATGTTGTGGTCTGCACCGCACAAGACTTGTTTCTTATCGCACCCAAAAGACTGGCAGCACCAGCACCATACAGCATGGAACAAATACACACTGAATTATGAAACAAGAAACAAACAGCATACAAGGTTGGAAAGTCCACATGGACACCATACCTGGTTGTTTGAATGGATCTTCAAATACATCCAGCCAATAAAACCGCAGGACTTGATTGCCATCCTCATCATCAACCAATGGCAGCTCTGACGAGTCCACTTGGACATCCATTGCAGTCTCAGCATGGCTGGTGTCATCACACTTGATACTCTCCCACTCTTCCAACAGTTTGCTGCTGATTGAGTAAAACACTTTCAATCAGAATCCAGGAAAATAAAGCACAAAGGAAATTAAGTTAATCACAACAACAACAAAAACACATTTATGACTGTCTAATTACCACACTAATATTCACCCATTACATACAAGTCTTTTACATCAGTTAAACAGTATGTTTTTTATCAGTATTACCACTTGTTATCAGAAATAGCTTACAGTTCCTACTCCAAAGTACTTTTAACACTAACCTGTTTATCTCTTTACCAAGCCATTTCAGAAAAATCAGAGGGAACTAACTACTACATCTGTGGTGATAAATGAACAGCATGCGTAAAGAAAGGAGCAGTAGATGTGTGCATTATAAACCAGGAACAATGTTAGTCAGGTGACCAGATGAAGAATTACTCTCAAACTTACCTATTCACTGCCAGTTTGTTCTGAACCAGGTCTTTGTTGGCATCAGTTTCTTGCTGCATGGACAAATCATCGTCATCATCAAAGTTGATGTCATTCAGATCCATGGCTTCTTCTGAAAATATCCCAAACAAGCCAAAAATCTGTATTATCTGCTCATGAAACTGAATTCAAGTGGCACAAGCAAAAAGCTTAAAATCAGGTTATTTGTGTATGGCTGACTTCACTGCATCGATTATGTGTTGCGTACACACTTCACTGTCCTGATCAGATATCTTTGTACTGCAGACCTCACAGTCTTGATACGGGTTGTGTGTACTGCAGACCTCTGTCTTGATGTGGGTTGTGTGTATTGCAGACCTCACTGTCTTGATACGGGTTGCGTGTACTGCAAACCTGTCTTGATATGGGTAGTGTATACTGCAGACTTCACTGTCTTAATTGGGGTTGTGTGTATTGCAGACTTCACTGTCTTTAATCAGGGTTGTGTGTATTGCAGACTTCACTGTCCTAATCAGGGTAGTGTGTATTGCAGACTTCACTGTCCTAATCAGGGTTGTGTGTATTGCAGACTTCATTGTCGTAATCAGGGTTGTGTGTACTGCAGACTTCACTGTCTTAATCCGGGTTGTGTGTATTGCAGACTTCAACATCTTAATCCTGGTTGTGTGTATTGCAGACTTCACTGTCTTAATTCTGGTTGTGTGTATTGCGGACTTAACTGTCTTAATCTGGGCTGTGTGTATTGCAGACTTTACTGTCCTAATAAGGGTTGTGTGCATTGCAGACTTCACTGATTTAATCCAGGTTGTGTGTATTGCAGACTTTACTGTCCTAATCAGGGTTGTGTGTATTGCAGACTTTCCTTTCCTAATCAGGGTTATGTGTATTGCAGACTTCACTGTCTCAATTTTGGTTGCGTGTATTGCAGACTTCACTGTCTTAATCAGGAATGTGTTTATTGCACACACTTCTCTGTCCTGATTGGGATTTTCTCCTCAAGAGAAAAGTGGGCTGCTTTTATTACCCAAAGGACTAACAACTGAGTCCATGGGGAGAGATGGGTGAAGATTACTACCTGAAACTGGCTTTGAACCCTCAATTCAGAGCCCTAACCATTCTGCGATACCACATACCAGAAGTTGACGCAGCATAAGTTACTGGCAAAAGCAGCATAACTTACCACTAATAATCTTCAAAGGTTCTGAACTGGTGGTACCATCTTCACTGGTAGTTGCTAATATTAACTGACACACAGCTGGTTCATTCCGACTTCCTGTCCATGTATTTGTTAACAGTACCTGCTTTCTCAACGACTGTCATCTGTTGCATGCTCACACTGAAAAAAGTGGTAAGCATATTCAGTGGACAACGGCACTTTTTGTTCCATTCATTTTGATATGAACCATTTTCCCACATCTTGGCCATACTTACTATCATCTCATTGGCATAGTTACTGAACATAAGCTAACATCGACTCTCCAGAACCAATTCATCAACAACAGAAAACAGTCTCACCATTCTGGTCATCCACTTGTTGCGCTCCATCCACTTGGGATTCAACCTGCTCAATGTTCTCCCCGTCTTCTTCATCTTTTGGTTCTTCTTTCACCTTGACTGCAGTGCTTCGTTTTATCATCGACTGGACAACAAAACCAAAAAGATGCACAGATCTCTATGGATATGTAAAAGCACATACACATTGTATGTCCATACACAAAAGATATATTTTACTTCAAGCACAAACCTGTGACATGATTATGTAAAAATCAGAGGCAGAAAAACAAACCGCAGGCATACCACAGGCATAGCAGGGACTGTGTTGAGGTCCAGTGAGCGTCTTGATGTTGTGACTTCCTGTTTGGGTGCCAGATGTTTGGTCTGGCGAGTGGGAGCCTCAGTAGTCTTGGGTTTCTGACTGCTGGGTTTCACCAAGAATGGGTTGACTGTCTTCCTGTAATGACACACACACACACACACAACTATGTTCTTAGCCTTGGAAGTAATCACTTCAACACACACAAGTAAGTTGGTGTTTTACACCCAGTCAACCGGTATGGTTATATCAGGGCGACAACACACGCAAAAACACATCTTCCCCCTACAATTTTAAAAGAAAACAATTATAACAAAAGAACAACTTATAAACAGTAACCAGCAATCAATCAGCACAGGCGCAAGAAAATTACTTGCTTCATTATTTGTAGATGTAGCTCACTGCTTGGAGCTAATGGTCAATTTTAATGTTACAGAGGCAACACAAGCTTCTGAAAAAGCCACCTGAAAAAACACTAGCATTTTAGGTGAGGAAACAATGGCCGCAGTCTTCTGTGGTACTGAGGGTATTATCAAGATATGCTATTCAAGCCAGTTTTGTTGCATGTTTAAAAACAACAACAAAACATTAAAAAAAATCAAAAACACAGTTCTGGTCTCATAACACTTACAGCAATGAACTTGCTTTTCTTTCAACCTGTGAAGTTACACCACTGACAGTTATGTACATTCCAAAATCAACAACCTGCCAGTTTATTTCCTGTTCTTTGTTTTTCAACACTTTGTTCTTAACAAAAAACAAAAACAAAAACTGCCAAAGTACTGCTATATTGTAGTTCATCATTTGCAACAAGCAACAGTATCATCGTAAACACTAACTTGGAGGCGGCGCCTGCTTTGCCAGCCTTGCTGCCCTTCGGTAGGATGGGGGTGGAGGTTTTTGTGCCACCCTGCAGCTCCTGCATTAAGTCTCCCAGCACATCGTCACTGGCAACACTGACGTCTCTCTGTCAGTATCATACAAGGGTGCATGTGCATAAGGAATACTTCTTGATGTAAAAATACAAGCATATAAACATACACTGGACAACATTTTTCCATCATCAAAACAATGAAATACACTTTTTATACAGATAAAACATTCTACAACAAACACAGTATCAACATAAGATCTCAGTGTTCTTGCACTAGAATCAACTAAGATAATAACAACAGATAATTCTTATAAAGTGCTTAATGTACAAACAACATTAAAAACAAAACAAAAAAGACCCCACATTTAAGACATTTCAACCAACAGAATCTTAAGTATAGTATTCTACCATAAATATAATCACCTTGCAAATAGTAACTATTTATGCATACACAACCACACACCCACAAGATCTGTTGAAATTAAAGGTACGCATGCATCTCACAACATATGATCTGACAGTAAATAAAATGGTTCAATGAGGAGTTATTAAAAATGAAATCAGTTTCTTTTCATTCACCAAGGCTTAATTCTGAAAAGGAAACAAGAGAAAAGAAAAGCGGCCACCAACCTCTGGTTTCTTCTTGTTGGAAGCAGCCGCTGCAGCAAACATGGATTTAATGTCCTTCTTGGGCTTTGTACCTGGCCGTACAATGTTCTTGTTCTTTTTCTTTGATCCATCTTTGGATTTACCTGTAAAATTCAACAGCAAGTTATCTAAACTTTTAAATGCAGGTTGGCGCCTTATGAATTTGCTGTACTGTTATTAATACAAAACACTGTGAGCTGGTCTGGCCTAGCGATAAAGCATTAAAGCAGAATGACCTCAGTTAAATTCCACTTTAGCACTCCTATCCTATCATACAGAAAGAAAACAGAACACAAAATGTAATATCAACAAAAAGTCATTCACCTTCACCTTTGGCAACAGACACTTCATCCATGTCATCATCAAAGATCTCCCTGCCATCCTCCACGTAGCCAGCTCCATCTGGGTACAGAGCACAGCATGATCATTTCTCTCACATAGCATGCTGACCACAAAACAGCTGATTATTTTAATTCTTTAGGTGTGTTTTTTATTCCCTCAGTTCTGAATCAATACATTTCAGTTTCATTGCCTGCCAGTGCTACACATGCTGCCACTTTGGTTTGGTATAGCACTGCAAGAACTATGTGTTTGTTATTTCCACATTTTTTTTTTTTTTAAATGACAGTAACTAAAACCTGACACCTTTTTCAGATCACAAGTCCATGTCAACAAGGAACACCACCCTTATAACCAAACATTTGTGAGCAAGTGCACTTTCTACAAGTTTTTACAGTAATCCCACCCCGGTTATCATATCCATGCAATTTCATTAACTGCATTACCAGTAAATCAGGAACAGGAGCAGATGACTCTTTTGTTTTAAAGCACTGCATGTAGTGTAATGTTATATGGCTTTCACACGGGCAACCGGCAATAGCTGATGTGCACCAGATTCAAATCTATTGTTCACGGTATTTTGTTGCCAGTCTTTGGGTATGTCTTGCTCCTCACACAGAACACTGTATTGTAATTGTTATGGACCATTTTAACTATGGAAGTATGCACTTTATTCCATGTTTTATTAACATTAATATTTTGTACACGGTGTTAGCTGTGATTTAGTTGTATGAATCTGTATAGACTGGCACATGCCACACCTCCAACGCTGATTATAAATTAAATAAGTCATGTTTGTACATTTTGTTTACATGGCTTAAAAGATTGTAATTTTAGCTTTCATTTGATGTTGTTCGTGATTTAATTAGTTTAATTATTGTTGAGAAAACTACTTGTATGAGCCAAGAAAACACAAATGTCAACCATTTTGTGGTCCAGAGGGCGTATTTGATTGTAGCGAGAGTGTGTTTTCCTTGCAGCCCATGCAGCACTGTTACTTATATGTGTGAGTGAGCACTGTATGTGTGCTGAAAAATTGTCTTCCAGCTGAAAATAAATCCTGATTGCTGTACACTCTCTGTGGTCTCCTCTTTGACTGATTCTGCTGCCTGTCTTCTACCACTGCACACCATCACATAGTTTTTTGTTCTATTTTGTCAGGTTTTGGTGCCACCTCACAAATTCTTGTTCCTCAGCTGTCAGCCAGGTAAGTGCTGTTGTGCTGGTGGACATAATGCAGGAGCTGCAAGATGTCTCCTTATTCTACTGTGGACCCCAAGATGGAAAACTGGTTTTAAAAACTGGGATGATCACTCAAGAGTTAAGTTTTGTCTGTGGTTTGGTTTTAAGGTTTTTTCATCTTCAAATTGTCATTTCTACACTGTCTTCAGCACTAAGGATTCCAAAAGACAACTGTGCATGCAAAGAAATGTACACATATTTAGAAATTCAATCAATATGACTTTTTAGACAAAGAACTAATAAACACCACCAATATCTTACCATCATCAACAATCCAATCATCTTCCTGGCGTTGTCGCACCAGGTCTGAATACTCTCCTTCATCCACCACATCGTACACACTCTTCTCCTCTTCCAGCTGCAACCAAAATAACAAGATTGCTCCACCTCATCATACACATTCTTCTCCTCCTCCATCTGCAACCAACAGAAAATGACAGATACTCCCTCTCATCCACCACATATACACTGTTATCTTTATATAATAGATCCCTATGGAGCTGGCGGTTAAATGTGAGAGATTCCAGTAGGCACAAGAGGCAGAATTTTATCTTGGTAAGTGCAAGAGTACACCAGTTCTAAAAAGTGTTTGCAACCCGATATATATATATATATATATATATATATATATATATATATATATATATATATATATATATATAATACTTAAACGGCCCACAAAGTCAGTTTTGGTTTGCAAAGGAACTTTGAAAATCAACCCAATTATGAAAGTCTTGCACATAACATGACCTTTAAATCTAATAAAATGTCACTGCCATGAAAGTAAGTACGTTCATGAAGGAAGAAATGCATGCCGATCAGGCCAAATTTCATCTGCTTGTTTTAATCTCAAAATACGTGCGAGATCCGTGACGTAGGTCTCTGATGTCACAAACAGACTCTGAGGCGAAGGATGCGCGTTTTCACCATCAATCAGTCCACAATGAAAATGCCAAAATAAACGCATTACAACCTAAATGAAGCCCTTAATTTTTTTTAAACAAGTGAGCAATAAACTGTTTCTTCACTTTGAATGTTAGTACGGACCTATATGTTGTTTGAAAACGATCTGGAGCGATTTTGTACCCCACAACTGCCTTTCTAGGCCCTTTAAAAGATCCCTATGGAACTGGAAGTTAAATGTCAGACTCAGAGATTCCAGTTTTCACCAAATAAATTGAAGGAGTGATGTAAAGGCAGTCTGTGGACGCTCAGAATTCTCCAAGTTTGTTGTCAGGAGGGTACTGTGGGTGGTCCAGCATATGCTGAACTAGAACAGGCATCATCAAACACAACTCAACTGAAGCAACTCTGCAATGTCTCTTTCAGTGAGAGATCAGACTGAAAAATACCCATTTTGATGAAAATTCACAAAATTATCTCAATATCTGTTACCAAAAACCCATCCTAGAATCAGAAATTATTCAAAACGTAAAATACAGTGTAGTACATAATTCTCCTCTCAAGAATGGCCCATGCCACCCCTCTCTTGATAGAATTTTGTCTGTTGATGAGACAAATCTCAAGATTGTTCAGTTTAATATTAATGATCTCACACTCCCCTGTGGCACTGTGTAATGCCAAATGGACCCTGGACATGGCTGGGAGCAGGAGTGTTCAGACATTACACCAATACATGCTGCATGGGAACAATGCCTCTAAATTTGCACAGCTACTGGGATAGCAACAATTACAAAAATTCAAACATGGACTAAGACTCAAGAGGAGACTGTGTACTTCATATTTGTTCTTCAGTCCTTGCTCCTTGGTTTTACGTAGTCGTTCAAAGGCGGCAGTTCTTCCAGTTTTGTCTATGCGCTGACGACGAGATCGTGACTGTGCCAATGATTCTGCTGGCTGGGCTGCAAGTGTAAAGAAAATCTTGAGAAATTCAATACCTCCTATTCCACAATGGCACTGGCAAAAAGAGCGTATGAACCTGGGAAAATTTGGGACATGCATTTTCATTTTAGTCACAGGGACTAGTCATGCTCACAGCCCCTCCCCCTTCTCATCTTTCATATCAAGTTATCAACACTTGTTAGGCACCTAGATGAAACCTAAGCACTTCACAAAGGCAACTATACTGTACTGTTCTCTAGACCTACTGCACTCTAGCCATATGCGACTGAATGAGTGACTGTAGCTTTACACATTGTACATTTCTAAAATATCCACTAAAGTGCACTTTTGAGCACTGTTTGTTACATGGATGCATGTATAGGGTGCATGTGTGTTCAGCTGTAACCAGCCATCTGCACTTTTCTGCCGGATGACCAGAATCATTTGTTTCACATACTACTGAGGTAAGAACACAGGGGTGAAAGTGGAATGGTCACTGAAATAAGAACTCAGAAAGTTAACCATTACCATGGAGAAGAAAATTCTTAGCCATTTATTTCTTTTCTTTTTAAATTTTATGCACAATGTTCATCTTTTCTCACGATGACGTTAAGCTTGTTCTGGTTTGCTTAATGAAAAAAAGAAAAGAAAAAAACACACTCTTTATAATAATGATAATTTATAAATTAATATATATATATTTTGCATCATAAAGAGTAAAATTTGCTTTATAGTTATACCCAGATGGAATCAGCATATTTTTCACCACAGCCTAGCATTGCAATTACTAAAATTTTACTTGATTCATTGTTCTTGTTGCATTCATTGATTTAAAAATTATTCAATTTTCAATATAACTGAGCCACATGTCATATACTGATATAGACAACTAATAATAGTAATACTAATACTGTGACAGTAATACTATAAAATTTAAAAGAATTAAAATCTTCAAAGTTAAAACCTAGGACAGTAGCCAAAAACCCCATAACTTTGTAAATAATCAGCAAAACTGATGACAACAACAAAACATGGACCTCCACTGGATTGTTTTCTCACAAACTTCAGCAGATTTGTTTTTTGTTTTTCAAATCATGCTGGTTAAAACTGAGGGCAGTGCCATCTCATCTGTGTCTGTATATCTTATTTTGTGTTGTGTTTTTTGTTTTGTTTGTTTTTTTGTCTTGAAAGCATGGCCATGCAGATAGCAAATGCAATGCATTCAGTGATTTATGAAAATTCAAAAACATGTTTTGAACATTAGTCATTGTGCATACCCCCCACTAGTGTCAGCATCACATGATGACACAATGGTGGTGACTCAACAACATGCTATGTCAGTACATGTGTTTAGTACTGTGTGCAAAATGAAAGAAAACTTATACTTCATAGACAACATAACATTAACAGGTCACATGTCTGATGAACAACAAAATGACAAGACAATTAATTCTGATAGTATGCCTCTGTCCTAGGATTTAACCATATCTTGATCTTGATGGTTACATCAACTTGGGCCATGTGCTGGCAGAAGCGCCCACGGAAAAAACGGGGGGGTGGGGTGGACGGGCGGGGGGGATCTCAAAAGCTATAATCTTCTTCTTCTTCAGCGTTGCATTACGTCTTCAGAGACTGTACAAACTGTTAGGGACGGGAGGCTATAATCTGGGTATACAAAAATACTAGAACAGTAGGCTACTTAGTAAAATACCGGTATATAAGTTGTAACTGCCAAAATAACGACCAACACTAGTAACACTAACAGAACACGGAGACCGAGAGGTCAACGAAAGAAGCAAATAATCGTCGCAAAAACAACAAAAAACACAGCAAATACATCCAATTATTTGCCCGCAAGATCGAAGCATAAATCACTGTGTATATATATATATTGTGAAATTCGTTTTAAGACCGAGAGTCTGCCAAATCTGCAAGAAAAATGGGCGGGGGGGGGGGGGGGGAATCACTTCTTGTGTCAGCAACCCCTTTCGTCAGCTCCATAACTAGTACAAACAGTAAGTGCAAGCTAAATCATAATTGATCAGTAAAACAGGTATATCTAATTTTTCTGCATGCGAGCATTTGTTGTCTACTGCCACTGTACCAGTACCTGTGTCGTTTGACATATTGTCTGCTTTAGTGGGCGCCATTGTTCTTTGAGCTTGGCGCTAAAATGTCAAGGGAAGTAACTTCCAAGGAAAGTTCGTGAAGAAACGTTTTTGTTGTTGTTTTCTTGAACAAAATGTTATTGTGACCTCATATCCCCTTATGATCAGATTATTTGTAGCTTAGACAGAGTGTTGTTGAAAAGCTACCGTCATGATTGCATCAACAACAAATAATAAATTAAACAAAATTTGAACCAAAAACATCTGGGAGAAAATTGCATGCACACATTTTGATGACGTATTACTCAGCTACACATCAGCCCTACATCCGCAAATCCTGATTGCCACCTTGGTCGCAGCTGTCGACATCAAAAAATCGATACATACTTGGTAAGAATGGCTTTATTATGTTTGTGCTATGTGTTGACTACTGTAAGATTAAAGGGCTGATGAGTGGACTCAAAGCAGACTGAAAATGTTATCCCACTTGGGCCAGGCCCCAGGAGTAACTTTGACGTTCTCGTTTTGTGTTGCCCTAGATAAAGTAGGAGCTTCAGCGTGTGAGAAGCCGTTATCAGATAAAACCTGATAGTGTGTTCTTTTTACTACTGTGTTAGGCGTATAAGCTCCTCCCATAGCTAAATATTAGCCAGTCATTTCTGTTCAAACATCAGCTGTTGTGAATCTGAATTGTGACTGGCAAGATAAGATTTTAAAGATGATCTCACGATCAGCAAAAACCGAAAGAGTTGACTGCATTTCAAAGATAAATATAGTGCAGGACATTGACTGTTGCCCACGTAACTTTTGTTTCAGTCATATCAGTGTCAGTGTGAATACGGAGGGCACACACACGTTCCTCTTTTCTGCCTTTATTTCTGTAGACTTTTGTACACTGTATAGTGCCTGTGGTTGTGCTTGTGCTGTTGGTCTTCAACTAGTTCAAGTTGGCTGGGCTACCAACGACATGTTGAGAATTACAGGGCAGTTGCAAACACAAACAAGTCCATGGCATATAAGCCAAAGTTCAAAGTCTGAGTCATCACTGGATTGCAAGTTCATCTAGATTAATATATATATATAGCTATCGAGTATTAAGCCAAACTGCAACAGTTGGGAGTATTTGAACAGAGGCTCCTTTCCTGGTGTTGCATAGATCTGCATGTACTTTGTTTTTGTGTCAACAATGCCTACGACAAGAAATTCAGCTGCTTATAAACGAAAAGCACTCAGGTATGAAGCCTCAGACTAGTCTTACAGTCTAAAGTGACTTTAGTAAATAACATTTTAATACTGATAGTAATAATACTGATTTATATAAATTATATTATTGGACTTTTGTAGAGGAAGACACTAAGCGCAATTTTAAGTTAAATTTTATCAACATAACTGTTAAATGTATTTAATTATCACTTAACAGACAATTTTTTCCCAAATACCACATGTCAATTGTCATGTATGCAGAAAACAAATAAAGAGGACAACATGAGAGAAAGAAAACAGCTTCCCAAAAATCAAACAAACAAACCAAAAAATTGCTGATTTTAGGAAAAGCTCTGGGGCAAAAACACACCTGCAACACTTTATTTTCTTTTACAGGTTTAGTTAAAAGTCAGATGTTGTTTTATGATGCACAGAAGGGGAAGAATGGCAAGTAGCACAGAGGTAGAAGTTGGGATGGAGAAAGTGGCTGTGAGCAGAAAACGAACACATGATGGTCGCTGTGTCAAGGCTGCTAGTCCTCTGCCAGAAGTGGTCAGTCCTCTGCCAGAAGTGGTCAGTACCTTGCCTATTTCTGCTTTTTTTCAGTGTCTCAGATATTATATAGACTAGATCAACTGGCATGCACCCTTTTGAGTTTTGTCACTGTTTGTGAAATTTTGTTTTGATGGTCTGGCAGCAGCATATATTGGAATCGCTGGGTCTATAGCAACAGGTCTGTTCATCTGTGTGTGTGTCCAGGGCATGTCTGGACATTATTTTCTGAAGTGCAAAACATTTTGTTAGCAAGCTTGGCATAGTGTTTCATCATTATGAGCTGGAGTGACATGCCAAAAGATTGGTTTGCTAAATGTTGGTTTGCTAAGTATCTTCAACTTTTTCAAAGCCAGGGTCACAGTGAGGGGTTATATAAATATAGTCAAAATGTGACTGTTTCAACTTTATCTTCTGAACTGTTGATTCTTTTGCAACCAAATATTTTCCATGGTATTGGTACATCATCCTAATCCAGAGTGTCTTTGAAAAAGATTGGGTTGCTGTGATCAACTCCAAGGTCAAAGTCACAGCACAGGTTCAAAATATCAATGGATGTTCATCCAGATGATCTCTTGTTAAATCCGTGACCGTTTGTGACCAAACTTGGTATGGTAGACTGTCATTATGAACCAGAATGCTGACAAAAAGATTAGTTTCAGTGTCAGTGTATGAAACTATGACTGTTTCTCATGTCGTTTATGATCATGTTATGTTCGTTAAAACTGCTGACTGCAATGGTAAACCAAACTTAGTTTAATGGCACATCATAAAAGATGAAAAGAAACATAAGCTGAATGTCTCATGATAAAAATCATCATGAGTTCACTCTGTGCAGTTGACAGGATCTTAAAATCCAGTTACTCATTTACCAACTAATTTTAGTGTCACTGTCAGTGTCCATGCTTTTATAGAACATTTATCAGTCACTGAATGTTTTTGCATCACTGATCTGTCTGTACCCAAACTAGGTGTGTTGATGTACTGTTACTACCAGGGATTGCATTAACACATGTTTTATGTGCATTTCACATGTTTTTTAATGCCGCATATATACGTTGTTGTTTTCAATGTTTTTTTACATCATCATGATCATGATATAAAATGCAAAATTCAGGGGACAAGTTTCCTGACTAGCCACCAATGCAAATAAATCTAGAAAGGACTACAGTCAAACTCAAAGCTGCGCCCATACCTTCCTGTGCTTGACCTTTCCTCCTACCTTCACCTTGCCTTATTTTTCAACAGCTAAAATTAGCAAGCAAGCATGACACACAGACAACATTGTTTTAGACTTTTAGTGATTTCACTTTCACAACACTGTTTTACTGATTTTACGTTGGGGTGAATTTTTTCTTTCTATCTGATACAGACTGTGCCAGTATAACTGTAAGAATTGATTTGACTAAATGTAAAATTAAAAATGACAGCAAACAGCTTTACTTTTCTTTTCTGTTTTTTTAAAAGCAAGAACAAGAGAAACCAAAAGGTCACTGTTATGACAGGCACTGACAACTGATAGTGACACAGCCAGTTCTCTCTTTTCTCACACACATATATTATATATTATATATATATATTATATATATATATATATATATATATATATATCACACATAGATATATATGACATGTGTGATGCACACACACACACACACACACACACACACACACACACACACACACACACACACACACACACACACACACACACACACCCCCACAGAAAGAGAGAGACAGAGAACTGACATGTTTGATTTTGCAGCAGGCCTGTAACTTTATAAGCAAAAACAAAATGATACTGCTGTTGGCATTTGCTTAAAGATGTGTTTGGTGCTGTGCAAAATAGGCTTCAGATGACAGAGTTCAGTCAAGACAAGTAGACGTGTTTGGTCTAGATCTAGACAGAAGGACCTGACAGAACCGCTGAGGGTAGACACTATTTTGCATGGGTGCAAAAATGATTGACCCATACACATTTTAATTTTTTTTTTTTTTTTACATGTTTCCATACCTTGTATGGGGTTTTAAAAAACCAAGCGCTCTTCCTGAAAGTACTGCTAACCAGACTAAGTGCAAACAAAGTGCCTGGGCATATATATGACAGTCACATTGTAATAACAGTATCACTAGGCATAAGATGGGCGGTGGTGAGGAATAAATTCAAGGCAACACATTTTGCTATGATCTATTTTTAGCATTACACATTACAAATGATCTGTTTTTAGCATTACAATTACAGCCATACTGTTAATTACAACTACTGTAATCCACACTAATGATGAAGACATTTGACAAAAACTTCTCAGTATTTTGCCCCCCCCCTCCCACTGTCTTGTTAATTGTCTTTGATTATAATTTATATATTTTCATGCAAGCAGAAAATGTTGGTTACCCACCTTGAAAACAATGGTCCCTGTTTCAACATTTGCTTCTTTTTTTCATGCTTTTGATACTAGAAGAACTTCTGAACTGTTGAAGGATCTTCTTAACTGATAAGTGTAGACCTACAATTAACAAGACAGAAGACCTTTTTTGTTCTTTTTCTTTTTAACCTGAAAGTAACAACAGAATATTAATAGTAAATATTTTAGCCAGTCACTTACACACGAAGAGGAGGGGTGAGAAAATGGCTGCCTTGACTGGGCTTATCACTATATCAGTTGAACTTTCTCATCTGTTTTATACTGTATTGTTATGTACAGTATATTGTTTCACCAGCATTTTCTTCTTTTGTTAAAATCAGATTGTATACTGTATATCAGTTGTACTAAAGTCTTTATTGACAAAATCAACCTTTTCAGACATTTGGTGTGATACTTCTTATTGATATTTTTGTGCATTAAGTGCCAGTAAAAGAAAATGTATACAGAGGATGAATTGGGTAAACAGTGTTGTGTGTAGGAGTTTGTAGATTATTGCTTTTAGATCCAAATTGCAGGCAAAATTGGCAGTGATCCTGCCAGACATTTTTTAAACTGGTATGACTTCTACAAGGTAGCAAAAGTAGTTCACTGTAACCAGTCAGATATATGTGGCTATCTATACTACCACTACATCTCTTATAGCAACCGCCCTGCTCCCTTCCCCATCTAGAACACACACACATACACACACCATGCCATGTATGTACTATCTCTCTCTTTCTGTCTCTGTGTGGTTTAAAAAGGTCTTTTTTCTTTTTGAGAAACAGACAGAATGACAGCCAGTATGTCTAACCTAGCTGATTGCTATTTTTTTCCCAGTAGATGCTGATCTTAACCAGTAAAATGCTGGAAATTACAGATTAATGTGAACCCTGATTGGTGTTCTGTCATACCTGCCTCACTACCTCACCTGTCAGTTAAACTGTTGTTCAAATAGAAGTTGGAGGTGTGGAATTGGCACACATTTTTCAGTTGGCCAGAACTTATTTGAAACAATTGAGTGAAGTTTCAATATTAGCATAACAGACGTGGAGACTGACGTTTTGGTGTTTGTTGTTGTTTAAAGTGCTGTGTCTTCAAAGAGCTAAATATCCTCTTATGAACTTTGTGCAGCTGTTTTTGTTCTTGTAACTTAGGATGAGGAAGTTAGGGGTCAAACACAGATGTAGGCAGCCATGTTCTTTCCTCTCTTCCTGGTGTCCTGGTGACTGGTAAAGTATAACAGTTTCCCTTCTGCAATCTTGTGCTGATCTTCCATCATCATTGGCTTGTTTGGAGTGTTTGTCATCCCATCTGTGAATCAGGTTCTTCTATTTGTCACATATTTTGATTGTTGGTTCTACAAAAGCAGTTTGACTTCTTTATATATATATATATATATATATGTATATATGACTAAGTCCCAAAAGGTGGGTCTGCAAAGGGTGACTTGGTTGTGCTGAGAATAAAAGATGTAATTTTTTTTTTTTTTTTGTCTTGAGTGTGGGTTGAATGTGTGTGAAAATGAACGGGGATATAGTTGAAATAATCGCAGCCTAATTTTGAAGCGGTTTGGGAAATATCTCTGATAAAGTGTGATTTTACTGCTGAAATTCAACAACGAAAAACGGACAGTGGCGTCGTTTGGATAAAGAAAACAAGGAAAAATACTTATCACATCTGTTATGTTGGCGAAAGATCGTTTTACAAGATTCATGCATCAGGAAGACTCACTAAATTATGCTTTTGTAAAAAAAACGTATCAAATTTTATTTGATCGGTCGTCATCTGTGTCGCAATACGTAACGCAAACTTTCAACAACAGACTGAAAACAACAAGTGATGTCATACGCACATCAGACTCATGGTCAATCACTCGGCAGCTTTGAAAATATTTAACCAAACAACTTTTGTTGCATTAATTTTTTTTGCTGCTTCTCAAATTTTGTCGCAATATATGACATCCGATTATCTAACAGGTTGTGAGCTAAAAACAAAATATTATAGGTTTACACTTGTCAACAAACACGAAGGCACCACGTGACGCTTCCCGGTCACTTTTGGGTTTTGGGAATGGCGCCGAAGGAATCGCCTGCTGTAAAACATCAAAGGTTTTAATTATTGTCATGAGGCTGCCGCCCAACCTTTCCCCGATGCCCCATCAAAACCTTGCACCGTTTATTTTATGAAATCAGCTAGTTAATAGCTATTTAGATGATTTTTTGTGTTCAGGTTAGAGCGCAGTAGGATGAAGTGTCGTTTTTACGCAACAGGTGAGATTTGAGGTGGCTGATGTTGTGCTAGTATCGCAATGGAAAATTATATTGCAGCATGAGCTCTTGCTGTAATTTGGACATCCGATCACCATGTGGCGTAAAACTGACATCCAGTTGCACAGTGAGGACATTTATAAAATATGACAGTTGCCATCCCAACATTGAATAGCGTTTCGTTTGGCAAGATCAGCTTGTGAAATCGGGGACGGCTAGTAATAACCATAAAAAATTATAAAAAATTACGAGGATTAAGTCGGTTGGATTCAGGGTTACCCCAAAATTTGTTGCTGATGACATTTTACACCTTTTTGTTTAAGTTTTGTAAGGCTACTAAAGTCATTTACTAGACTTTTTATTTTGCTTGTTTTGGGTTTTTGTTTAGGTTTTCTACTTTTAATTTTATTGAATTATTCATTGTATTTTATGGATAAATTATGCTTGTGGATAGGAATTTTTGTTGATGATGTTTCTCATGTTGGTTGTTATTGTCTTATTATTTCAGACTAATAGTTGCTGACATGACCAGGAGTAGAACAAAATTGCCTCTGCTATGACCTTGATCATCAACTCCTCATTCCGTAGCAGCACTGTGCCTGAAGATTGGAGAACCACACTCATTATACCTGTCTTTAAGAACGCTACCGTTCAAAAAAGTTCCAACCAATTTCCTTCACAAGTGTCGTCTGCAACTTGTGCAAGATCCTCGCATATTGTCATCATTTGCATCATGCAGTATGCAGAAGACAACATCATCATAGCTCCTGAACCCAACCCCCGGGTTCAAATGTGGTCGCTCATGTGAAACCCAAATCCTTTGGGCCCAATCACTAAAATCAGTGAACTCAGCATGACCTTTTAGGCAGGGAAACTGGAGACCTTGTGGGCTGAACTTCTCCAAGGCCGCTTCACAAGATGTCCCATTATGGGATCACCGGTAGAACAAACACATGGATCAAGAGCTTCCTGAGAGATCAACAACAAGCTGTCATGGTTTATGGTCCCCGGTCAAACTTTTTTAGGGGAAAGGGGCCCCTTTTTTAAATTTAAAAATCCAAGGTTTTTAAGTATGCCCCCCCCAAAAAGACCTTCGAAATGATTGACAAATGAGTTGCTAGTTTCAGATTTAATGAAATAAAAAAGGAAAAAAAAGGGTTTTAAATTTGGGGTTTTTTAAACCATTTTATTTTTTGTAGGCTGGCCGAGACTACAGTTTCGGGGTTTTCCATCAGTCCCGTGATTTTTCCCCGGGAAAAAATGTCAGTCTGGGGAGTCAGTGCGGGTTTCCATCTTAGATTTTTTCAGTAAAATGTGTATGTGTGTGGTTGACAAAAATTAACTATGCCGGCCACTGTGTTGCTGTGAACTGTAATAATTCGCAGATGACCCCAGGTATAACAATGCATGAGCTCCTGCGCAGTTGACCTGCAGTGAGGCAAAAGTGGAATAAATTTATACAATTCAAATGAGATGACTTTCTTGCTGCGCCACATCACGCCCATTTGTGTAGCGAGCACTTCAGTGAGTGCGATTTCGCAAACCCCATGGAATACCGCATGGGTTTGCTTCGAAGCTGACACAATGTTCCGGTACTCTTTAAAAAACCTGCCTGACAGGGTCAAACTGATACGGCTGTATCCTTGTGGGGCTTCGGGGAAAGTATCAGTTTCGCCTTTTGGGGCTCAAGTTGGCCATTTTGCGACTCCCCAGAGTGACGTAGTAGGCATATGGTCACGTGATTTGGGCGTCATGGCGACGCTTTCGGTACAAAGAAAAAGCCTTTTTTCGTGCATTTATAACCCTCAGATCACAGTTTCACCTACATCACCGTTCTCAGCGAGCTTTAACAGAAATCGTGTCTAAAATCACCCCTAACCTTGGACTTGTCCTTCTTGGCCCAGAATTGTTTGTCTTATATATCAGTGACCTGCCATAACAGCCTACCTCCAGACTGAGATTGTTTGAAGATGACACCATGTGTCAGCACCTCATCTCCACAGCTGAAGATCAAGCAATACTCCAAAATGATCTAAACAATTTCTGTACGGGTAATGAGAAGGCAGATGGAACATGTGCTTCCACCCGGACAGATGTGACGTCCTAAGTGTCACTAAAAGCAAGAGGAAATACTACCATTCCTGCTGGCCAGATGCTCAAGTCAGTCAACAGTACTCTCTACTTGAGTGTTACACTGACTTCAGACACCCACCTGGGAGACACATCAACATCACCAACAAGGAAAGCAGGACCCTGGGTTCTGGGAAGAACCCTGAAGATCAGCTCCTCTTTAGTAAAAGGCAGTTGTCACACCAGTCCTGGAATATATAAGCTCTATCGGGGCCAAACCTCAAGCTGATCACTGTACAGCAAAAGGCAGCATGGTGGACACCGCAGAGATGCTGCAGGACATCCAGTGTCAACAACATGCTGGCAGTGCTGGGCTGACCATATCTCCAACACAGGCGCAGGAAAGCAAGACTGGTGAACTTTTATAATTTTCCACCATCACCAAGGCTCCATAGCCACTGACCCCAAAGTGAATACCAGGTTACTGCCCCAGTGTCACAAGAGCCCATCATTCCCATTCCCTCTTATACCCAGTGCCCTCCTGTCATACTGACTACAGGAAATTCTCCTTTTTCCCAACGCAATCAAGGACTGGAATGACCTCTCTGAGGATGTGGCTGCTGCACCCACCCTTAACACTTTTTGTTCAGGTCTTCCAAAATCGGTACCTTCAGAGTAGGCTATGCCCCCCCAGTGAGTAGTGTTGATGATGGCTAGGGCTGTGCCAGTCCAGGCTTTGCCCCAGGCGACCACTACAGTAGCTGGATTGACCTAGTTGGAGATGTGAAATGCCAGTGGGCAGTGGGACACTCAAAACTCAATGTTGTTTGTTTGTAAGGTTTGTTTAATTTTTTTAGTGGTGTGCATTCTCTTGAAACATTCAAGGTACAGTTTCTTTTTGGTACTGTAGGAGGTGGTATGGTGTTTAGACTTCTGTTAAATTTTTTTGTTTTGTGACTGAAGTATGACTATGAGAAGTGCTCAACAGGGTTACAATGCTATAATTACAAGCCAACTGTATGTAAATTGTAATGCGTATCAAAAAGGAAGTTGAATGCAGTACCCTGGATCTAAGTACATGCTACTTTACTACCTTATGTGTATTTTTATAACTGATGAGAAAGTTTAATGTTGCACTGTCAAGTCTTATGTCTTTGTCGCAAGCTGATGTTCAACATTTTATGATTCTGCAGTAAAACTAAAAGCCAACAATCATAAGTTGAATGTAGCACTATGTTTAAAGATATGTTTTTACATTTGTAGTTGAAGATAAATGTAGAATCTTCAATAATTAATGCACTGTCAAGTCACATTTATGACACTGACATACTTTGTTGTAATGCTGATGTTCAACACTTTTGGTTTTTTTTTTGGTGCTGCGTCAAGAAAAGAAACAAAGTCCTCAAAACTGGCTTTCCAATGTGTCTGTTACTTGCACTAGAATGTCTGAATGGCAGAATGGATGAAACTTTGTTTTTGTTGTTGTCAGAAAGAAAAGGTGAAAAATTTAATTGTCGGATGACAGGTATTGTGACAAACAGTACATGCCAATATTTTTGTAAGGCAACTGCAATAAATTTATTTTAAATCTTGGGGGACGTCCTTATCTGTCCTAAAGTTTGGGTTGGGAATAAAAAATAATAATTTAAAAAAGCCATACAGTACATTTTTGTGTCGCAATCCTTGACATCCGACATAATACAAATTCGTTTTCTCAAAACTAATAAAATCGTTATCTTCCACTTTGAAGTGATGATTACCAATAAGTATACATTCTAAAAACCTACTTCTTTTTACTTTATTTCATACTTTTTTTGTGACCTACTGTGTCCTCTTTTCATGCACACCTTTTGGCACTTAGTCATGTATATAATATATAATACAGTTATTAAACTATACTGAATCTGATCTGCAAGTTGTAGTAACTACATCATAGTATCTGTGTGTGTGTGTACATGTATATATAATATATAACGTAAATGTGTTTGTGTGCATGATATGTGACAGTGTATATATATATATAGTGTATGCCATGGTTGTGTGTTGTGCTATGCGGGGGTGCAGTACTTTGCCCTTAAGCACACAGGTGGATGTAATTTCAAGTTACACCTTGCCCCTGTGCTATCAGTGATCAACATGAGCACCTGGGGTGACCTGTTCCTCTTCTCTTATCTCTAGTTTCAGTTTGTAGCAATCACCCAAACCAAAGCCTTACCCTAGTCAGGGTCAGGTCATGATAAGTGAAAATGCCTCTGGGTCAGTTGTGTGAGCTGAAGTATGACTACAGTTACAAAGTTATGTCCCTGGCATGTAGAGCCCCACATTACCCCCATGAACTCATTCCTCAAGGGGCTCCAGCAAGGTGCTTTTTGGCTCTGCAACTCAATCAAGCTTGCGCATTCCAAATGTATTTGAAAGGTACAATGAATGAGATAATGAAATACAGTACATATTTTCCTTTGGTCAATTTTCCTCTGTGTCTGTGTTTGACTATACATGTATGTGTGTCTGCATCACTGTGCAACTGTCCCCCTGTTTCCCCCATACCACCCTCCACACTTTGAATTTGAATTACTTGAGTGTTTGCTATTCTTGTTCTCATTTTCAGTTACTTTTTAGTTTTTGTCAGCCTGTTTCGTGAAGACACGGCCTCAGTATGCACTCTGAGCATGGGACATTAACCAAGGAGTGCTTTGGAAACCAACATTTATCATCCTTATAATGAAGTCATGTTTTGTGGTATAATTACTATGAAGTCAGAGTTTTACATGTCAGCTGGATCAAATAAATACTATAGGTGCTGATGTCAGACCTTGCAGGGTCAGCTCCTAGAATTTTACGTCATGAGTTTCATACTTGGTTAGTTTTGTGCCGCATATATATATAGATATAGATCAGATATATAAAACAATCACTGTGTGTACTGATGCTAAGTGCTATACATTTTTTTATTAACTCTCAGAGTTTTTCTTGTGGTCTAGCTAACATTAGCATAGTTGAGAAGAACAACAAAAGCAATCAGCTTTGTGTTTGAGTTTGAAAGTGCATGTTGTGGCAACTGAAAACATGACACATACAATACATTTTGAAGGACTGAAATTTCAGACAATCACAGTGAGCATTGAAAAATACAGGGAAAAAAGCAGTTGTGCAACACCCAGACTGGCTGTGCTATCTATACCTGTATTGATTATACAAAGCTACCACAGAGTGTGCAGGCAGGTTGCAGTGCATGCATACAGTCCACTGTTCTGCAGTAGGCTACTTTTTTTGTAGCATTCAATACCACACTGCTTTGAGAAGACCTTGGCCTTCATTTTTGTTTGCTCTCTCTCTCTCTCTCTCTCTCTCTCTCTCTCTCTCTCTCTCTCTCTCTCTCTCTCTCTCTCTCTCTCACACACACACACACACACACACACACACACACACACACACCTCTCTCTTCTCTTATTTGTTATTTTATATATATATATATTATATATATATATATATATATATATATATATATATATATATATATATGAGCATGTGCCAAAAGGTGCTGCTTAGAAGGTGGACATTAGGTGAAAAATAAAAGCAGAAAAGTCATTTAGCAAGTAACACCATTTAAAAGATAAGTCTTTTTATATACATTTCAGGTCTGAAAAAGATAACTTGATGAAGGAGTCTGAGAAAAAGACATTTAAAGACGGACACCTGAATCTGTCGGATGCAACACAGGACACAATGTTTGTTTTGATTTAATCCTTGAATTTAATGATTGCTATCAATCTGTGGGGGAAATAAACATCCATCGTTTATAACAAGACAGTAAAACTTAAATTGTCTCAATTCACTTTTTATTTCATATTCAAAATCATAACAATGATGTCCTGTGTTATGACAGACTGCCACCTTTTATTTTGTTAATAAAATGAAAATGAAACACAACACTGAATCAAAAATAGGATGTGTTTATTAGAATTTATGAAGCATAGTTGTTTCCATGACTGCAGCATGAAATAAGGTCATCAACGACATTTTTTTACATTTTATCTGTCGGATGTAACGATTATTGGATGGACATAACATTTCCCATGCTCACAATACACAGCTTATAAAATAACAGTGCTGATTTCCCTACACTGCAACAAAATGTTACCAGCTGATTTAGTAGTGGTTTTAATGACTGCAGCACTAAACAAGTTGCTTGTATAGTTGTAATTTTGTCAAAGGCCCTTTTTCAGCATTTTATCTGTTGGATGTAACAACTCTATGGTGGACGCAACACTTCCTTTCCTGTAAAACATATGCACAGCTAATAAAATCACTTAGTTTCCTACATCTGACACATTGCTGTAAATACTGAACAAGGCCGAAACCATTATTTAAAGTAATGCACTGTCGGATGCCTCGCATATCAGAGGACACAATGGAATATGTAACACTGGACAGTCAGTATGTGACTTAGAAAAAGTACAGCCAAGTTGTCATTATTATTCTTTCATTGACAAAACAGAAAACCATGTGAATTACAAATGTATATTCACCCTATACCCTATTCTTAACAGCAGGTAAAATTCAGTTACGAAAGACATTGATTTGGCATTCAAGTCTCACTACCTGGAATAACAACTGTAACACATTGTAAGTAACCAGAAACAGTAATGCAAAATCTGGAAACTGATGACAAAGCATAGAGAATGTCCCATGTTAACACTAATTCTTCCCATCCTAATAAATTTAAAAGATTTGTTTTCAGTGAGTTGGCACTTCAGCATTGAGACATATCTTTATTTCTCTGCTGTTCCTAAGTACTGCAGTGCTTCCCAGGACGAATCTGGCTTCATGCTCCACTAATGTTGTCCCTTCTGTGTCATGAAAAACACTTGCTCTTGCCCTTTTGGAGCATCGACCTCTTTAGCCTGAAAAGAAACATGCATGTGTACAAAATAAGGCAATATAACGACTGTTTTTGAGGATATGTTTCCTTATTTATAGGTATGCAACTCTGGAGACCTACATGCATATAAGATATTGTGTGTGTCTGCACACGCACGTGTGTGTGTTTTGACTTCCCCCGAATATATATATATATACATATCTATATCAGACATTAGCTAATATTACTAACGTATATATATATATATATATAGTGCTGTAGTTGAAACATAATAACACAAATACCAGGCTACCCCTCCTTTTTTAAATTTCTGTTCATTTGGTCTTTTCATCCCTACTAACTTCCACCCCCACCCTACATTGTGCCACAGTGTATTGAATTTTGTGTCTTCATGTTGCATATATGTGAATTGTCACAATAATTCTACTTTATATGCTGCACTGTATTGTATTTGTACTGCAATGCACATATAAAACTACATCAGTTAAGAAATTCTATTCTGGCTTTCACTAGTTTCAGCACACACTTTAGAATGCATCTGTCCTGCTAGAAATAGAATCAAAACAACAATAACAATATGCTTTATTCATCCCAGGGAAATGGGAAGGCCTGGGAAGATAAATAATTTTAAAAAAACATCTCCCTAATCACAATGTTAATGTCATGGTAATGCTTCTTTTCTTTTTCTTTTCTTCTTTTTGTTGTTGTTGTTTTGTTTTAAATTGGTATAAATAGATAATTTACGGCTATGCCTTTTTTTAAACTCTTAGTTCACATCACAGACAGCAATAATAAACCTGTAGAGTTGCAGAAGTGTACTGAGGAGTAAGAATTTGTGTCATGGCATCATGCTGTTCCGATCGACTGAACAAATGAAAAAAACGCTGTCCGACAGCGGCAAATCAACTCCAAAACGTGTGCCGTCGTAAACACGGGTATTTTCGCCATTACGAAGTAAACACTTGAACGTATAAGTTTTTCTCTTTCAGTTGAAACACTGAGAAAAAACTAGTTCGTTGATCGAAACGTGGACATTACTGTGCAAAATTTGGTCACTCGCGATCGAAACACTGTCATCCGAGAAACAGCGGGCTATCAAACGAAGACATCACTTTGAATTTGCACACTGCCGACCGAAACCTGTTTAATAATGGTCACTTCGCTTACAATTACGCATGAAAATGCAAAAAATAACGTTGTATCAATGAAAAGTAACTATTTAATCTGTCGGACGCAACATCACATTTCGATCGAAACTGTAAAAAGGTACATGACCCAAATCGAAAATTCACTCACCGCTCCTTGTTGGCACCATGTTTGAAGAGAAAGTAGGCGCAAAGCACTGTGGGTAAAAAGACTGCTTTGTGCAAAAAGACCGCGGTCACAAAATCGACGTTTATCCCCAGAATCGGCAATTCTTTGATCGTAACGGACTGACAAAATAAAAACTTGAAATTTTAAACTTGATTTTTTTTATTACGAACGGAATCCAATGCTTTTGTTATCACTGCTTTCGACTAAACACTGATTTTAGCAACAGCTTCTTTGTTTCACCACCCACAAGTCTGCAGTGAATAGTAGCAGACAAACGTTTTTGTCAGCATTGGAACCGGACCCAATGCGTTTCAATTGAAATAAACATATGTTTATTTCAATTATTCAGATTTTACAAATAGTTATGAGCCGTTTTCTCAAGCATTAAAAAGCTTTGACTATGTCCTGTCAGGCAGCAAAGGGAAAATTGCCTAAAGAAGAAAGATGCAAACAAAATGACAACTGAAGCGGTGCACCTGAAATGTCCACCCTTCCTTTGCCGATTTTCGGCCCGGACTTGGTGTAAATTTTCATATTTTACTAACTCAAAACTGACTTTGGGAGTCAAGTTTATCTTTATTATCTCTTTGATGCATACTCTTTCAGATAAAGTTAGGTTTGTTCAGAGAAAACTTAAACCTGAAGAAGCATTTACGACCAAAAAATGGATGGTCCTCGCCGAGCACCTTTTGGCACAGGCTCATATATAGAGAGAGAGAGAGGGATTATACAAATGTAACAGATGAAGCTCCAGATGATATTCCACTCAGTGTCACAGCAATTTGATTCCTTCTTTTTTGTACATGTATGAGTCATTCTAGTCATAAAGAAGATTCTGAGTTTTAGGCTGTTGTGTTAGTTGCTGGTGTTAATTTGCACAACAGGCTACAAATATCAGTAATAATTAAAGTATTTATACAGGGCAAAATCTTGTCCAGAGAGACTGAGTGTATACATGCACGCACATACACAGAGACACTTTTACACACGAGTAGACAATACACAACTTAATTTACAGCCAACTTGAACTAAACACATAAGAAACAGGGACTTGATCTTCCTGCCTGATGATACTTAAGGTTCATCCAGAGATGAAGCTGGTAGAATATCATATTTCATCCTTGTCCTTGTATTGTCTAGTACCTGCTTAGACAGTATCCACCTTGCCAGATAGGATGCCTTGCATGGACATGATTTCTTCTTCTGCTTCATTTTCCCCTTCTTCTTATGTGTTCATTACTGCTATTATCATCATTATCAACACCACCATCATTGTCATTATAGCATACTGTGACTAGTGTGGGTGGTGCACTTGTCTTGAGGGAATGTTAGTACTCTTTTAGCTTCATAGCTCTGCTAATGATGTCGTACAAATATTGTGAGCTGTACTTAGAAGTTAGATAATGCTTTAATAGGGCTGAAACAGTGCTAACACAACCTTTGGCTTGAACTCATTTGCATAATATGCAGATAATGCTAAGTGCTTCTGAGGACATTGTGTTTCTTTTGCAGAACACTGGACCAGCCCCGTTCCACACAGAGCCTTTGGCACTGAGGGCAAGAGAACTCTGTGACTACTCTATACGCATCTCGCTAGATGAAGCCAAAAAAGGGTTAGGTAGGTGGTTTTGACTGTAAGTACGTGCTTGCCATGCTTGTCATTTCCTAGACCACTGTCTGTGCATTCTTTGTGTGATCAGTAAAATTTATTCAGGCTTTTTCTTTAAATGTTGCAGCTGTTCACTAACATGAAGCATGTACAGATGCTGGTAGGACCCCCACCCCAACCCAGCTGAATGGATCTTAACTTGGTGTACTCCTAATCCCTTTTCAGTTCTGGGTTTACAGCTGTCAGAAAGGGAGCTCCTCAGGGAGCAGGGATAACTCAGTGGTTAGAGCGCCAGACTCATGATCGAAGTGTCCCGGGTTCGAGTCTGGGCAGGAGCAGCAGGAGAATTTTCTTCTCCAGTGTCAACTTTCTGTGCTGATTCTTATTTCAGTATCTGTTCCACCCTTGTGTTACCGCAGTAGTATGTAAAAGATCCCGGTCATTCTGCCAGAAGTGCAGGTGGCCACATACATACACCCTACCTATGTGGCTTTGAATGAAGTGACACTGTAAATTGGTGCATGGTTGAATGGTGTACACAGAACTTACGCCGAGACGGCAGTATTTCATGTGGCACCAGCCATACAACAAAGAGCACTACCAGTACACCTTAATACCAGTACACAGACAAGGATGAAATATAAGAAGGGGGGGGGAATATTAATAATATGTGCCATAAAAGGATACAGTCACTCATTCAGAATCACATGCGACATGTGCGCAGTGAGTCTGCTTGAGAGCAGATAATAGTGCTATATAAAATCTGTGAATAATATTCATAATAGTAATAATAAAGTGCTAATGTTTTATTCGCAATCAAGGATACAAAAATATTTATTTGTCAATGACATTTAAATGTATACAGGAATTTGTTTTGGTGATGTTCCATTCATACACTGATACAGTGCACTAACAAATAGATAAAACATTACAACTAGCCTTATATAAAAGTTATAATAAATAAAGTTAAATTCAACAGTGTAACAATCTAATTCATACAATGTAAGCTAACACACACACTTATGCACAAACACACACATTAATCAATGTAATTAATAATCACCATAGATATAGCTAAGACTGCCTTTCATTTGAAACTGAAAGATTGATAACTGTCAGGGGGCACAAACTAGATGTCACTCAGAATCATCAAACACATTAATCATGTTGAAAAACTAAAAGAAAAAATCTCAAATTTAGTTGGACAATATAAAACATGTGCAAATGTTCAGTGAAAACACTGTGAAGTAATTGGGCGGTTCAGTGAAGCTGGTTTGCACGAGTGAATGCCCTTTGTAATCTTTCACGCAAGAAGTTGCGAGAGGTCGCAGTGTCACTTCCAGGCCGATTTCTGAATAGGAGTTGCTTCACGCTGTGTATAACAATGGAAGTTGAACCTAGAATTGCAAAGCAGTACAAATGCCACCACTGCTGCAGTTGCAAAAATTACCAGTAAAAGGGATGGAGGGTGGAAAGAAAGTGCCTTTGCATTGTTTTTTGGCTGACCAGAAGATCACGATTTTGTGGAAAAAATGCATTTTGGGGCATCCTATAGCACGAGCAACAAGTTATTGCTTGTTGCCAGACACATTTTGACTACGGGCCTCCAAAAATGCCTTTAAAGTTGGCAGTGTAAAATTCGCAAATTCACTGTCACCGCCTTCCATTGTGAAGAAAGTACGCACCAGAAGTAAAAGCAGCCAAGGGACTTAAGTGATGCCGGGCAAAAGTCATGGGAGTTAACAACCCCGCCTGAACCGCCCAAGAAACAACTAATACGATAACGATAGGAATGACATTTTGTCTACTTAATAATAATGTACATTTATCATGTGCTCATCAGCACCCTGAGTGCTCACAGTTGATGGAGAGGTTTTGTTGAAATTGTACATGTGTTGCATTGTCTAATTAGACTTTATTACAACAAGTGCTCTTTTTAACCTTTTGTGTGTTGGGGCTTAAAAAGACATCACAGATGATTACAATAATACAAACAATTGCTGTTCAGCTGAGACCAGTCAGGAAGTTAATTCTTGCTAAAAGCAATGTTGCAGGGAAAGTTTTCATGCCACTAGATCATTTAGACAGTGTCACTAAGGATGTCTGTACAAAGTATGGTTATGGAGGTGAAAAGAGAGCTTAAACAGAACTGGCCAAAGCACAGTGCTGGGCTGAGAACAAGGGTGGGTGTATATATATATATATATATATATATGTCCTGCTGTGGGAATTGCAGGCGAAACAAAGGTGATAGAAACATAACAGTGAAAATGAATAGTGTGTTGTTGTTGGGCCAGTACTGGTGATTACATGTTTTTGTTGCTACCTTTTTTTGTTGTTACCTCATGTCAGAGTCAGTTTGCAAGAAAAAGGGGAAAGAGTGAGAGAGAGTCTTTAACTGAAGCCATGTTCATTTTGCATACTGCAGTAGTATTGTGTGTTTGCACTAATAACCAAATGCATGCTCATTGTTGTCAATCCTCAGAATCTTATGTGTTGGCAGTGATATGAGCACAACATATACACACACATACAGAAATACATACACACACACAGACACACTCGCTCACTGACACTGTCTTTTTCTATTACATCCTATTCATACATGCAGCAGTGGTAATTTGTCTTGGTCAAAGCAGCTGCCAAAATATTGATGGTAACTGAAACCTCATTACAAAATACCAATCCATTCAACACCTGGTTCAGTCATGTGTTTGTTCTTTTGACAGCGAAATAAGTTATGGCTCTCTGGTGAATATTGTTTTTGGTTTGTTTTCAGCACCTCGGCCTGTTCGAGTGTATGCAGATGGCATTTATGATATGTTTCACACTGGCCATGCCCGACAGCTTATGCAGGCCAAACTGGCATTTCCCAATGCATACCTCATTGTTGGAGGTAGGTTATTGTTTCTGCCACTTCAGTGAGAACTGCCTGCTGATGAACAGACATGGCATTCTTGCATCGTCCACCATTTTTCTGCTGCCTTATACTGTTTTCAGGTTTTGCATACTTAAGGCTGTGATAGTGTTGTAAGTGCATGATAATATTATTATTGTTGTCATCCTCCTGTAGCTGAGGTATTAAGAGGAGCCTGCCAAGCAGTTTCCACAGAATGGTTTTAGATCGATGCTTTTTAGCAGCTGTGGGATCTTTAACTGGCGCATGTGACCTTGGCTTTCCCGGGGGTCTGAAGGGCACAAAAGTTAGCCCCCAGCCAGGACTAAAGCCTGTTCTTAACACACTACAGTTGCTAGGCAAGGTAGCTTTGCCGACTTCGCCAAGACATCGCCAAGGCTTTTGCTCATCAAAATATTTTGCAAGTCATGTTGTGTGAAGTCTTGGTGAGGTGGCCAAAGCTGACCACTGATTGGCTAGTCAGTTTATTAGCTGTGGCTGGGTTGGCAGCCATTGTTTACTGTGAGGCGTCTCAACCTGTGGACAGTGGAAGATGAAACTGCAACCACTGAGAATTAAAAAATTGAACAGTTTTTATTTTCCCAGTTGGAGCATCATGGGATGCTGTGGGACCCATCCTGAGCACAGCTGCAAAAACAGAACTGAAAGAAGTGATGTGCTTTTGTGGCAAATCACTGAAGATTTGGGCGCAGATACCCTGCTGTTCTCACATTAAGAATTGAAGTAACTGAAGACATCTTTGCCAAGTCAGGGAAGCTATGTTAAGAACGGCCTTTAGGAGAGGAGAACAAACCGTGATCCATTGTTCACAACCCCTTAGTCCTATGCACAACATCCTCACCACTCAGACAGTGAAGCTCCTAATGACCTGAAGTCTGGTTTAGTAACAAGACTAACCTGTAAATGGGGAACATGTTCGCAGATTGTGTACATAGGCCATAGGCATTCTTGGCTGGAAACAGCACAGTGCGACTGTCAGATTTGCCACTGCGTGCATAGCCAGATATTTTTGTCCATTTTCACTGTCATGAATACAGATAATAGCTTTGTGTCACATGCTTGCAGTGTGCAGTGACAGGATGACCAATGAGAAGAAGGGGAGGACAGTGATGAATGAGTTTGAGCGCTATGAGGCCCTACGACACTGTCGCTATGTGGATGAAGTTGTCACAGATGCTCCCTGGACACTTGACATGGACTTCTTGACAAAGCACAAAGTAACTGGTCTACAGTGCATTTATTAACTGCATCACACCCATGCAGATTAAAACTCATGCTAATGTCGCTTAATCTTTTTATGCTAGGATTATACATGAGTTAGTGTATTCTACACTTTTTTCTTGTTTCTTTGCACAGTACAATGACTGACAGAGCTGTGTCATTAGCCATCTGAAGTATGATTTAGGAAAATTACTATTGTTGTTATTTTTGGAAAAGAAATGAAAAATTATTATTGTTTTATTTTTGGAAAAGAAATGAAAAATCTGGAAACCCTATATACAAATACATGCATGCACATGTGTCCACATACACTCACACATGCACACATGTTACAAACATGCACACATGCATGCATTCATGCTCACACAAACACTCCTATGCACACTGTGTGTTGTTACAGTCCACTACAAGGGTATCCTGACCATTCTGGAAGCATTTATAAATGTTACATGAAGCGTTGCATTTCACTGTTGGGGCATGTATCCTTGGTGTGTTATGACCTTTTAAAAAGCATGACCTAAAGCTGTCGTGAGAGGCTTACAGCTGTTTGTGAGGGGACATGATGAAGAGTAATCCAGGTGGGCCATATCTGGGTGGTTTAGCAGGCTGTGCTGGTGATCCAGTGACAGTAGCTACCACAAGTTCAGCTCTTGGTCAAGACAGGGTGATGGGACTGTTTTCAGCTCTTTTGTGTCCACACTGGTGCAGAAGTGCCAATGCTTGTCTCACACTCAAATTATTGCGTGCGTTGCAGATCCCATACCCACCGTTTGATAAGAGATGGCTGGCAGCATGGAAACACACAAATGGCACATGTTATTGTAGCAGAATAATCAGAATGAGGATTGTGGCTACTCCAAATGGCACAAAAAGAAGGAGGAAGCTGGCCAGAAGATGCAGAGATGGACTTAGGTTTGTTAGAACAACCGTGTCAGTCCAAAGTTTGGTGTGGGGCTTTTCAGAGCAATGTGAGGTTGATGATGTAGTGTTGGTTTGCAGATTGATTTTGTGGCCCATGATGATCTGCCATACACCACAGGTTCTGCTGATGATGTCTACAAGTTTGTCAAGGAACGAGGCATGTAAGTGTGTGGGTTGTCGGTGGGTTTGTATCTGTAGATGTGGGTTTACCACCAGCAACAAGGACACTGACACAGACTCCTTATCAGCCAGGGCCCACATGTATGATGAGTAAATGAAGGCAGATAGTCCCTAATCCCGATTTGTTAAAGAGTCCATACATTTGGCTCTGCTTCCGCAGGCATGAGTTGCCAAAAGGCCTCAAAATAGCTATTTTGTGTGTGTTTATTTTTAGATTGGGACAGTCTCTTATTTTACCAACAGTGCAATGTGCATGATGTCGAACACTTGAAACTGATTGGACGCCACATGACAGCAGCCATGTCAGTTTCAAGTTCAGATGTCAGTGACCCAATGACCCCTTCCCCTTTAAGATTGTCACCTCTTTGCTGTCTGTGTTGATTATGATGTGTCTTGATGTGTGAATCCACATTTTCTTGAATAATTTGTGGTCTTCAGTGGTACATGGGATGGCACTGGTCTGTGTAAGTGTTAATTTTCTCCTCAATAGTAGCCTCTGTCAGTAATGGCAGCTTCAGAGCTGCCATTTTTATACATCATTTAGGCTGCTTAAAGGACAAGTCCAAGGTTAGGGGTGATTTTTGACACGATTTCCATTAAAGCTCGCTGAGAACAATGATGTAGGTGAAACTGTGATCTGAGGGTTATAAATGCATGAAAAAAAGGCATTTTCTGTTGTACCGAAAGCGTCGCCATGACGCCCAAATCACGTGACCATATGCTTACTACGTCACTCTGGGGAGTCACTGCAAAATGGCCAACTCAAGCTCCGAAGACGAAACTGATACTTTGCCTGAGAGATCTACAAGGATACAGCCATATTAGTTTGAGCCTGTCGGGCAGGATTTTGAAAGAGTAACGGAACATCGTGTCAGCAAACCCCATGCGGTATTCCATGGAGTTTGCGAAATCTCACTCACTGAAGTGCTCGCTACACAAATGGGTGTGATGCGGCGCAGCAAGAAAGTAAGCTCGTTTGAATTGTATAAATTTAATCCACTTTCGCCTTACTGCGGGTCGATTGCGTGGGAGCTCGTGCATTGTTATACCTGGGGTCGTCTGCGAATTGTTACAGTTCGCGGCAACACAGTAGGCCGGCATAGTTAACTTTTTTTCGACCACATGCATACACAGTTTGCTGAAGAATCTAAGATGGCAACCACGCTGACTCCCCAGGCTGACGTCACTTCCGGGAAAGTCTACAGAAAATAAAATCGATTAAAAACCCAATTAAACATTTTTTTAAATTTTTTATTTCATTAAATTTGAAACTAGTGGCTCATTTGTCAATCATTTCGATGGTCATTTTGCATACTTAAAAACCTTGGACTTTAACTTTAAGCATTGAAAAATGAGTCCAGAACTGACTCCAGTCCAGAACTTTCAACACATTTGATACGGATTGGCTGGATAGTCCTATTTGCACTCCACATTTGCTGATTTGTTCAATGTTGTCACTGTTTAAAAGATCAAAGTAATTAAGGGGGCTGTTTGCTTCTCATGCATGTGGGGCAAGGCCCATATTATATTCTACTGCTCTTTGCCACCAACTTGATTTTCATTCAGTTTTCATTTTCTTATTAGTGCTAAAATGTATTACATACTTCACAGGTCTCATGTCTCTACTGAATGTTACCACAAACTTCAGGGTCATAGAATCTGGCAACCCCATCTATACTAAGAGTTAGCACCAACAAGAACCAGAAGCCGATCAGGCAGGGTAAGGCTCAGTGTCACAGAATTGTGGAGCCCACGTTCCAGTCCTGTTCAGCTCCTCTCTGTACTGGAGCAAATGTTTGTCCATTTGGCGAGAAGAAGAAGAGTAAAAATCAGTAGCCCACTGCTGGGTGCAGCTTGTGCTGTTGGAAAAAATACATGAAACCACCCCAACACCTCGAAATAAAAGGAGAAGAGGCACAATGAACAGTGTCATGCCCAGCATTCTTTAGTCACAGAGAGAGAGAAGTGCAATGAACTACATCCCATTTAATTACGCGGGTCTTTGTGTATTTATTTGGAACGCCGAACATTCCTTGGTCACAGATCATTTAAATAGGTTTGAAAAAAGCTGAACATTCTTAATACAGTGGTGTGTTGATGTTTTTCTTTACTCCCAGTGAAAAGATGGGGGAAATGGAAGTGACAGAGAAAGGAAAAAGAAAAAAATATCTTTTGATTTGGCTTGGCACCAGCATGAAGAAGAAGTGCAAGGGGGGAAAAGAAGAAGAAAGAAAGAATGGTGGGGAGGACCAGACAAAGGAAAGAAGAAGCAAACCCTTGAAAATACGTCAGTTTGAAGAAATTACAGCCATGTGCATGATTGCCCCTCGTGGACATTATTCAAAGTGTGATTAAAAGGATTTTAAAAAAATCATAGTATGATCTGTGAAACGGTTGTAAATAGAGTACATGTGTGCAAAAAAAAGAAAGAAAGGGAAACTGTTCTGAAAGAACAGTGGAGCATTTGGGCAAGGTGGGTGGGTGTAGGGGGCTCCTTTACTAAAAAGACAATGTTCTCTCTCTTACAGTTCATACACATACACACACACACACACACACACACACACACACACACACACACACACACACACACACACACACACACACACACACACACAGAAGAACAATGTGCTATCTTTACCTTGTCAAATGTGAAACAAATCTTCAATTTCCATAGAATGTTGTTACGACCAACAAAAATGTTACACAGAATCCTGTCTTTAATTCTGCTGAATGTTACCATAAGCGTAAAGACTGCACAAATTTCAGTCCAGGGTGTCCTTCCTTTCCTGTGACAGGTTTCTTCCAACAGAGCGAACAGAGGGCATTTCTACAACAGATGTCATTACTCGCATCATCAAAGACTATGATGTCTACATCCGCCGCAATCTGGCCAGAGGCTACTCACACAAAGACCTCAATGTCAGCTACATGAAGGTAACTTGTCTGCTTGTGCTGGTGGTGGATGTTTGTTATTGTTCACAATGACCCCAGGTACACTGTGCCCAATCTCGCTTTTGATTTCATGACCTGTTGTCAACCTCCCTCAATGATCCATCACATTTTGAAGGAACATCTCACAACTGCTGAATATGAAACTGAGTGCTTGATTTGAAAACACCTAAACGGTTATTGGCACACCTGTGTGATATTTCAGCTTGAATTTAGGTTTATTAATGTATGTAAAGATGCAACACATTTCTGTTTAGTTAAGCTGTGTTTGGACTTTTTGGTACAATGTCTGATGTGTGATGCCTTTACAAACAGTCTACTGCATGCTTTGATTATTCATGATGTGGTTCCTGTGTCCATCCTTGCCACCAGGCTAAAAGACTGAAGATACGGGAAAATTATGCCAAGTTTGAAGAAAAGATTAAAGACAAAGGAAAAGAGCTGATGTCAGCATGGAAGGAGTCCAAAGACCGTGGAAACCATCTACTTCACAAATGGGAGGAAAAGAGCAAGGAGTTCATCGGAAACTTCGTTGATATGTTTGGCAAAGAAGGAAAATTGGTGAGCACTTTTTCAAAGACCATCAGCTGAAAGGGTTATTTACCCACTGCCAGAAATTTCTTCCTTGTCCTAATTTCAGTCTTCCCAGTCCATTTACCATCATTTTGTTAAGATCCTCTTCCTTCTTTTTAATTATGTTAGTTTTGACTAACACAGTTTCCTGTATGGGCCAGTGAAATAAAATAGGTCACCCTGCTAATAGTCACAAGCAATTTAAGCAGGTTCCAATAGTGAGTGCCTGTGGAGTATAACTAGGTACCAAAACATGTTATTCAGACCTGTTTAGTCTATGCAGTTGGTGTAGAAATCTACATGTTTGAAGCCCAAACTACACATCTACGCTTGCATGACACAAACTACGCAAATGACTTCATTTCGGCTACGCGATAGCGACAAGCGTTTTGACACAGCTGCCATGTTCAAAAGGTACGTGAGCCCGCTTATGATACGGGTTTTGGTGCAGACACAGCTGAAACTCACTTTGGTTGGGAGAAAATGTCTGAGTCAAAGAAGCGAGTGTATGAAACTTCTTCAGAAGAAGACTCAGTGTTAGCCTCCAGAGGCTCTGCTGCTGCAATTAAAAGGAAGAAAGTTCCACCCCAGAAGTTTCTCCCAGCTTACCAAGAAGCTTATCCGTGTTTGGTTCCTTCAAGGAAAGGCAGCAAACTTGTTCTTTGCACCACTTTTTTTTATCATGCAAGTATTGCGGTCAATTTGACTGTAAGCAGCCTGTTGAGAGCAAGTCTTACAAGGAGTTCAAGGCGACTTGAAAGTTTTTTCAAGCTTCATGTCTGTCTCTTTCTCCCTTTCCCCACCCTTCTCCCTCTCTCTCATTTGAATGCAGCTAACTGATATAGTTTTTCCACACTTGTAAACATTGATAGCACTCGTCTGTAGAGTTATCTCCCTTGAGCTTTTTTTTAAAATCACCATTACAAAGAATGTGCATTGTGATTGGCTACTTTGTTGGGGATCAGCCAATGAGAAAAATGTGTTGCTCACACTGTTGTGAGGTCCAGAAAAATTGTACTAGGCTGTTGAGATGGTTTGCTTTTAATGTTGCAACAGTGAATTAGACAAACTAGTGACTTGTGTTTTGAACTGATGTAAAAGAATTATGACTGTGTGAGTCGTCCTGAGCTGACCCTATGTGGTTGATGGGACGTTAAAAGCCATTCCTAGTAAAACCTATAAAATGTGACATAAAAGATAATACAAAAGATAATACATTTAGCTATTCAGCAAAGTCAGTGTCAGCATTGTAATTTGATTTGTGATGTCACACAGGCGCAGTATTTGTAAAACTTTTCATGCGTAGTAATGGCCTGTGGCTACTGTTTGATGTATGGAATGTGTATAAGATGAAGCAGTGTCAGTTCTTTGTCACCAAAACATGTAAACAACTTGTGGGGTCGTCACTTGTTCTTTTCCTCTGCTTTCTGGTCAGTATACCACAGTAAATTAATCAAGTGGAAAAAGAGGTATTGCAGAGTGTAATAAATATTTTTAAACCACTTTGTGTTTGGCAGAACAAGTGGTTCACAGAGAACACAATGCGCATCGGTCGAGCCATTTCGCCACCAGGAAGTCCTACCCATAATTCTCCACCTTCGCCCTCATCAGACCTGGCATCCAGTCCTCCCAGGAAACGTGGACGATATTCCCCAGGCTTTAGTGGCGATGATTTCACAGATGAGGAGGAGGAGGAATTGGATGCTGATGTATAGACATGATCTTACTTTTAGTCTCATTAAAGCGCCACAAGTTTATTAGGGTGCCTTGTGATTTGTTATGTCTTGAGTCCCAGATGATGAGAAAATGTTTTTGTTAAAGTTGAGTTCTTCTGGATTTGGGAAGAACTTTGTAGTTTTACCATTTAGTCATCCCTAGCTGCGCTGGTAGTTTTGCGAACAAAGAGTTTGTGGCGGATCGGAAATGTATGTAATATTTATTTTAATAATGAAAACAAAAACAAAAAAAACTTGTGTCTAGCTTGAATTCTTTCCTGTGATTTTACTTTATAAGGGGTGCAACATAAGTATGTTGCTGTGCCATGAAAACAACACAGACGTGCTTATTTGTGTGGGAAAATATCCTGTGAAACTGGTGACTTTATTATCATAAACTTACTTTCCTTTGTTGTCTTCTCCAGACGTGTAAGATCTTCTCATGTGGTTCCCCTAACTGCATGGAGCACTTTAGGATGGCGGTACTGTGAATGGATGTAATGTGGTGAGGGAATGTAGTGGGGGAATGTTGAAGAGAGAATGTAGTGGTTTTTTTTAGTGGCGTAATGTTTACAAGGTAGTGGGGATAATATTGAAGAGGGAATGCTGTGGGGGAAATGCTGATGTGGCAATGTAGCGTGGGGAAATGTAAAAGGGAATGTAGTGGGGTGAATTAAAGAGGGAATGTGGAGGGGGAAATGAAAGTGAGGGAGTGTAGTATGGTAATGTTGAAGAGGGAATGTAGTGGGGGAAATGTTGAAGAGGGAATGTAGTGGGGGAAATGTTGAAGAGGGAATGTGGAAGAATAGTATTTTGTAGATAAACACAATGACAGTTATGTTAGGGTGAGAGTGGCTTTTTGTGGGCATGTGGGTTTCTCTGCATACACCAAGAATCATACTAGCTACAACCAACTTTCTGCAGATTATGTAGCGCTGGGGTGTAACACTGGGTTGTAGAATGGGCTGCTTATTTGAATGATGGTTCTCATACATATCCAGGGAGTCTGACTGCCAGCTCTCAACAACTTCCAAATACATATTTTGCTGTGTTTAAATGTCTTGTGAGTTTGGGATATTTTTTTACCCAAAATGGTCTATTAGCTTTTAATTGTGATCATTTGCAGAGTATATTTCCACCTTAAAGTGTATATTTACCTCATCATGACATTCCCCAATATGTATCAGTGAGTTACAAATGGCACAATCAATCTGTTATGACCACATTTTGTCCTGTTACCATAGAAAGCCACAGATGGAGAAGAACAGGACTTTTTACCTTATTGTGGGTGCTTTTTTGGGAGATGATATGCTTTGTTTGTGAGGTAACATACTTTTTAAAAATCACTTGCTTAATTTGCTTTGGAGTGCATACACTATGGTGATTTTGTAGCCAACTTTCCCCAGAATAGGGTAGTACACATGTATCTCTCCAGAAGAGATTGGGAATCTTATGAGGTTGTGTAATAACGAGTGTTGCCCACCTGTCTGGCTGTCTGGTTGTCTGTGACAAACACTGATGTTGGCTTTGTAGTTGTTTTCTGAGAGACTCGGTTTAAATGGGACCTTCTTTGCACTACCTTTGTATGATGCTAATTTCTGTTCCACTGTCAAACGGCTTTCACTGACCTTTCAATTTATGTGGCCCCAGCAAAAGTGGGAAGTTGTACATTCAATTGGTGAAGGGGTGGGGGGAATGATGAAGGTGAAATTCTCTGCATTTTTACTGTGTACATGGACACAACCACACTGAAATGTTTTGGGTAATTTTGACATGTATTTTGGGAAGTACTGACTCATTTTGAGATTTGGCAAAAACTTTAATGTTGGCCTTTTTTCACAGAGGTTGATCTTTGAAACTTCACTGAGCTTTACAATTTGAATATCTTGGCCAATTCCTATTTATTTACTCCAGCTTGGCATCCATCTTACTTATAAAATGTGAATATGTGCATGATCATAATGCTTTAAGAAACTTTAACTTACATTATGAGGGAAATAATTGATGTGTTTCATTCCTCTACAAGGACCATAGTGTTGGCACTTTCTCATACGCCAAATATTCAGAATGGTGCATAATGATAACCTATGTTGAGTTGAATTACACATTCATGCTGGTTTTGTTGACCTTAAGCATTTTCAAGGCTAAAAGGAGAAGCATTTGATAAATTATAAATTATTTTTTAACGATTTTGAATCCTAGTCAACTGAACATTTGTTCTTGTTAAGCCATCGTTATGAGTGCTACTTGCAACCTCTAGTTGTTTGTGGATGCACTTTTGATCCGCTAGTGGTGCTGTGGTTTGCAATAGATGAAGTACATGGTATGTATTGTTTTACCTGTTCATGCTGCCAACTGTTTATTTTTAGTCAGTTGGCTGAAGAGCTTGGTCCCACGGTCAATACATCTCCCGTAGGATGCATGCCATTTGTATACGTGGCATTAGCCACAGTGGCATCAGTAGCATTGTAGTCAGTTTCATTGTGTTGCATTGGTTCTTGCTCTCAATCTGGTCATGTGATTATTGTAAAGGGGCATTCTCCTGTTTTCAGTCAAGACTCATTTTGCAGAATGCAGTAAGAGATGTGCTTACCTTTCCCTGCTTTGCAGACTTTCTGTTGGCCAGTGGCTGTGCTTGTATCTTATTATAAATGTATTGTGGCCACTTTGCTGAGGAAAAAACCCACTTGGTAGAACCTGGAGATTGGCTATGGTCTACATACTGGCAACGGGTTGTAGATTGGCTAAAGGTTCAAGACTGCATCTGGGTTGGAAACTGGCTGTGGGTTAGGGATTGGCTACAGGTCATACACTGGCTGTGGGCTATAGATTGGCTGCAACAGACTGACTGTGGGCTATGGGGTACAGATTGGTTACAGGTCATAGACTGTGGGTTATGGGTTATAGATTGGCTACAGGTCATAGACTGTGGGCTATGGGTTACAGATTGGCTACAGGTCATAGGCTGACTGGGCTACAGGTTACAGATTGGCCTCAGGTCATAAGCTGACTGAGCTGTGGGTTGCAAATTGGCTACAGGACATAGGCTGACTGGGCTATGGGTTACAGATTGGCTCCAGGTCATTGACTGTGGGCTATGGGGTAGCAATATGGCTACAGGCCGTAGACTCACTGTGGGTTCATGCTATGGTTTGTAGAGTAAGCTACTCTTTTGCAGCTTTAAAAACACACACATCCTGGCTCAGCTTTGTGACTGACACAATTTAAATCTGCTTCAGCTTTGTAATTGGCATAATTGTGAGTGAAATGGGTCAGTGACTCGTGAAAAGACTTTGTATCTCTTGTCATAACTGTATACCACTTGCAGTCAGTGTCAGTGATTGTAAATGTCTGGGCTTATATCACATGCTGTAAATGGCTGTTAATGTCACTGTAAAGCATTGTAGGCTGATCCCTCATGACTAATGCCACAAACTGGAAACCACTCATGGTTAGTCATATACTGTAAATGGCTCATTACCATTAGTCATGTACTGTTAATCAACAACAGTTGATCCTGCAGACACTAGTCACTCATGATTAATATCACATACTGTAAACCAGTCACAGTTAACATCACCCATAAAATGTAAAGTAGGCCAATAACCTAATATTAAATGTGGTCAATATCACACTGTTGATCACATTGTGTTTAATATCACCTATGTCACTCTTATTTTGGTATCCATTTCACCCCTGTGTTACTGCAGTAGCACATAAAAGATCCCAAAGTTTAGGTGGCAGGTTACAGCTAAACACATGCACCCTACATATGTAGCTTCAAATAACACTGTAAACTGGTGCATGATTGTATGGTCTGCACAGAACATGCCCCAAGATGGCAGCAGTTTCATGTGGCACCATCCATGTAATAACCAAACAGTGCTCAAGTACACTATTTCAGTGGATATTCAAAACGCATTGTGCCTAGCTATTCAGAGTCACATGCAACTAGAGTGCGGTGAGTGTGTTCAGAAGCAGAGAGTAGCACTACATGAAAATGATCAACTGAGTCTATAAAGTGAGGTTCAAGTTGTGTTTCTTCTTCTGTGTTCCTCTTTGTGTGAAAGGTAGCATGCCTATTTTTCAGGAGGCCAATGGAACATGACCATTTTCAGTTTCCTAACTGCTTGAATGAAATATTGTAGTATATTTTATGTAATTAGTAGGGTTTTATTCTTATGCACTTCTTTGTGGACCCTATTGTTTTGTATTAGGCTTACATTAAGTGAAGGCACTTTATAAATATTTTTCTTTTACATTATTTGGGCAGCTGCATTCCATCTTGAAGGGTTGACCTGATGTGTGCTGTGGTTTTGTGTGTGTGTGTGTGTGTCCAAACAGTGGTGTGGCTGCCAATGCTTGGGATTTTAATGGGTGCACATGTTAATGCATGCATTTGCATACATGTGCTTTGCCAACACCGTAAGAGGGTCCGCTTTTGAAAGATGAGTCTGGATGAAGAATCCTTTGCCACACTGGGGAGTCAAACCTGCATCAGCAGCACTGGGCACGAAGCGCAGCCAACTGAGCTACATCCCTGTCCCAGCGGGTTGAGTTTATAAACAGCATCGAGTGAAATGCTGGATTGTGGGGAAGTCTGTAGCTGTTACACACTGCTTCCCTGGCATGGTGCTCTTGTGTGACAAGTAAGTCTGACAGCTGCCTCTGGGTTCCAGCCAGTTGCCATTAGCGTTAGTCAGGTGTCCAGACAGGGCACAAGTTAGCAACTGTCAACCCTCTAGTCTTAAACAGATGCATGTGGACTCTGTTGTTTCTTTTTCTGCTTGAAATCTTGTTCCCAGTGCCCTGAAGGAAGGCCGGGGATGTCTGATGTTCCCTCCTGTCTGGAATCTCAGGGCTGTCATTTGATTCCCCTTTCCTATCTCCTCTCTTGTTTTTTTCTGCCTAGTCCTCTTGCTCTTTCTGTCTTGTCATTTTTCTGCTAATGGTCCATTCTCCTGACTTTTTTTCCAGAAAACTCAAATATTTTTCGTTAAGGGTTAGGCTCTTGTTGAGCAGCTAAGAGATGATAGTTGGTAGGTGGTATGTGCAGCTTGCTGCCATATGGTACTGGTATTTGCCATTATGCATTTATATAACATTTTTTAATTTTATATTGTGTCTGTCCATTCCTTTTTGTATATTTTTCTTTAACCTGGTATCAATAAATTAGACAGAATGGTCGATGATACCAGCATGTCCTAGCCTTGTGTGCTCTTTTAACAGGGGTAATATTGAAGGGACTAACACTTCGAAACTTTGTGTCTGATGTTTGTATGTTTTATGTTTGCGAAGTGATTGGTTTTGTAGATTGACTTGACAGAGGGTTGATATATATGTGAGAAGAGTTTAGATATGTGTATTTGCTTATGACCTGAGTTTGACTGTCCTGAGGTGACCCTGTGTGGTTGACAGGACATTAAAATCCAATTACTGCTACTACTACTTGTCCCAGTGTGGTTACACTTGTGCCATTAAATGTTTAAATGAGGAGTGGCTAGCAGTTCCAAGGCATTCTTTTTTGAGAAGTCTGATGCTCAAAAGCACTGGTGTGTTGAAAAGAAGGAAAAAAATGGAAGGCAAGAAAGAGGGTTCAATGTCTTATCATCATTAAAGATGGATGGAACCTTGGAAAAGACTGTGACTCATCTGCTGAATTGGTGATCTCATGTATATATGGAGGGATGATGCCGAGAGCCTTGTTTGTGGTTGATGCTTTTTTTATTTTTATTCAGCTTCAAATCTTGGGGATTACACATGAGCGAGCCATCATCAATGTAAGCAAATGGTTTTTAATGTGCTTTCAAGAGTGAACTCCAGAAATTTCCATAATATCTGTGATAATGTGAATAGTTATGTTGGGACTTTTTGCACACCCATTATTCTTTCTTGTTAGATCATTGGGCCGTTTTCTCAAAAGATGAGCACAAAACTGAGAGGAGAGCAAAAATATGTCCAGCTACACTGCAGCAAGACCAAAATCTTCCTTTGAGCTATAGCTCTGCAGACCCCCCTGAATTTGATTTATCAGTGTAAGTCAGAATGTTGAAATCAGGGGCAATGTCCTTCTGTGTTAAAATTGGAGACTTTACCATTCGGCTGGCATGTTCAGTTACAATGGGGGGAAAAGTTATGTCACAAGCAATGGAAATAATGTATGCCTGGTTTATCTGTGTCCATGTGTATGGCTGGCTAGTTGATCCAGGGGTTTTCATCATGTTGAGACGAGAAGCTTGTAGTGAGTCCAGTCCAGTTGCTTTTACCAACTGTGACTCTGTTTAGCCTGCACCCCTGGCCCTTCAGGGATGAGCGTAGTTCTAACAGGGCAGGGGCCAAGACAAGAGGATGAAGGAGAAATCACCCTTAGAGGAGCATGCTGTATCAGCATGTGGGCTGAATCTCCTTGCAAGTGGCAGCAGGCCGTCATACCACATCAAATTATCATCTGTCTTTTGTGCTGCTTTTTATTGATATATTTTTTTAGAACATTCTTCAGTTGGAGGTATTGCTTTTGCCTGTCATTTGAAAGCATATGATGTAAATAATGTCACAGTGTAGGCGTTGCTGGCTAAAACCAAATATTTTCAAAAAAGAAGAAGAAAAAAAAGCCTTGTATTTAGTGTTGTGTAGAACTACAGGAGCTGCTGTTTTTATTTCCTCTTACAATGCTCCCAAAACTTTCCCCATGGCTAGCAACACTGCAGTTATGGTTATCAAATAAATGGTAGCTGAAGTACAGCAAGGCAAATAAGAATACCCATGACAGCTATGAAACAGGCCCAGTGGAACTGGGAAACAAAAGGCAGTAGAAAGGGCAGTAAGGGGAATGAAAATTGGTTAGGAATTATAAGGTCTAATACTAAAAGTGCAAGTTTATATCATTTATATAAGTAAAATAAATTTTAAAAGAAAGAGTAATAATTCGTGTACTGCAAATGGGAGAGGGAAACATAAAATGCACTTTCAGCACAGTTTTGTTGCAGTGAGGGAACTGAGGCCCATGAATGTATGTCTAGTAACATCTGGCAAACTGGCCCTGTGATGATCAAAGATTGGGGCCAGTTAGACAGGCTATGCTGTGCATCAAACATGGCTGACTTCAAACTTGCATGCAAATTTATTGTTCTGTTGAAACGAAGACAAACTTGATAATCTGGACTCAGATGTTGAACATGATTAGTTGCAGAATCAAGGGAGGAATGGTGTCTTTGATTTGAAAATTGATCACCAAGCGAGATTCACAGTGCAGAACGGTGCTCAAGTCTCAGGCAGGACACACCATTCCACTTAAGGATCTATAGCTGATGATGTTCAATCAGTATGAGCCTTGGCTCTCTGATGCTGATTTAAGGCTAGCATGCGTGCGTTCACTTGTGATTTATTGGACTAACGTGAAGTGGAGGGAATCTGTTATATATTTTCAGTGTTCAACTGCTGGGGGACTTCTGGACACAGAGAGCCAGTAGCATATTGCTTCATGGTGTATTATTTCACTATTCAAAACAGCACTGATCATTGCAATGATTCTTTCCAGATCAGTGGAGTACTAGTCCTGTCTGATTTTGTTCTCTCCAAATTTCTATGTATGTTTGTGCTTGTTTATAAATTATTCTTGTGAGTCAGTGTATATGTGTGTTTAATGTACATAAAATTGTTGGTTTCTGTTATTTGCCCCATGTTTTTTCAACTTGCTGATTAAAGAAGTTCATGACACTTTTCTCTTTGGTGGTTGTACATAAGTGGTGTTACGCTTTATTTATTATTGTTGAATTTTCCAGTTTGGTTGCAATTTGAGTCATGCAGTATCTTCCATGGCAGGCTCACCGCAATGAATCAGATGTTTTTTCTGTTCTTTGATGTTGAAAGAATTTGGTACATGCTTTTAGAATCTTGAACTACACTTTCAAGGAGGCATCTTGCTCTTCTCTAGGCCAGATATCGATCAGCCTGTGCACTAGTCAGAACTGTTACATCACTTGTTGACTGCACACTGATTGCTCACTGCCATCATCAGCCTGTTCAGCACTTAGGGAATTCCATGTCAATGCTTTACATGCAGCATAGCCAAGCCAAGCACTAAGGCGTGTTCATTTAGTACATAGACCAAAACCATTCAATGTTAATACATTACATATAAATGATGGTGAGAGCTGATGTGGTGCCTGTTTCTTGTGTACATTTCTTTCATTATTGTCGGCTTTGGTTTGTTGTAATAGAGGTGCTTTTGTAATCACACCTTTGATTCATCCAGTGTGCAGCTTGCAAGGTTGGTTTCAAGTTGTAGTTAGTGCACTGGACTTCAAGGGCTTACAATGTGGAAGTACTTTTCCACTTTTCTGCCAGTGCAAAATAATAGCACAGGTCTTTTGAATTTCAGATTTTGGCCTTGTCCATTTGTGTCACACTTGTGGTGCATAATTCTGTTGTAATGACAAGAGTAATGGATAGGCTAGACCAGCGCTGTTTCAGGTTGCAACAACTGTCAGCTGTACTTGAATTATGCAACAGTGAAATAAAATGAGGATGAGCGGAGCAATAGTTTCTGATGGTCCAATAAAAGAAAAGCTCACGAATGTCCCAAAGAAGTCTTTCTCTTCTTCTTCTTTTTATATATATATAAAATCATTTGCAGACCGATGGTCCGATTCTTCCTTCCAGTTGTGAAATGAACAGTATACAACAAACATAAAACAGCGTGCATGCGCGTTTGTGTGTGTGTTGGTCCGTTGGTTTGCTATGGTGGCAGCTTTATGCAGTAGCCTATGATGGCTTAGACCCAATACCCAGCCCACTACTGAGGTCACATTCGCTGGGGCGAAACACAGCGGTTCGTTCGTTCTGTTTTTGTTTAATGTCCTCAGATGCTAAAAGCATATTAGGGACAATCTATAAAGTAAGCTTGTCTTGGATATATCATACACAGTGGTTGTTGATCGCTTTTATATAGCACTATTCTCCGCTCTCAAGCAGACTCACTGCGCTCGCATGGGATTCTACATGAGTTATGAGTAACTATCTTTTTATAGCGTTTTAAATACGCCACCGAAGTGGTGTACTTACAGCGCTGGCATGGCTGATGCCACATGAAACTGCTGCCATCTCGGCACGTTCTGTGTACACCATACAACCATGCACCATGTCACTTCATGCAAAGCCACATACCTAAGGTGCATGCGTATTTAGCTGTACCTGCCACCTGCACTTTTGGCAGAATGATCCGGGTCTTTTACGTGCTACCGCGGTAACACGGGGGTGGAACGGATACCGAAATAAGAGTCAGCACAGAAAGTTGACCCTGGAGAAGAAAATTCTCCCGCCGCTCATGCAGAGGATTCAAACCCGTGACCTTTCATCACGAGTCTGGCGCTCTAACCACTGAGCTATCCCCGCTCCCCAGACATGAACAGACAAGGGAAAATGAACCGTAAAAAATCGATGAAGATTACCGAACGTGGCATGCAAAGATCAGTGGAGGTTATTATCATGCGATATTTGAGATATCTTGCTTAGCCTCCTAGACAGAACCCACACACCCCTCCAATTTTTTTCATTTTATTTCGTTGCTTCCGTAAATTATTTCCTTTAAGTACGCAAGCTCATAAGAACGGCTCACGCAGAGTAGCTGAATGAGATCTTCACGAGACATTCATTACAGTTTTTACCGACGCCAAGGTCACCAAAACTGGTGTAAACTGGCAGAGGTTATAATCGTGCCAAAGATTGAACAATCTCACTCAAAAAGTCTCCAAGAAAAAACAAAAGCAAGTCGAGACAAAAATAATGTGTCCAGTATCTCCCTGAACATATATGTCAAAAGTCAATAAAAAGTATTCTTTGTGTGATCTAATTCATGTGTTCACTGAAACGGACAACTTTAAAGTGATGCAGCTGCGACACTAATATGTGGTCAAGGACATTTAATGTAATACGAGAGAGTAAGGTCAACAAGTGTTACCATCATGCACTGCAACAAAGCTGGCCTTTGATCACATTTATAGTCCATGGGCCAGGTATCGAAACCTCCCCCCCCCCTTCCCCCCGGGGGGGGGGGGGGGGGGGGGCAATGATTTTTGGATAGCTCAGTATGTGTCTTTTCAATGTCTGCAAGATGAACTACTCTGCTTTTAGGGATTATCTGATATGGTACATAGCAGCTTAATCGCATGTATTAAAATGGGCGTGTCCCTTACAAATCCCAAACAACTGGCAACCATTGTTTGGACACACAAAAATACTGCACATGCTAGTATCAATGGCCGGGGTAGCACTGCTCTTGCGGCTGCTGTCGTCTTACCCAGGTATGGTGGCCTGAATTCCGCACGTGGGATTAATGAAGTATTAAAAAACAATGTCACGTTGCATAATTTCGTACAATGTTCGTGTAAAAATATTGAACAAAAGTGCTTCCTTTACCACCAAATGTATTATGGTGACCAAGAGAGTCGCAGAGAATGTTTGATTAACACATGCATTAATTGATGACGTCACGTAATAGAATATACTCAAGTTCAAAAGTTAAGGAACCTTTTACAAAAATGCACATATTTTCAAGCCTCAGTAAACTACTTCCACAAAACCTCTGCAGGTGCTGGCTTATTCATTGGTCTACTTTCATTTAACCGGAAATCAGTTTCACAGTACTCTACACCCCGTGGAAGATAGGCAAGAAACATGCCCGATGTATGTTAACTTACCAGTTTTGCCCTTGTTATGTCTGAGTAAAACAGTTTAGATTTCGGAGCCATTAAACTGATGCCACCGGATGGCATCTCTGGTTTGGTTTAATTCAGAATGCAACTGCTGGACAGTTTCAGGTATCAGCTTGCAGTCAGCAGGCTCTTTGCCAAGAAAACAGAAGAACAGCTAGGAAATATCAAAGACATTCACAAAAGTGATCGTCCACACTGTCAATGATTTGACAAATCATTATTGACTTTCTGCTTACTGCTTATTATTATTATGGCTTGAGTGTATTTTCCCCAGCCACAGGTACCAAAGCCGGTGCCATAGAAGGTTGCCGAACCTGAATGTCCCTTACTGTGAGTGACACTGAATGCATGTCCAGCTTAGACATATATGTCAGCCTCAAACCTGAAGCCATCAAGATTCTCGAGCTCTGTGTATTCTTGATAGTCATCTTCTTTTTGGGGCTGCTCCACCTGGATTTTAACCAGGTCTTGTGGCATGAAGAAACAGTCTGTCCAGTATACCTCCCACTTTTCCATTCACGGTATGCAAGCCATGGCCATCTACTCCAGGAATGGTTCTAGTTGCCTTAACTGCGGAATATCAAGAGTGCTTGAAAATTGGCCCTTTTGGTGTGCATTATTAATGCATCTGCATGGTGGCATTGTGACTGTTCAACAAGGATGAGGTGTGTTGACACATTTTGTTGACATCTGTCACTTATTTACCTCTGCAGAAAAGACGCGTGGAATGTTCCAGTTTCATACTTTTTCCTTAACGTGGTAATCTCTTTATCTCTAAACGATTCTGCCTATAACATACTGAACGATGTACTGAAAATATATTTATGGTCTTGTTGGAAGCTTGCTCTTCAATGGTTTTAGTGTCTTTGATGGTTTCCTGGTGACTGTCATCCTCTCGAGTGTAATCTCTCCGACAGGTGGCATGGTAATGTGCTTCTCGAGCAGCCAAGTCAGTATCTTGCACCTTCGAAAGGATGTGCTGATCTTGTTTTCTTGTGACTGCTTCTTTGACAGAGTCCTCAGCTGTTTTTGTCATATATTTGACTGATTTTTTCAGCATGTTTCTTTGTTATTCGAGTCTTTTCACACACAAAAAGACATCTGTCACTGGGCAACAGCTAGTATTCTGGTTGCTGACGGATTTGCTGTTCTCGCTTTTTTGAGGAGCTTACATCACTCCCTTCTGATGGGTTCTTTTGTTTCAATATTCTGCAGTCGTTCCTAAAGTAGCACAATGTGTGGTTCCCATGCAGATTCGGTATATACTCATATATTTCATCCACCATAACAGGACTGGACCATTGCACATGTTTAAGTTATTTAGTTCGTCAACCGCACAGGGTCACCTCAGGATAAATCATAGTCACAGTTTCTTCACACCTGTTCGAAACGCAAAGAACCAAAACACAAGCAAAAAGCTGGCTCACTGTTCTACACAGAACACAATCAAAGAAAGGTGAATGGACCGGGGAAGCGGAAATTAGGTCAAGGAAGAAATTCTGGCACTGACTAATCATACTCCGCTATATTCTGACCTACTCCGCGCTTTTAAGGGAAAACATTCGTCAGCTCTGGATTTTTAACAGAGAGGACCTTAATGTTTCTGCGTCCGCAGTACCCAATAACAAGGACACATTTAAGACAAAGAGAAACGGAAAGCTACAACATATTAAACTGTTCAAACGATAAAATAATCTTTGGAAAAGGCCTTTTTTGTCATAATAAATGAGTTGCTAAGAGTTAAGGTCGTCGCAATTTGGAGTTCCGGATAGTGCATTTATTAGAACCAGCAGCACAGACACAAACAGCAACAGCTCACTTGCAGACAACCTGAACTGTGTACTTTGATGGTCAGGGTACCCAGATATTACCATGTGGTAAAATCCCCGGAGGGGAGGGAAGGCTGGCTCATGGTGTGCAGGTTAACACGCCGGCTGGACTGCCGCAGACCAGCCAACACTGATCTAACGCACAGACACACGTTATGCACGTAGCTGAAAGTAAAACTCCCCCTTATACTTTCCAACTCCTCTGTGACCTTGATACCAACCCCCCAAAAATTAATAGGTTATCATCATGCAAAATTGAAATAGTCCCCAAGAAAAAGAAATCGGTAAAAGGTCTGTGCCATGCATGGGCAGACGAACACTCGTGAATCATTGCGCTTACCTACTTTTTTTATGAGTCAAAGACTCATTACGAAGCACAATGGTATACAATTTTTTTTGCATTGTGGCCTCTTGATCACCCTACCCTACTACTGTATTATCAAACTAGCGAAGACAGAAAATGACATGCCTAAGAAAAAGTTCTTTTGGCTACTTCATGGTTATGCAACCTAATCCGACAGTATAAACTGGCTGTTGATTCAGTGAAACCGATTGGCAGGGTTCCAGGCGAGATCAAGAGATCTTAGAGGAGGGAGGTGGAGCTGGACCCTCAACTTAGCCCAGAAGAGATCATGAGTAGGGAGGTGGAGCTGGAATAAGAAAGCTGGACTTCCTTTGCTTGAGTTGTCCAAGTTGTTCGTGAACAGCAGTGCAACGGACATTGTCTTTGTGACTCTGCCAAGCACAGCAGTTGAAACAGCAATTGCGCAGTGCACAAGTCGCTGGGCAATGGCGAGGGGACACCGCCTTAACACTTTCATTGTTCTGGCGGTGGTCCACGGTCTCTCCTGTCTTTTTCGGGCGGTTTCCGTGGTCGAGCCTTCACTCTGTCGTCCCCTTCCCACTCTGTCCCCGTCCCTAATAGGCCATCTCGCCTCCGTGGACGTAAAGCACCAAGAAAGAAAAGAACCGATTGGGATAGTTCAGGAGCTGTGTGAGAGTCGAGGTGGCCGTCCTGGGCTGTCCGTCCTAACGAGCCTTCTGGTTTCCGTGGACGTAAAGTTTTATTGAACCATGCTTCGGCATTGGTCACAGCTTGTCCCTAATATGTCAGCCGACATCTGAGGACATTAAGCAACACTTCATCATCATCATCAACCGATTGTAAGATACGTAGACCACATTGTTATTGTGTTTGTGTGTGTGTGTGTTGTTGTTGTTTGGTTGTGTGTGTGTGTTGTGTTTTTTGTTTTGTTCGTTTTTTACTTTCGGCATGCATTGAGGTAATTGATCTGTTTCTTGTCTTTTCGAAAAACGTTAACGATGGCGTTTTCATGTCTCAGACACAGTGAGTTCTTTAATTCAAACATTTCCTGACTAACTTCTGCCGTGCATACTAGTTTTAATTACCTCGTTTCAAGAGCAATGGGGCATTGCAAAGATAAAGCTACAAGTTAGATTCATGTAACCCGATAAATCAGTTTTATATTGCTTTGCATTGTTGCCACCTACGCAAACAAGGCAACGCATAAGCCCTTTTTGGCGAGTTTTTAATGGAGATAGTTTGCACCTTTCTGGACCTAGTTCCAAACAAATAAATACATAACTGTGCAAATTACAGCTTACTTATAGTGAGCTTTAAACCCACCTTTCTTGTTGCTATTTGCCAGTTTCGGTGATCTTGATCAAATTTCAAGGCCACATCGGCATCTAAATACTTAGAGTTGTATTTTCTGAGCAAACTCTTGCCTGTTCAGTTTTAAACTGTTCTTCTCAATGTTGTACATAAACGAACCTTGAACATATATATCGCCCCTTCCTAGTGGAACGCCCTGCCCAGGAGCATCAGGGAAACGGGCTATTCATTCTTTCCAGTCTACTCTCAAAACACACCAGTTCTTTCATTGTAGCTCGTAATTTTCCGTCCTACATGTCTTTTATTCGTTCCTCCCTCTCTCTCTACCTGTGTGTGTGTGTGTGTGTGTGTGTGTGTGTGTGTGTGTGTGTGTGTGTGTGTGTGTGTGTGTGTGTTGTGTGTTGTGTGTGCTTCTTGTTGTGTGTTGTGTGTGTGAATATGTATCCCCCCCCCCCCCCTCCTGCTCTATGAACATACATATTTTGCGCGGAAGTTTTTTTTTTAATGCGTATCATAAATTGCTTTCGCGTATCATAAACTAACATTCATTCAAACGGACAAAAAAAAAGACAAAAAGAAAAGAAAAGACAACAACAACAGAAACGAACAAGAATAACAAAAGAAAGAAACAAAAAACAACAAGGTAGAATTACTAGCCGATTTATTGTTTTACTGGTTTACTCCAAATCGGTTAACATCATGGCGGTGGACGGGGGCAGACTTGGCATCGTTGGTGATATCAACAATAGGGTGAGTAATGCGCATGCATTCATTTGAAATAACCGTTTCTGGTATGACATGGTGCGATCGGCGAAATCCGGAACAGCGCCTCACTTTACTTATGGTGTCAAATCTTCGCAATAATTCTGAGCTGTATGCAATTTGTATGACCGTCGTCTTTACCTGCTGGGCTCAGAGACTACAAACACAGAGGGATACACTGCCTAAATAACCAATATATATAATTGTTATCAAACGTTATAGTGGGATTCATTGAAACCAAGATAATAAAGATACATTACGTATCATTAACATTTAGCGGCTGCTGACACAAGATCAAGACACATAAAATGTTCACAAGAACGATGTTTTTAATGAGACCATAACACTGAAAACAACTTGAACAATTTCAGAACAGGCTCCTTAGACTGGGTAACGGACGGACACTTAAGGTACAGTGGCAACTGACAACCACTTACAGAACAACTTAAAACATTTCAGAACAGATTCTTTAGACTAGGTACAACGAAGTTCACGGCATGAGTCGGTCGACATCGCATATTGCCCCTAATTAATTGTCCCTAATAATTATGCTCTTCAGCATCCGAGGACATCAAGCAAAACGAAAGAACGAAGGGAAGAAGAAGAAAAGAAAAAAAGAAAGAAAAAAAAAGGAAAAAGAAGAGAAAGACTGACACAGGAGAAAAACAACAAATCACAGACCAAACGCGTCTCGAAGCCACGCAGTGGACTAAAACCAAGGCCAACCACTGGTCAGTCTCCTGTCCATGCTACACAGTATACTGGCCGGCTGACCGCGCGGCTCCCCACTCGGCTGACGGGCAGCAAGCGCACAGCATGATACCAAAAGTCGAGAGGTACACTGATACCCCGAAACAAGCGCTAACAAGGCAAAGACAAAAAGTCTAACACGAATGCCTACGGCAGAAAAGGCCGTGAAAGAGACTGTACACAAATGCCTGTGGCAAAGACAGAAAGAACAGACCACAAATGGCTGTGGCAAAGAAAGAAAGACCAAACCACAAATGCTGGTGGCAAACGAAAAATGGCTGTCCTAACCAGGCAAGCAAACAGCCGACACCAAATGAAAGGAGCAAAACAGCTGAACCCATCTCAAAAACCCAAATGGTGGCCTACCTGCAAGCATAAGGTGGAGAGAAAAAACACACACCACCAAATCACAACAGTCTAACAGACTACTGTCTGCAACAAATGAGTGGACAAATACAGTCAAAACCACAAGAGAACAGAGCAAAAATAACTGTGCCAACGACAAACAGATGGAAAGCCAAACTAACCATAACTAACCTTAACTAACTCTAACTAACCCCTCACTAACCCGGCTTCCATCTAGAAAAACAAAGACTGTAGACTGATAAAGCAAATCGCTAATCAGGACTACCGATGACAAAGCATCGGGCTGTAAACAAATGCAGACGAAACGAGAAATGTAAAATGGCTGCCCAAATCAGGCAAGCTAACAAGCGGGTACGATATGGCAAATAAGCCAAAGATAAAAAAGAAAGAACGCATGGTGGAAGAGAACAGGGGAAAAAACAAAACAAAACAAAAAACATTTTCTGAAAAGAAAGAAGAGGCAAGAAATGTCTGCGAGCAACGTGACAAATGCCGGATACATGTAATCCGTGTACACGATACAACCCGCTTAGCAGTGACAACAACAATGCGAGGCAACATACGCTCACGAACTACCCCACACAAAGAAAGAATGAGCGGTCTCGTTAAACATGCATTCATTTGAAATAACCGTTTCTGGTATGACATGGCTCGGCTAAATCCGGAACAGCGCCTCACTATACTTATGGTGTCAAATCATCGCAATAATTCTGAGCTGTATGCAGTTTGTATGATCGTCGTCTTTACCTGCTGGGCTCAGAGACTACAAACACAAAGGGATACACTGCAACCGAAATAATACATATATATTATTGTTATCAAACGTTATAGTGGGATTAATTGAAACCAAGATAATAAAGATAATAATACATTTATCATTATGTATCACTAACATTTAACGGCGTCTGACACAAGATTAAAACACATAAAATGTTAACAAGAACGATGTTTTTAATGAGATCATAACAAAACAACTTTAACAATTTCAGAACAGGCTCCTTAGACTGGGTAACGGACAAACGCTTAAGGCAACTGACAACTGCTTATAGAACAAGTTAAAACATTTCAGAACAGATTCTTTAGACTAGGTATAATGACAACGGACAAACACTTAAGGTACAGTGACAACAGACAAACACTTCAGGTACAGTGACAGTGACAACGGACAAACATTTAAGGTGCAGTGACAACGGACAAACACTTAAGGTACATTGACAACGGACAAACACTTAAGGTACAGTGACAACAGACAAACACTTAAGGTACAGCGGCAACAGACAACCGAAAAACAGGAGTTTTAAACACTTCAGGTACAGTGACAACAGATAATCACTCAAGGTACAGTGACAACGGACAACATGATAAAGCAAATTTCACTCTGTCATTCATACATACCAGCAGCTCATTAAGGCCAACACTATCAACTTGAATAAACACATACATTCACATTAAAAAAATAACGCACTAAAACCACAGGTAGCATGCTAAAACACAAGCCATTATATACAAATAAATAAATACCCCCATCACCCCACCCCCCGACCACTACTCGGCATAATAAATCAAACAAGTGCGGACTGAACCAAAATCACTCTAAATAGATCATTAGATGTAAAAGCGGTAATAAAACAAAACGGGTGTAAGTTAGTCCGCGGTGAACAGGTAATTATAACTACTTCAATGAAATTATTAGATTAGGAAAGGCAATCAGACAAAACCCAGATAAAACGGTAGGAAGTCTGGCCTAGTCCCCCTGCTCTTCCTCCAACGTTGATAGGCGGACAGCGGCAGGAAGAAATGAACGGGACCGGTACCTCCGCACGATAAACTCAGTCTGTCATAAGCAAATGCCTGTTTCAAAACTCTTCTCATATGTAAGCCAAGTGGACAGTCAAGTCCACAACATTTATTCCTACACAAAATAAAACAAAGCATTCGGCGATGCTTCTGGCCCTCGGATGTCCCTGCATCAAGCGTTCCGGCTGAAAGGGGCACGTGCGACCTTAGTACATGGCTCTTGTTATGGATCTCCGTCACAAGGCCTTTTTTCTGCTTCAAAATACCGCCTTCAGCTGTACCGATCAGTCTTGATAACACAGCATCTGGCGGCAAGAGTCCTCAGTGTCCGATTCAGCGCTTCCAAGTCGAAGCGTGGCGTTATGTGCTCATCCTTTGTACCACGTTGCACGTTGGTGAAGCCATGTTCCATGAAAGTACTACTGAAAGCAACCAAGTCCTTCCTGCCCAGACGATACATACACTTCATCGGGGCAGCAGGCTAAATAAGAAATACTTAGGTTTTAGGACTGCACAATAATAATAAAAATGGTAGATGCAGTACGTTTTTTTGCTGAGTAGACATTTATGAGAGTAAGTAACTTGGTGTTTTACGCCCAGTCAACCAGACATTCATGAGCGGCAGTGAAGTATGCTTTGGCGAAAGCGGGATATATTTTTTTGCATGAGAAAAATAATATTTTGCTGTGAAAATTATTATTTGCTGGGACTATTTCCTTTGATTACAAAGACGACTATCTCTTTTGCTCTGACAATTTCTGTTGACTGTGTGATACATGTGAGCGTTTTGATTCCCCCCCCCCCCCCCCCCCCCCCCCGTCAAAAACTCGTTTTTACATTACAAAACTCGGCTCAGGATTAGAAATTGCTCAAATAAAAGCTAGTTGGACAGTGTCAAGGAATGTAGAGAAACTATAGCTGATTACTTCTCTAGACATCTGCGGGCAGTAATTAAACCAGAGTTCTGTCGACAATGTGTGTTGGACAAGCCATGAAGTGGGACTTGGCAGTAAAATATAATAGCTATAGGAATGTAGGGAAACTATAACTTATTGCTACTCAGACAATCGCGGAAAGTAACTAACCCAGAGGTCTGTCAGTGTGTCCTGGACAAGCCAGGTACTGGTACTTGCCAACAAAACTGTATAGCTATCGGAGCGTGGAAAAACTACAGCTGCTCAGATCCTTCCATCACCCTTTCTCCAGACAACCGCGCACAGCTCTGTCAATGCGCCCTGAACAAATCTGGAAATGGAACTTTGCTGTAAAACTGTGTAGTTATTCAGATGTCTACGTTAGTTTCCACGGTAATAGAGGTCCCCGACAAGCCCGACAAGCTGATATCTGGGTCGCCCTTCTGGCTGTCCAGGCAGGCCCCGAGCGCCCCGCAGTCGCTGCTTGGTCGAAAGCTTATGCCCCCGATGTGCACGTGCTGCCTCTCTCCGGCCAGCTGCTGAGCGGACGCCAACCCAATGCGCCATTCGGTGCCCTGCGTTCTGCTCTTGCTGTCGATCCCGCTTGCAGCGTTACTATTGGACATCTTGCTCTTCAAGAAGCGAAGCAAGCGCGCGTTGAGGACGAAGGAGAAGGCGATGAAAGTGCCCTGGAGTCCGTTGAGAACGATATAGACCCACCAGAAGGCAGCCACTTCCGTGAAGGCGGCCAGGAAGCCGGCGGCCCAGGTGAAGCCCATGATGCCCACCATCTTGCTGTAGACCACCAGTCTCTGCTTGTCAGAATTCTGCTGGCGTGCTGCACAACACGCAACCGTAGTTGTCACATGCTATATTAGAGGCGGGATGCATGTTGGAGTCACAAGTGGTGTCCACGCAGTGGGGAGGGGGGGGGGGGGGGGGGGGGGGGGGGGGGGGGGGGGCAGATGCATGGAAGGAAGAGGGAGAAATGTGGGAGGGGAGTTTAAACAATATTTAAAAAGAAAAGAAAAAAGGGAACGTAGAGATCACACGGAAAAGATACGGATAACAACAACAATACCAAATAAAGGGAAGGGGGAAGGTGTATAAGATGACAAAGATGACAAACAGTTGGGGGAAATCAACTGACCTAGAAAGGAAACACGATTTAATAAACTTTTCAAATGTAAGCAGCTTTTTTAATGACACATTTCATCATGAGATAAAATGTATGTAACTCTAGGATTAAAGAATAGCAACGATGATCAGTCTTCCATAGAGCACAATCAAATGTGTCTTCTGAATCGATAACATGTACGACGAAAAAGACAGAACGACAGAGAGTAGCAGACAAACAGTAAGAAAAGACTTCAAAGAGTAGTAGTAGACAAAGTGCCAAAAGTAGGACGACGGAGAGTAGTGGCAGACAAACAGTAAAAAAAATAGGACGACAGTCGTAAAAAGTAGGACGAAAAAGACCGTACGACAGAGAGTAAAAAACAAACAGTAAAAACTGGGATGACAGAGAGTAGTAGTAGACAAACAGTAAAAAGTGGGACAAAACAGAAAGTACGACAGTAAGCAGTAGCCAGAGAGTAAAAGGTTGGACGGAAAAGAAAGGACGAGAGAGTGTATTAGTTGGATTTTAACCAATTTTAATTAGTAATTGCATTTTAACATCCTGTTAACCGCACAGGGTCTCAGAGTATAGAATCTTTATCGTCTATGTGTGTAGACAGGGAAACAACAAGAGCCATACAAAAAAGCCTATCTCTTAACAAAACACGTTTGAGAATTTTTTGGGAAAACAGTCAGGAGAATGGACCATTAGCAGAAAAACGACAAGACAGAGAGAGTAAGAGGACTAGACAGAAGAAAAAAAACAAGAGAGGAGATAGGAAAGAGGAATCAAATGACAGCCCTGAGATTCCAGACAGGGGGTTCCAACAGACATCCCCGGCGTCCCTTCGGGGCGAGAGCCGCAAACAAACAGTAAAAAGCAGAACGAAAAGAAAAGGACGATAGAAAGTAAACAGTAAACAGTGGACGAAAAGGAAAGGACGACAGAAAGCAGTAAACAAACAGTAAACAGTGGGACGAAAAGGAAAGGACGACAGAAAGTAGTAAACAAACAATAAAAAGCAGAACGGAAAGGAAAGGACGACAGAAAGCGGTAAACAAACACTAAAAAGTAGAAATAACCTGGGTTTGTTTACACCCAGTCAACCAGAACAGTTATATCAGGGCGGAGTAAAAAGTAGGACGAAAGAGGAAGGACGACAGAAAGTAGCAAACAGTAAAAAACAGGATGGCCAAGGAATCACTGCCTCGTCTTCACATCAGAAATACAACAGTTCTTGCTTTCAAGCCCGCCCTGAAAAAAACTATCTCTTCAGCCTCTAACTGAGAATGTGATTAGCTCTTTCCTATTTGACCTGGTGTGTGTGTGTGTGTGTGTGTGTGTGTGTGTGTGTGTGTGTGTGTGTGTGTGTGTGCGCGTGCGTGCGTGCGTGTGTGTTGGAGGGGGGGGGGGTGCGTGCGTGCGTGCGTGTGTGCGTGCGAGCGAGCGTGGGAATTAAATGTGGATGTGTTGGTCTCTATATTTATGCCTAGAGGCATGGTGTAACTTCAGAGTGTTGTTAACCCCCCGCCCCCTCCCCCCCCCCCCCCCCCCCCTGCTCCGGGGAAAAAAAATCATTATTGCTATTATTATGGGAAATAAGATCCAAACACACAATATGTTAAAAAGAACGCTGATATTAACGGGACAACACAAAACATACGCAGATTTTCGAGACAAAACCCTTTTATTTGAACCGAACTGGTTAACTGGGGGTAATATATCAAGTTACTTACCCCTTTTATTAATTTTTTTGCAGATAATCCCCGATCCCTTTTATTATTTTATTTTATTTTTTTACTCCCGAAGTACAAGCGGTTTGCCGCGAAAATTTGCGCATGTTCTGAGTTGGATTAAAATCAGCGCTCTTTTTAACTTTTTGTGGATGCACCTCTGATGGAGTTTATGTACTTTGTATTTAAACGCATGCCAGGTGAGAATTATTGTAGGCGACTCAGGTCTCTGTTTGACGTCTTTCGAGAAGCTAAAATAACTCCCTTATTTGTTAATTTAACCTTTTGTGTGTTTGGATATTATTATTATAGGATTGCCTCAGAACGAGAGACAGAGAGAAGAATGGAGGGGGGGGAGGGGGGGGGGGGGGACTGAACAGAAAGCAGGGAGAGAAGAGTGGGGGGTGGGGGGGGTTGAACAGAAAGCAGGGAGAGAAGAGTGGGGGAGGGGGGGACTGAACAGAAAGGGAGAGAAGAGTGGGGGGGGGGGGGGACTGACAGAAAGCAGGGAGAGAAGAGTGAGTGAACGCGGACTGACTGAGAGTGGCGGCGTGAGAAGCGCGGATGGTGCGCTCTATGCTGATGAGGGTCAGGAGGAAGCAGACGACGTTGATGGCCAGCGCCAGAGCCGCGGGCACCAGGAAGACGTAGATGTACTGCATCCAGCCGCACAGCGGAGAGCCGTACCCCACCTGAGGAGCGCATCGGTCAAAACTGAACAACTAAAGTCCTGTTCATTGGGCCTACCACTAACAACTCACACGTGCCCTGGCCCGTGACACTGAAACAAAGAACTGCCTTAAACAACGGGTTCAACGATCAGTCATCCAGTTTGGTTAATCCGTGAAAACAGCCGAACGAGATGGCGTGAAACAACTCAACACCACACCGCTAAACTCACTCAACAAAACGCTAAACATGGCATCGCCCGTGCATCGAGGCACGGAACGTGAAAAAGCTGTGAACAGTTTCAAAAACGATATTATCAAGAATGCTCAAAGACCAAGTGAACTGTCACACGCGTGGAGTGACACTACATGTTTACTTAATTACATAAACTTTTTTTTATCGTGTGTGTGTGTGTGTGTGTGTGTGTGTGTGTAATTGTTCAGATTGTTCAGTATGGTTGAGGAGGACCGTCCGAACCTGGTCTCAAACGGAACGTGTGTCAGCATAGCCGAAAGGATAAGATGTCTGAGAGCATCGGTTTCAACCTGGTCGCTCAAATACAGCAAGTTTTTTTCCTAACAAATGAAATGAATCCACCAGCCACTGAGCACCTGTCGTTTGGACTGAAGTGAAGCAAAGGCCGGAGGTCACATGGGATGGTAACTATAGGGTAGCGGCAAGGTTGAATATGTCGACCTTCCCCTTGCTTCAACCCGTCAGTGTCGGCTGTATCGTGTGGCAGTCTGTACATAATTATAAGACGGACGGGTCCGACCGCTTGAGGTTCTGACGGTCCTCCTCAGTCATACGGCCCAAACGGCGCTTGTCAGTGCCAGCGATCTATGTGAGAAGCAAATGTCTTCAGGACGTGTGACTTTGTTCCACATAGCCGTTGAAACAGCAATTAGCGAAGTGCACAAGTTGTTTCGCACTGGCGGGGTCCCCACTTCTTTAACACTGTTGTTCTGGCGGCGGCTGACGGTCTCTTCGGTCTGTGCGGGTCGATCCGACCCGCGGACGAGCTAGTCATGTCTTCTCCTCACCACCACCACCCCGCCCCCTTTGCCCGTCCCTAATAAGCCGTATGGTTTCTGAGGACGTTAAACACCATGTGCCCGTTCAGGACGTGCCGAGCGATTGACGTCTTCCTTGTAGCGCGTGCCTAGACGACAGCAATGCGTGCGAGAGACCTTACCTTCAGCCCCGTGCCTGTGACCGTGTCGAGAATGAAGCAGAGGATCACCAGCAGGGCGGGCAGACCCCAGCACACCAGGCCGTACTTCCTGTACTCTTTCCTCACGTGTCTCGTATTGTGCTGGCCCGCGTTGGCTGCCATGGACCCGTAGAAGGTGCGCGACATGTGCACCGCGAGGGCGGTCATCCAGCTGAATGCGGCCAGCCAGCAGAAATGAGAAACGGCAGCGAAGACGGAACAGACGACACGATGGTGGATGAAGTCCACCAGTATCAGAAGCTGACCTGTCAAAAGAGATGGGTACAGCTGGACGAGACAAAAAACAAAAAACAAACAAACAAAAAACTCTTCTCTCGCCCATGCGTGTACGTGTGCACGAGAGCACAAAAAATAAATAAATTAAGGAGTGCATATACAATTGTGTGGGCCGAAAAACAAACGAACAAAAAGAAAAGCAAACAAAACAACAACAACTGTACATATGTGCCCATGTCCAAAGTGGCAATAAGTATGTTCATTACTGACGTATTCGCGTGTGCTTTGTATGGCTCAGTAGTTGTAGGGCTGTGCATATATATATATAGATGTATGCATAATTATGTATGTGTAGAAATCTCTCTCTCTCTCTCTCTCTCTCTCTCTCTCTCTATATATATATATATATACGTATATATATAAAACTGATAAAAATCAAAGAAAAACAACAAGTTGGCATAAAAGTTCCCAAATTTTCGGCTGACGCCATATATATATATATATATATATATATATATATATAGTGTGTGTGTGTGTGTGTGTGTGTGTGTGTGTGTGGTGTGTGCGCGCGCGCGTGTATGTACGCTTATGTGTGAAAAATGCTAGAAAATGTGATTATATGTGAATGCGTGCGCGCGCACGCGCGTGCGTGTGTGTGTGTGTGTGTGTATGTGTGTGTGTGTGCCACATTTGGACGAAGAGATAGCAAAATAGTAGGAGTAGGGTAAACCGCCCCCCTCCCCACCCCCCATACACCCTCCTCAATAAAGGATGAAAAAGAAAAAAAGTCATTATACATCTCACATTCACACACACACACACACACACACACACACACACACACACACACACACACACACACACACACACGCACGCACGCACGCACACACACACACACACACACACACACACACACACACCAGCAACAACAACAACAAAAACAAACAAAAACGGAAAGAACAAGAAACAAACAAACAACGACAACAATACAGCACAAATGACGTACCTGAAGCCAGACTGCCTGCCAAGGAGGCCGTCATACGACCAGCCAGAGTTTGCAAGTGTGGCACAAAGCAAAATGCCACCAGTGATGTCAGCAAACACAGCACTGACGTCAGAGAGAAGGCCCAGGATACGTAAAACTGGGCGTCACTAAACTCGAAAAACCTGATGCTGTTCCATAGGGCGTTGAGGTTCTTGAAATCAGAACAGACGAGAGCAAACTGCTCATGCAGCTCGTACTCGGATAGCGGGTAGGACAAATCTGTGCCTGCGATGAACAATGTCCCGTTCTCCACCCGAGTGCGGTTGATTTCGAACGGAACTGAAGAGCAGTTAAGGGTTGAGTTGATCCGAGGCTGGACACACAACATGGTGATGTAAACTGAGCTGACTTCATGGACACTTCCCGTGCTATCTGTTTCGTTAGATTTCGCAAGGTCGATTCTGAACACGACGTTTGTTAGAGGATAAAATGATGCAACGGTATATTCAGATCTTTCCACGTACAGTTCTCCTTCAATGCTAGTGATATTTGCGTGATCCATGAATTCTGGGTTACCTACAGTGCACTCCACCTGCGGTTCTGCTTCATAGTTTGTAATCTTAACAGACCCAGACGCTATATATTCTTCAAACCTTTCTCGCACAACGTCCAGTAACGCATCGAGCGTCGTGGACAGGTTTGATACAGGGTACACTGCCATCTGAAGCGAAGATCGTTGAGCCTGAGAAGAGTTCGCTCCTTCTTCGCCATCAAAGCGAACACAAGAGAAATGTAATGACGGGAATGTATCAACTGGCATATCTTTCATTTGACGCCTGTATGCGTTCTCAAAAGTACCGTCGACGGTCTTTTGAATCGTAGACATTTGATTTTGGCAAGAAGCATAGTGTGTCATGCCTACAGTCACATACACCGTCTTAGTTCCTTCAGGCATCATCTGCAAATTGCCAGGCGCGAAGTAGCGATCCACATGCGAGCACTTTCCACCAACAGCACGAAACCCTGGGGGACAAAAGAGAGTGCGACAGACCAAAAAGACGTAGTCGAAGACTTGATCGTTGTTACACAAGAACCCGGGCCACGAAACTTTGTGTCCGTCCACAACGATGGAGTCGGTGCCTGAGGACGTGTCTCGGGAGAACAAGGCCAGTATCCCTCCCCTGTCTTGCCCACTATCCGAGCCAGTATCTCGGCCTCCCTTACTCGAGTTGGCTGTCCGAGAACAGGGCAGATCCACAGATACGGGGGTGAACCCCGTCTGACATTTCAAGCAGTGTGGGTTTTTTACTTCTACGTTGTCGGAGGTGAAAGTCTGGTACGAGTAGCTGCGGCACAACAGCATGTCCTTAAAAGTGCACTTCTCGTCGGAGACTGTCCCATTTCTGCTTAGATCAAGGGTTGGGTCATTAAGCCCGCCCAGTTCGGTGGAAGGAAAGCACGGTCTCGGCTGAGTTAGCGTATTAGAAGGCGGGCGGTAGACGTACTTACAGTCTCCCGAGCGTATTGCGGCCATTACTTCCGCAAAGTCATAGCGGCTGGAGCTCTCAGCGCCAGACTGGGAGCCCTGTAAAGCAAAGTTGTTCGATGCGTCCGTTTTCTTACACGACACCCCCCGAGTCCACGGCAACAGTTTATCCTCTTCGTAGCCATGGCAGCGGGCGCAGAAGACGTTTCTGAACGTTAAGGTCATGAAATTCGCGTCACTGTAAGGCTGCAGGCTGGGGTACTTGTCAGCCTCCTCACAAGTCTCCACCACATCGTGCTGGCCGGTGAACGACCCGGGGCAAGCTGTGACCATAGTGTATCTCTCTCCTTCAGGATCTGTCACGCAGGAGCCGTAGGACTTGATCATGTCCGTGGCGTTCACTTCGCTGCCTGTCTCCGCGATGCTAGCGTTATCCGAATCGTACAAGGCTTGCTCGAGGATGGCGAGCACTTCCGTTTCATCGGTGACGTTGAGGCAGAGAGAGAAGAAATCCACACAACAGTCTCCGAGCCAGATGCAGCTCCTGTCACAAGTGCATCTACTGGCTTCGCTCTCTGTAACGTTGGGAGGAGAAGCGGGAGCGACGGCAGTGTTTAGGAAACATCTGCCCAGGCAGGACCAAACGGGACAATGTTGGATCCCGATTCCTCCTAAGTGGACGGTGACGCCATCTGTGTCGTTCTCAGGGAAAGCTATCGACGGGTTCTTCTTTCTTTCCGTATCAGTGGAATTTGGCGGAGAGGTTGCATCTTCGCCAAGAACTTGCTTTTCCGAACTACCAGCGGCCCCTGTCACAGATTCGGTCATGGCGTTGGGAAACGACGTGCAACCGACAGGATCATTGTCGACAGAAACCGAGTCCGTCTTTGCCTCTTGAGTTGAAACGTCGTTTGTCTGACTCGACAGGTGAACGGCATTCATGCCACCATTGCATGCCGAGCTCGTCTGCTCTTGTGACGAAATCTGCTTTGGGCTTGTAAAGGCAAAAGCAGGACTCTCGGTGGAACTCGAGAGAGGACTACCTGCTCCTGCGGTGACAAGAGAGTTTAGGTGAGATCGTGATGCTTCAGTAATATACGTTTCGTCAGGACTTGAGTCATTTGAAGTGGCGATCTGGTGGGTTGTTGTCGGGACAACTGCTCGCCCTGGTCAAATAGTTTTTAAAGAGAAAAAAGAAATACCGTTGACCTTACTATGCTTTTTCATATTTATGGATAATAATTGTGGGAATTTGCTTGGGCAAAAAATCTTTTAAAGAAATCTTTTAATCGTGCTAGACAGGCCTCTTTTCTTTTTTCTTTTTAACAGATTTCAATTTTATTCCTCATTCCCCGAAATTCGTTACTGTTTGTGCATGTGCATCTACAGGTTTGCTGCCTAACGGAAGTAAACGGTACTTTTTTCCCGCTGTCCGACAGATTTTGATGTTAATAGGGTGATTTTCTCCTTTTCATCCTCGACGGATTTGGTTCGAGAAACTGTGCTTGTTACAACAGACTCTCGAATAAAACAAGGTCTATAATAGCCAAGAGCGACCTTTGACTGTGGCTAATAATCTTTTTATAGATTGATTAACATAATGTGAAAGGAGTCATCTGATCATACTTACCCTCGCCTGCCCGCCAAATCAACTCCCTGTGCCACTGTACAGCCATTTCTTTCTGTAATTATCTCTACTGAGATTAACTAATAAGTCTAATAATTAAATATTCTGCAAGTTGTGTGATCAATAAACAAGTAAGTCAGATAATTATTCTGTATATAATCAAACTCCGTGGTCAAAAACACATTTTGTCATGGGTCAACCAAATAGTAAAATAACTAAGTATTCTGCGAGTCATGTGATAAATCAATCAATCAGTCAAATCATTATTCTGCAAGTCATGTCATCAGTCAACCAATCAATCATTATTCTACAAGTCATGTTATCAGTCAACCAATCAGTCAAATAATTAATTCTTCATCAAATCATGTGATCAGTCAGTCAACCAGTCAAATAAATATGCGAGTCATGTCATCAGTCAACCAATCAGTCAATTAATTAATTCTTCTACAAGTCATGTGATCAATCCGTCAACAAATCCGTCAAATAATTATTCTGCAAGTCATGTTACCAGCCTGCCAAACAATCAGTCAAATAATTAATTATTCTGCAAGTCATGCGATCAGTCAGTCAACCAATTAGTCAGGTGATTTATTCAGCAACTCGCATGATCAGTCAATCAACCAATCAATCAAGTGTTTAATTATTCAGCAAGTCGTGTGATCAGCCAATCAACCAACCAGTCAAATACTCAATTAAATTGCAAGTCATGTGATCAGTCAGTCAACCATTTAAAGAAATAATTATTCTGCAAGTCATGCCGTCAGTTATCCAATCAGTCCAATAATTAATTATTCTTCAAGGCATGTGATCAGCCAGTCAACCAATCAGCCAAGCAGTTATTCTCCAAGTCGAGTGATCACTGACTCTACCAGGCAGTCAGATAATTAATTATTCTGCAAGTCATGTGATCAGTCAATCAACCAATCATTCAAATAATTAATAATGCAGTCATCAATAACTCAGACTGTTAGTCAATCAGTCAGTCAATCAATCAGTCGATCAACTAATCAGTCAAATAATTCATTATTATGCAGCCATCAATAAATCAAGCAATCGGTCAAATAGTCAGTCAATCAACCGGTCACTCGATGAGAGGTAAGTAAAATGGTCAGATACCTCCAGTGAGGAAGGCCGAGGCCATCACTAAGAGGAACAGGAACATCTTGAGGCTTCTTTTGTTGCACCGTAAGGAAAGTGAAGTGTCCCCCGTGTGGAGGAGGTGCGGGTTTGCTGCCCTCGATACTATTGTCTGTCACACTCGCCGCGGTCCAAGTCCTTTTTAAACCGCTGGAGATTTCGATCACTACCACAGGGGCTTGGATGGAAAGTGTAGAAAAACAAACCACAGGCTTGCGCGCGTTAAAAATAAATAAAAATGGAGCACTGGCTCAGAGGTGGACGTGCTCAGCTCTGTTCAGTTTAACATGGTATCTATGTGCTGGAAAAATCCCATATGCGCTCCAACCTGTCTCTCAAACGTTTACCCGACGTGGCCTTTGAGACAGTTCCAATGTTCGTCTGACTGACGATGCCCCTTTCTCGTCCTTTCAAGGATGACCGTCAAGAGCTTCCGCTTTCTACCGCCTCGTTCCTCCAGCCGATGGATGGTGTGGTGGTTTTGGCTTTGTGCCCGCAGGTAGTGTACGTATCAAGGTCCCCAACAGTTCAGATCTTCCGAGACGCAAACCACTTGTGACTTGCTTTTTTCCCGCCAGTCTGTTTGCTCGGTCATTTCCCTTGACTCCAGCATGTCCAGGGCAGTACACCCACAGGAGTCTTCGAAGGTGGATGTCGAACATTGCCACATGCCAGTCTTATAGGCTTTCTTCTTCTTCTTCTTCTTCTTCTTCTTCTTCTTCTTCTTCTTCAAATGTTGCTTTACGTCTACAGAAAACGTAAGGCTTATTAGGGAAGGTTGGCCACCTCGACTTTCACACAGCTCCTGAGCCATGAATAGGTTCCCTTTCACCTTCACATTTTGTAGCAAGCTCATTGTATCTTGGGGATGATACCATGCGTGGTCTGATTGTTACCTCTGGGGGCAACCCAGAGCAGAACACGTGTAACTGCTTCCACCTCCATTGTTAGGCTGAGACCTTCTAATCTTCGACGTGCTCTTCCCTCTTTCTACAGTTGGTGTGCTGTGGACCATGAGTCCAGTAAAGGCAAATATTGTGGGTTCCACTCCCAGTCGAAACAGGGTGAATGGGCTTTTTCAGTTCTTTGGTCAACACTTGTGTCAGTGCCAGACTCACCTTCGCGTGCGCTGTGAACTGAGGTCTTTTTTCTGGTGTGTGTGTGTGTGTGTGTGTGTGTGTGTGTGTGTGTGTGTGTGTGTGTGTGTGTGTGTGTGTTTACGTTTATCTGGCATCGATAATTCAAATGGTATGGTCCGCGATAATAGCATGCCCTAGCCTTAAATGCGTTGTGTGTGTGTGTGTGTGTGTGTGTGTGTGTGTGTGTGTGTGTGTGTGTGTGTGTGTGTGTGTGTTGCAGGGACAATACTGAAAGGGATAACTACGAAAATTGGTGTTTGATGTTTGTGCCGTATGTTTTTTTGCTTTATATTGGGGGGGGGGGGGGGGGGGCGCATTTTTGCAGATTTGACATGAGAAAGAGAGGCGTTTGGGACTGTTCATTTACTTACGACAGCGTTTGATCGTCCTGAGTTGGAAGGACGTTGAAATCCAATTACTAACCGACTAACTGCAGTGGAGATAATGTGAGTGCCATCAGTTTCATTAGCTGACGAGACCAGCTGGCCCCGGGCACATCTGATTGGCCCTGTCAAACACGGTCAGACTGAAACGTCAGCGTCAATCCTCCTCCTCAGCTTCCTTCATTGTCACGTAGGGAAAGTGGGGCGTATGTTTGGTTCTGTCAAAAGAAATGTCAGACCGAAACAATCCTCACACCAGCGTCTTTCGTCATGCTGGGGCGGGAATTGCTCAGTGGTAGAGTGCCGGACTCGTGATTGAAAGGTCGCGGGTACGATTCCCAGCAGGAGCGGCGGGAGAAGTTTCTTCTCCCCAGAGGGTCAGCGTTCTGTGTACTCTTATTTCGGTATCCGTTCCACCCCCGTGCTACCGCAGTAGCTCGAAAAAGACCCCGGTCATTCTGCCTGAAGTGCATGTGGCAGGTTACAGCTAAACACACAGACACCCTACGTATGTGGCTTGAAATAAAGTGACGGGTAAATTGGTTTATGGTTATATGGTGTACACAGAACATGCGTCGAGACGGCAGCAGTTGTACGCGGCACCAGCCATGTAACAACTAATCGGCGTTGTAACTACTTTGGTGGATATTTAAAACGCGGTGTTTAAACTAGTCACTCATTTATAGTCGCATACAGCTATTGCCACTGTAATGCGCTTAGGGCTCATCTCAACAAGTGTACATAATTTTTATTTTATAAACTATGCCTCATCCCCCATCACGTTATAAGAACGGCTTTAATTCCTCTCTTATCAATACGTGCACGTTTTCGCTGTTGAACTGCGTTGTCGGCATGGAACACATTTAGTTCCCATGTAAATTGTGTGAGTTTCTTAATGCACCTGCGGCGGGGGTTGAACAAAACACGCAAAAAGCAACCAAACCGCAAACTGAAAACAGAGAGAGAGAGACAGAGACAGAGAGGCCGTAAGTTCGCCACGGATCACATTATTATGTTCACACGCAAACTGTGTGACTTCGCCATTGCCCCAGGAAGGATGTAACTACACAACTAACAACCAAAGTAAAAAATTAAATTTTAAAAATTTAAAAATAAATAAAAGGGTGGGAGAGCTGGAGGTGGAATGCGCGGGGTGGGAGTCAACACGAAACAACTGATCGACGTTGACGTGCAACCCGTGTCAGTTGTGGCAACAGGGATTTCCGATTTCTGCCGTGATTTGGAGGCGCCCTGGGCCTGTGTTTATTTTAGTTAATCGTTGTGCTGCATCCGCCATCAGGCCCTGGCTGACCGCTAGCGGAACCAGCGATAGCTAGCTATACTCACATTCATTACAAGTGCACCCTGACGCTTGCACCAAAGTCAAAATACTCTCTCTCTCTCTCCGCGGCCACACACACACACACACACACATTCGCACTCGCGCTCACCAGTGCCCCAGTAACCTTAAGTAAATGGAAACGAAAACACACCAATCAAGCATAAAGTGACACGATAATGTGAGGTTTGCCCAAAACGGGAAGGCTTTTTCAAAGCAAACTGATTTTTTGCGGGGGTGCACACACGCATACACGCACACACACACACACACACACACACACACACACACACACACACACACACAACGCATAGCCAAGGACACTCGCACACACACCGGCATGTACATATACAGAGCAAACAATACCTGGCAATGGGCAAAGCAAGCATGGCTATATTCTGATCTACTCAAGGCTTTAAAAGGAGAACCTTTCATAGCTCGGGGGCCCGTCCCTAATAGGCCATCTCGCCTCCGTGGACGTAAAGCACCAAGAAGGAAGCTCGGGGTTCTGAACAGAGGAGACGGGTGTTAATGTACACATTCTTCGGAGAGAATGTAGAAAAGGAATATAAATATTAGACGCACGCCTTCTTTGTATTTGTATACGACTTACGTACTTACCTCGAGTAAACTAAACATACCAACGATGAAGAAAATAAGTAAGCAAAGAAAAAGAAAGAAACCCCGTCCTTATGGTTGGGTCGCCTAGAATTAAACTGAGTGATCTGTACATATGTCAACAAAAGGGTTTATCACGATGTGCAGATTGTGTGTGTGTGTGTGTGTGTGTGTGTGTTCTTAATGGTGGGAGCCTTCTCAAAACCTGTATTGTCCTAGAGACATGGAGAAATGGAGAAATAAAAAACTTGAAATTAAGAATTTTGATGTTGATATTTTATATCGAGATCCGTGAGTGACAGTTAGCGACATTGGATCTAGAAAACTCCGTCCAGTGTCATAGCTCGTCTGCCACACATCGCACTCTCTTTGAGAAGTCCATTTCTCGTCCGATTTTTTTAATTTATTTTTTTAACCATAGAACCCGCGATGCAGGTCACGCTGTGACATTTGACAGTGTTCTGCAATCCCATCCTGCTAATCGCCATTCACCAAAGTCATTTCGTAAAATCGATGTCAAATCAACGGGACACTTTAAAATGAAATCCTTAATTTCCTGTTTTTATTTTGGTCCTCCCTACCTGTTAAACCGGCAAAGTACGTTTTGAGAAGACTAGTTCTTTTTCGTGTCGATTTGTAGCGCATTGATGAGTTAAAGAGATTTTTTCTTCTTGACAATGCTTATAAGAGCTTTGCGCCAAAAAAGCGGGATTTTCACTTCCGCAACCGGTGTAAACACTACGATGCTGATAGACCGCAAAGAGAAGTGCGTGCAGTTTGTTTTCTGCATGCACTATTCGTTTCTGTCGTGTTTTATTGCCCTACTTCGTACAGTGGAGGGGCCCGGGTCAAAGGGGCTGCTGCTCCATACTTTGTCGTTGCCCAAGGAGACTGGTCACTTGAACTCTTGCCTCTCGCAGACGCGGCGCCAACTGTCTCATGAAACCCAGAACGCTAACTCAGTAGGCTGTCTCTCTCGTTCTTAGCCTGAAATGTCCACAATTGTAAAAGCAAACAAATTCGCGGGCAGAAAAAGAAAACAAAAGGGACAAACAGATAAATCTCGTTTACTGCGACTCCCCAGGAATCCTGTTGCCAGTCTAATTTACCAGCCGCTGAACACTGTAATGCAAAACGAACTTTTTTTCATTTGTTTCCAATGGAGTTTACTCAAAGCAATGGGGATAATTTCATCCTAAAACACGGGTATTGTTCGAGAACGTTTTTTTTTCAGAATGGGAACAGAAAAACAAGTGGATGAGGTCGATGAGAAGCATAGGGTTTCCCGAGCGGGAATCGTGACCGGCGTTAGTCAGCAGTGAAAGGGAACTGATGGGGCTTTAATCACTCAGTCGCGTCAGATCTATCTCAATTATCCCCAGGTTCAGCGCAACAACAAGATTTTAGATCATTTTAGTTGCCAAAGCAACCGGGTAGGAAGCGAGCACGGGCTCTGCCTGCACCGGAGTGAACTAGGGTGCGCTAAAACTAGTGCTACATTGAGTGTACAGTGTAAATAATCCCATTGATTAATAATGCCAGACAAGGGGTGGCGCGTGGAGCCAGCTGTGACACTGAAACGTGCGGCACCTTCAGTGGCCCGAGCCGGCGAAGGACGTCACACGTACAGCTGCTTAGTTCTGAAAAACCGTGCTGGGAAACCAGCGGACATGCAGAGGCACGCATAGACTCATACTCGCAACTGTCATGACCCCCCTCCAACCCCCACGCACGCACGCACGCACGCACACACACACATACACACACACACACGTCATAAAAGAACACGCACGCACGCACGCACGCACGCGCACACGCACACACTCACTCACACTCACACACAGAGCCAACAAACGAACAGATTAATCAACGGGGATAATATAGCCTAATGATTATAATATTTTGTCTAAATATTACAATTAAATATTGTGTCTAATATCACCTTACTGTGAACAGACATGAAATAAAACAGTGACTGATTGATTGACTTAATATAATATCTACGCTGTTGTTTTTCTCAGCCACAAAGTTTCGCTGTTGGCGGAAATTTGACTGTGCCAATACTTGCCCCACCTCCGTCTTCTTCTTTTCTTTGTCTTCTTTTTTTCTTTTTCTTTTTTCTTCTTCTTCTTCTTCTTTTTCTTTTCTGTTGCTGGTTGCTTTGCCATCCAAACAAATTCAGCAGCTAATGCAAACTATGTCGTGATGCACACCATCCCACAGAATCGAAAAACCAGACTGCACATTCTGTGAAGTTAGACATAATGTCAACGCTCTCATTTAAACAGAAAATGATGCGTTATAGTGACAGACAGTCACATTTGTAAGTACAGCTGTGTTTCAGGTGATGTGAACAGTTGCTTATAATGTTGGCATATGAGACAACACATTTGCCCAATGTTTATATTCGGCAAATTTATTTTTCGAATGTTTACATTTTGCAATTTAACTGCCTGATGTCAACTTTACGCGAACTTTTCACATTCGACAATGGGACATTTAGTAATGTTTACAATATTCACTGAATATTATGCAAATAAATCTTCTATAAATGTTGACAACAGTAGCTCTACACTCACTGGTAAGCCGTGTTCACTTACCAGACGTACAAATATTTTGATTTCACCTTTTCGAAAGGTAAACACTGTGCTGTTATTTGTTCGTACCCCCCCCCCCCCCCCCCATCTCCCAAGTGAGTAAACCCCCAGTGAGAGAGAGAGAGAGAGAGAGAGAGAGAGAGAGAGAGAGAGAGAGAGATTTTCCACATTAGGCAGAACTGCTCACATTAGTTAGGTAGTTGTTTAATCTTAGCTTCAGACAATTACCTGCCAATACCCGAAAGTTTTAGCATGATTTTCAACATTACACAAGTCAGATTTTGAATGCAGACATTAAGCAAAGTCTTTCAACAGGCAATCGTTCACGTAATACCATGCGTGATAGATACACTTAGTGCTCGCCTTGTGACATGCATGAGTATCGCCCGATGTGTCATATTAAATAATAATGATAACTAAAGTATTTATACATCGCAAAATCGTCTGTCCGGAGAGACTTTTCTAAGCGCATACACGTAACAAACAGGGACTTTAGGCGGAGGACAACATACAGGGACTTTAGGCGGAGGACAACAAACAGGGACTTTAGGCGGAGGACAACAAACAGGGACTTTAGGCGGAGAACAACAAACAGGGACTTTAGGCGGAGGACAACAGCAGCGCGGAGAGGGAAACATATGGCAGGTCTATTGTTTTGGAAAAGGAACTGTTCTGAGGTTAGATTTGAAGCGGAAGTCCAGAGAGGACTTCCGTCGGAGGGAAGGGGAAAGTCATTCCATGTACAGGGGCTGAAGACAGAAAAGGCGCGGGAACCAACAGTGGAAAGTGTGGTCTTCTTCTTACGACAGTTGGTATTCCGGCTAGGCAGCAGCGAACGTATCAAACTAATCAGCCGAGGCTTGCAGCACCTAAAATAGCCTGCTAGCTAGTGCGTCAGACTTCGCCAGACGGTCGGCCAGCATGGGGTACAAAATCATTACAATAAGCTTTCACAGAGTCTCAGCGCAACATAATAGCCTGCATCCAAGTGTACCTAACACGTTACAGTAGACATCTCTGGGTTCGGTGAGAGCAAAACTGACGAAAAGCACCCAGCGATGCTGCGCCCACCCGTTGGAAAAGTCTGCCAGACGCGCTCGAAACTGAATACAGAAGACATTTTGACTGTGTGTTTTCGGAGGCAGCTGAAATCATATTTGTTTTCCAACTCCGGCCTTAGTCACCCACCGACCTCCTCAACCCCACTCACATGGATCTCTTCCGTGTGTTCTTCCCGCATCCCTTTCCTCGCTCTTCCATCCCATCATCTCTCTCCCCCCCCCCCCCCCCCCCCCCTCGACCCCCTTCTCCAACACTGATTTTCGCAACCAGCATGTGGCTGTCTACATGGAGTTAAACTGACTTCCACTTCACATTGACACTGACATTACTTAAGGCATTGAGAATACTGCCTTCAACAGAGGCGCAGATAAAAAGAGGACGTCCTCGACAATCACTGTCAGAACTGTTCAAAAAACGGCACTGTGGAGACTTGCGCGAGAGACGGGGCAGAGTGCATATGGGATTTCCCGAGCGCATAGCTACCATCTTGACTTAACCTGACCTGAACTAAACTGCCTTCAACTGAACAGCATTGCTGCGGAAAACTGCACACACACACACACACACACACACACACACACACACACACACACACACACACACACACACACACACACACACACACACACACACACACACACACACACACACACACACAACCCCCACCCAATTAAAAACAGAAAGTACAACTGCAAACAGGTGGCGGTGATGTTGTTGGACATATTCAACATATAAAACAATATGCCAAGAAATGTTTCGATGAAGTTTTCAGAAGCATGGGAGAAAGTGTATAGGCTAGCGTCTAACCGAAGACGAAAGAAACAAATGATAATAAGTAAGCCAGTAAAACAAGCCCTCATGATGTTTTGTCTTGCTTTTTGTGGGTCAAAAATCAACGAACACACAATCAACGTTTTCCTGATTCCCGTTTCCTTTCAAAAAACAAAAACAAAAAGCCTTTATGCTAAATGTTTTTTTGTTTGTTTTTCTATGAAAATATTGTTTATTTTATTTGATGGCTTGTACCAGGGAGTCGCACTATTAAACTGAAATTCCGGAGAGACGAAGAGTAGTTTGTATTGTTTTTTCTTTTTCTTCTTTCTTTCTTTTCTGGACATCACGTTGCCTTTTAGAGGAACTAGCCTTCTCAGGACACGTTTTGTAGAGACAAAAACAAAATACCTCAAATCAAGAACTTTATCTGAAAATACCCCTTTGATGTTGTATTGAATTTATAAACTGAGTTTCGTGGTTAGCAACTAGCGAGACTACATACATGTACAAAACACCGTCACTGAACTGTTGTCAGAAGCAGTTATAGGTTTACAGTTTTTGTGTGTGTGTGTGTGTGAAATTGCACATATGTGATTTCTTCCCATCCTTGTGTGCATGGTTAGGCTACTATGTATACTTATGTGTCCGTCTCGGGTTTTTCGGGAGTTTCTGTGGGCTGTATTGTTGTGTGAAAGGTTTTGCACTTGCAGCTTAAGAGAACATTTCTGTGTACATCTTGCGTTATGAACATGCATACACTATATATTGTGTGGAGGCTGTTTTTAAGCGGCATGTATATATAAAATATCGTTCATTCAGTCATCCAGTAGCTTCGGCTGAGTTCACAAAATTGTGACGTTTTTCACTAAACGTCTATTCACCGGCACTTTTTGTCACAGAAACTGCGCCTTTGCTGAGTAATCTGCAGAAAGAATCGTCAGCGAAGTGGAAGATTTTCAGTCTGTTATCACGTACATCCGTACTGAAGCGCTTGTGCGACAACTTAGACGACATCACTCTGACTCCATTTTCAGGCAGCGTTGCTTGGGGAAACGGTAATCAAATTAAGCGAACCAAAAACATTTCCTACCTTTCTTTCTTTCTGCTCTTGAAAATGATGTCAGCAAATGGTATATGTCCCTATTTTTGACCGTATTTCATGCGCCATTCAGCTTAGATTGAAAAAAAACAAAAACGGTACGTCGATCAATATTATGAATATAAAAGGAGAAACAAATATTAAGCAAGTTTTTCGGGTGGAGAGTAAAGACAAATTGCAACAACAAAGAAATCAATGAACAAAAAAGAAAGGTAATTTTAAATGGATTGCGTATGAGAAAGAGGGCCGTGCCGCTGGCACCTATGTGATGTTGCTTAGATTAAACATGGTAATGCCTTTCTTTCTTTCTTCACGCACACACACACACACACACACACACACACACACACACACACACACACACACACACACACACACACACACACACACACACACACACACACACACACACACACGGGCGCGCGCGCGCCAACAAAGAAACGCAAAGCACACGCGCGCGCGCGCGCGCACACACACACACACACACACACACACACACACACACGCACGCACGCACGCACGCACGCACGCACGCACGCACGCACGCACGCACGCACGCACGCACGCACGCACGCAACATAAACACGCAGACAGATGCATACAAACGCAGACACAACACACACGCGCGCGCACACATGCTTACAGAAGCAAAGAAAGAAACCCACACATACGCGCACACAAACGCATATAGTGAGGACAGTGAGGTGCGTTTTAATCACTCTTTTCTTCTTCTTCTTGTCACTCTCTCTTTTTGTTTTATTTTGGATGTTGTGTTTGTTCTTGAGGATGTACCTCTGGTCGAGTTTATGTATCTTGTATTAACACGTATGCCAGGTGAGAGTTACCGTAGGCGACTCAGATCATCGTTGTCATACTTGTGTTACGTATTTCGAGCGCTAATTAACTCCCTTGTGTGTTGATTCTGCACGAGCGCTCTGGGCCTCGTTCTGTTTTAAATTTGTTCTTCTTCGCCTTTTACGTAATGGTATTTTACTCTTTTATTTATGAAAAACTAAGTGGTTGCTGTGACTGTGTGTTTAACTAATAAATAAATATAAAAATTTTTTTATCTCGATCTTATTATTATGGCATGTACACTGTCTTAATGTTTCTGTGAATATGTGTATGATTATGAATGCTCTCAACATCATGCCTCATTCTATGTGTACGCATCTTTTACTTGACACGTGACAATGCTGATATTGATTGATAAACGCAAACAAACAAACACAACACACGCGCACGCACGCACGAACACACACACACACACACACACACACACACACACACACACACACACACACACACACACACACACACACACACACACACACACACACACACACACACACACACACACATTCGATTTAAAACTTTCTTTTTCTTTCATTGATTTCTTTGTTGTTGAAGTATATTAGTCTCCACCCAAAAACTTGCCACATATTTGTTTCTCGTTTTATATGAATGTGTATTACTTTTTACACCAGTAATCCGTCGGAACCAAGCATCAAAAGATATACTCAACACAGAAAGCACCTTACCAGGTACAATTGTCATTCTGACTTCTTCTTCTTTTTCTCCACCGTATGTGACGAAATTTGAACGGAAGAAATTTCACTCAATTGTTCAAATACTGAAACAAGTCAAAGTGATGACATTGTCATGGATGGTTGCCGCTGTCGATTCTGTCAGATCAGCACCGTGTTTGGCCACCATTAGCCATACGCGTCGATGGCAGTTTGACGGCGCCTCAATGAGTCATGTGGGACGTTCTGCCGCTCCTGGACAACTGCTTGGCGAAGATCCTGTACAGTCTGCAGTGGGTGCGGTCGTTGCTGTAGTCGACGTTTCACAGCTCCACCTTGTTATCCTTTAGAGGGTGCTGTCACCGGCTTGCGATACCGGGATGAGATCGTGAGGAACCACATCGCGCCCTTTGTGCAGAACCATGGACCATGCCCGATCTCAAGTTGCCAGAGTCGTGCAGAATGAACTCTTGTTCAGAAACATCCACACCTTGCTCCGGCCAGCCATTTCACCTGATTTGTCACCAGCTGAGCGTGTCTGGGACGAGTTGAAATGTCTGATTTGTCACCAGCTGAGCGTGTCTGGGACGAGTTGAAATGTCTGATTTGTCACCAGCTGAGCGTGTCTGGGACGAGTTGAAATGTCTGATTTGTCACCAGCTGAGTGTGTCTGGGACGAGTTGAAATGTCTGATTTGTCACCAGCTGAGTGTGTCTGGGACGAGTTGAAATGTCTGATTTGTCACCAGCTGAGTGTGTCTGGGACGAGTTGAAATGTCTGATTTGTCACCAGCTGAGTGTGTCTGGGACGAGTTGAAATGTCTGATTTGTCACCAGCTGAGTGTGTCTGGGACGAGTTGAAATGTCTGATTTGTCACCAGCTGAGTGTGTCTGGGACGAGTTGAAATGTCTGATTTGTCACTAGCTGAGTGTGTCTGGGACGAGTTTAAATGTCTGCTGCTACAGCAACCTCAGCACACTGCATAGAATCTTCGTCAAGAAGTCGTCGGGGGTGGGGGCGGGGGTAGGGGGGGGGGGCGGTAGGGATGGACGGGAAGGATGGAGGGGCCCCGGGGGGGGGGGGGGGGGGGGGGGGGGGGAGGTCCAGAGGGAGTGTTGACGGAGATGCCGCTGAAACATGTGCCACTCAGCTGACAGGCTTAGCGATTCCATGTGGTTGCTTTCTTTTGTTTTTGTGTGCGTATGTGTTTTCATTTGCTAGGGATTTGCACGTGCCCTTGTCAACTGTTATTATTTGCGCCCATTACAGTGCCCATCGAAAATCGCATCCCCATCGAACCGCACTCCCTCTGTGCACAAATCTCACCATTCTGCTCAAGTAGGAAGCCGCAAAAGCGCGCGCGCGCGTGCGTGTGTATGTTTGTGTGTGTGTGTTAGCGTGTGTGTGTGTGTTAGCGTGTGTGTGTGTGTGTGTATGTGTATGTGTGTGCATGTGTGAGTTTGTGTGTGTGTGTGTGTGTGTGTGTGTGTGTGTGTGTGTGTGTGTGTGTGTGTGTGTGTGTGTGTGTGTGTGTGTGTGTGTGTGTGTGTGTGTGTGTGCAAGCATCTGTCTCTGTGTGCGCCCGCGTGTGTGTGACTGTGTGTATGTGTGGGTGCGTGCGTGTGTGCGTGCGTGCGTGCGCGTACCTGCGTGCGTTTGCCACCGAAACATTCTTAAAGCTGTCTCTTTTTTCTTTCAAACTGTTTCTTTTATTAAAAACGTCACCGAAATGTTATTAGAGTGCCAGCGTGTATGTATGTGTGTATACGTGGCCGTCACTCCATCAGGTCTTGCAAAGGATATTTGCTCAAGTATTGACAATTCCGCAATGGACTACTGGCAGTTGGCAACCTGGCAATTAACTGATGACACATTCCTGGCTGCTGGGAAGCACCGGCTGCACAGACAGGTATTGCCATCCTGGAGGGCACCACGACCAGGGCCATGCAATACATCACAACGTTACAGTCCCGTGGGGAAATTTACTGGTTAGCAGTGACCACAGCAAAACATAAAACATCCCATATATAAAAGATGTATTTAAGCTTTCGCTAATAACGCAAAAAGCACACACGCACGCACGCACGCACGCACGCAATACACAGATACTCGTACTCGTCTTTAGTGCCCAGTCAACCGCCGCGAACGCCACATTAGCCCTTTGTGACATCGGCCGGGTGACTGGGATTGCGTAATGTCGCCAGCGGGCTAACTAACTCAAACCCCATTACGGTCAAACCAGCTAATAAGGTAACGTACCTTCCCACTGCGCTGAAAGATCCAAGTGTCGTCGTGTGTGGCCGCCTAACTGAGAACTCTATTTAGCAGACTTGGTTATGTCAGATTGCCCGACTGAGGTTCTGGCTTCACTGAAACTGAAAGTCCCACACTTGTCATTTCATTAAGATGGTTCTAGCAAACAACGGAACTACGACTAATCAGTTAAGGCATAAAAGTTCAAAGAGCCAGTGCACTTCGGTAGACCTTAATATCTGGTTGTTTTGTCAGTAAGAGTTTAAAGTCAACATACGTGGACATAAAACCATGCAGTATAGGCTCAAAAATAATCCAACGACAAAACAAACCCATATAGGACAAAGAACGCTCACCAATGTAATCGGAAAACAGTGGTTTTCATTTCCGTCACCGGTTTACAGTAAATCAGTTGATCAAAGTAAACCTTTACTTATCCGCAGACTTTGTGAAATGGAACTTTGAATGCCGAAATCTGTTTTCCCAACAAACAAATGTTAAACCACGACGTAAGAAGGCTTAATTTATGGAAATGTTAAACCAAAGCTAATTGCGCATTAAACCATTGTTACGCGCAGATTTACGAGGAACAGACCAGCAAAGGAATTTCACTGAAGAAGCTTATTAGTGCCAGAAAAATAACATCGCCAGCGAAGTAGGTCTTTTACGAAGGAGATACTCCCTCGTGAAAGACCAACATCGCTAGCGACCCTATCAGCGACACACACACACACACACACACACACACACACGCACACACACGGGATACGCAACATCAATCACGGATAGAATTAAACCGAGCTAATCACGGATCTGGACAACTCCATAGAAAACCAGCTGTCAGCGACGCCAGCCAGATCGCACAAGATCAAACAAAAACAACGACAAAAGCGTTAGAAAGCAGAGATCATACAGATCTACGGAAGTTGTGTCGAACAAACATCTAGCAGTCCATCACGTATACACACAAATCCAAATGTTGATCGCAAAACTTTTAAATGTATCGAGGTCTGGTGCTGCCGTCACTGGTGAATCTCGGCCATCTGAAAAAGTGGGTCCCGACATTTGTTCAAATCGTGTTTCCAGCCCTTTTGTCCAGAGTTCTTCAATGTAGCCCGTTTCTCTCTGGCGGTCTGTCTCTCCAGAGTCAAACGAAAAACTTTCTGGGCCAGCCTAACGGGTTCGCGTGGTGCCTAGGTCAGTTTTTGCTGCCAGTTTCACACACACACACACACACACGCACACACACACATATATATATATCCATCACCATGAACGATTCTTAATAAACTAGGTTAGTATGGCGGGGCCGGGATGTAGGAAAATGTTCACTGAAAAGCGACACAGTTAGAGTAACAAACTAAATACGCATCAAATTGTCACCAGTTTCTCTTTACTTCATAATGAGACCATAGTATGAAGTATGCTGTTGTTTTAGAATGACGAGGACACATTTTTGACTGTTGCGAGTATATTGCTTGGATGACGTGACTTTTTGATTCTGATATATAGAGCCTATATTATATTAACATGATTATATGATGAGGTGTGTCCTGATGTGTGGATAGTGGTTATGATAATTTTGACGTCTTGCTAATATCACTGTACTGTATGTAGTTTTATTATCGCTATTTTCTAATATTATTAGTATTGTTGTTAATAGTCTGCACTCCGACTCGTGCACTACACTCTTTTTCTGACATCCGCATGCTGAAAATCCAGCAATACAAACGCAAGTCATGGCTTTCTCACTTTCTCTTGCTTTGGACCCCACGTTTGAAATTCACTCCCACAAGACCTTAGACACTGCTCAACCCTGTCATAAGCCAAACTGAAAACCTTTCTCTTCTCACAGCCATATTTCCGCCCCGGCTAATATCAATAACGAGTTTCTGCTACGGTTATTTTCTCTGTGTGTGTGTGTGTGTGTGTGTGTGTTGTGTGTGCGTGCGTGCGTGCGTGCGTGCGTGCGTGCGTGCGTGCGTGTGTGTGTCCATGTAATGCCTTATGTAATTTGTTTTGGTAGGACTGTTATCTACGTACGTATAGAATATTGTATTTAGGTTAGTATGTATGATGTGAACGCTGAGGGCGTTGATGAGCGCATGATATCGCGGGAGTGAATTTCAAACGTAGGGTCCAAAGCAAGAGAAAGTGCGAAAGCCATGACTCTTGCGTTTGTATTGCTGGATTTTCAGCATGCGGATGAGTACATTATTATTACGTTTCATTAGCAATGAGGGGCAAAGTCACAAGACAGTGTCCACAAATCACAAGTTTTGAAGAGAAAGGAGTCGAAGCGGAATCGAACCGAGGCCCTTCTGCTTACCAGCCTCGGGAACGCCATACCGCCAGGCCAATCCGGTTCACACGAGGTCACCGGAATGGTTATCCCTGCGTTTTCATCTATAGCATTGCCTTCAAACGTGTGGCCCTCTTTTTCTTTTCTTTACACCCGATGTTTTAAACTGTAGAACTAACTACAAGCGCGGGTTTGACATCCTTCCTCCACATAGTTCAGGAGCTGTGTGAGAGTCGAGGTGGCCGTCCTGAGCTGTCCGTCCTAACGAGCTTTCTGGTTTCCGTGGACGTAAAGAATTATTGAACCGTGCTTCGGCATTGGTCACAACTTGTCCCTAATATGTCAACTGACATCTGAGGACATTAAGCAACACCTCACCACCACTCCTTCCTCCTCTGGTTTACGACATTGCAGTCTTATTAGTAGCCTACCCCAACCCACGGACAGAGAATAGTCTATCATTCTATGTCTGTGACCAAGACCTTTCTGGGGGCGCTGACAGCGTCGATGGACAGATACAAGGCGTGACCAGTTATGGCAGAGTTTGGAGGAAGGGTGCCGAAAGCGAGGCGTGGAGTGTGAAACTGTAGAACATCCACACGGAATTCTTTTAATTGATCCATTGGTGTGCCGCAGCACGGGATGGGGCTGAACTGCATTCGGCAGGACGGTAATTACTTACGTCGGATGCAGATTTGTTGATCTTGGGTGCTTATAAATACTTTGATGTATGGGGCCAAAAATATCCCGAGAACAATAAATTAGCCTACAAGCCATCTTTAAATGTATGTGTGCAAGACGATTTTTAATGTTTTCTGGATTTAGTGCACACATATCATATGCCTGAAAGGATGTTGTTTTTTAATACATTATTAAGTTTACTTAGTTATCAATAGCACAGTCACGCAAAAGGATCGTCTCGCTTTTCAATGAACTTCGTACGTCGTATACTCATTTGATTTCAGCAGTTCGCCCTGATGTGAAACTGTCAGTTTACTTCGTTCTTTAATTGTGAGTCAAAAATACTAGACAAAGCTATACAAGTGCAGAACGCTACATCGCCACTACCCATTGACAGGTCGACGACGCCCACTTTTGTTACTGAAACACCACAGGCGGCTTACTGCAGTGCAAAAGCCTCCCACAGGGCAGAAAACAAAAATAAATACAAAACCGCAAAAGACAATGCCGCTTAACTGCACATAATCAGCATTACAAAAACGTGCCGGCTGGCCGACAAGCCCCTGTTTATCGAGCAAACAGCAGAAACCAAAGCTGTTCAAAGACATTTTTAGTGATCAAGTAATCAATCGGCTCAACTAAGCCAGTACTTAGTAATTCCTTCTGTCTGCACTCGAAAAATCTATGGACAAGCTGGACGAAAAAAGCACTGGAACTCTCGTGTCTAAATGGGGCAGACCCATTGAGGAAATCACTACACCAACATCTCTGGCGACTCTCTGAACTGCAAGCTTGATTCTGATCATCCCTTTCTACGATAACGTTTAACAACAAGAGCAATTAGGCTTACTGAAGGAGAGAAGCATGGAAAGAGGAAGCGCTTGACGATCTTCACTGAAAGGACGAGAGAGAGCCATTGTCAGTCAGACGAACTTTGGAACTGTTCAAAGGCAACATTGTGGAAACTTCTGTGAGCCAGGGTAGAGCGCATAATTTATAGGCTTTTCTGAGCAAACAGATGCCATCTTGAACTGAACTGAGAAATTACGCTCAGATGTCTCACTCACATTCAAGTGCAAAACTGAAGGGGGAAAGACTTAATTATCTACCCATAAATGTACACCAGTCATACAAAGCATATTGTGCCTCATCTTTTTTTTAACGTTTGTAGCAAACTACAGTAGACAACAATCTGAAACCCACGATATGCACTTTATGATTCTGACATACCTGTGACCTTGAATCAGTCAATTTCATCAAACCTGATATTAATCTATAGCCCTCAAGAAAGGTTATGATCATGCAAACCTTGAAAGACCTTGCCTAAACAGTGTCCAACTAAAAGTCAATGTTGAAGTTTGTCAAATCAGGAAACAAGTCAATTATCTCCCTTGAATACACGTGAAAGTGAGAAAATTAAGTGTTATACTGGATGAGTTAAACTGAAATAATTATGGTCAAGGTCACTGAAATTGGTATGAATAGGCAAGGTTCAGTGAGTAGCACCTTTATCCCAAATTTGACACTGATAGCGTTTGAGAAAATCACAATGCTAAAATTTCAACCTGCCAGCCCAATTCTGATTACTTAGACTTGCTTTAAAAAAAAAATGCAGTCACAAAACCCAGCAACAAAAACATCTGATGACCTATAACTATGGCACATCTGTGGATCTTCATTGTCTCGATGTCAAGTCACATGAACAGGTGACTGGTGATGGTTCAGTAAATGAAGTGGGGAAAAGCTTGTGTACACACACACACAAACACAAGGACAACATAAGGCATATGGTACAAATATTTATGTGAGATTGTTGTTTAATGTTAACAACATCACACTTTTGACAAACAAGTTTTCTTAAAATTTTATTTAATAAAGACCATGATCTTCCCATAGTGTTACATACATGGATACAGAAAATTTTATTTGCCCAGTAGCATTAGCATTAAATTATACACAGGAATACACTCGCATATAGCATTCATAAATGAATATGTCACTAATTTATGTAACATTTTTCCCACCTCAAAATTTGATGCCATAAAACAAAGACTGACTAGCATAAAACTGAAGGTATGATTTTGATATAAATTCTTAAGAGGTCCTTCCAAAGACCCACAACGTTCATCTGAACCACCAAACTGACTGTCTGAGTTCTTCCCCTTGAACTATCATTTATTTTTCAAATGTTAACAGTCTGGTGTCATGGTCAAGTACCTCAGTCATGGTGCAGTCTGATCTGAATCAGATGCTAACAGTTGATTTCCTGTGCAGAGTAGCGGCTTCATATTATTATTTTCAAGATCCAAGCACATAAAAGGTTCAAAAGAAAGCTATTTATTAGGACAAAAACTCAATCATCAAATTTTTGAGGTAATCCCCTTTGTCAAGCTACAAAATGACACTTAAACAACAGCTTGGATCTTGTTTTAGAACGCTAGCATGACTGTTTCAGATTTTAAAAAAATCAACGTTAATGGCCAGTTAATGAGAGTAGTCTCACTGCATGTAGACACAAACATACATGTACTCATTGTGCTTGTTGTCCTGATACAACTGATGCGCTTGACTGGCTGTGAAAAATAAATGATTTAGCTATAGTTGTGCTAGGTAAAGAAGAGGAAAATATTTAGAGTTAAAAACCATTGCCACTTTCTTTGTTTTGGTTTACATGTGTGTCTTGAAAAAACAAACTACTTCAAACAGATGGAGAGAGGAAAAGGACTCACTAACATGAGTAAGTCTAGACTGGATCCTTTAAATAAAAAAAAAGGGGCTCAGCACAGCTTAGAATGCGAGTCTATAAATGCCAAACAACAAGAAAGAAAAAGAAAAGAGAAGAAGTTTACACTGGGTTGTAGTATTTGCTACTGATTCCTTTTACCTGCATATGCCCCCTTGTTATTGACTGGAAGAACAAGGAAAAACTACATCAACAGACATTGTTAATAGCCCAAATGAATCATGAGCAAATGTGGGTTCACAGGAATAAGTACATGGCTCTTCAGGATGAAGTATATGGTACTTATGTATATGTCTGGTGGCAGTAACCACAACTCCAGTGATTACAACTGATACAAATGCTAAATGAATATTATGAATAAATGAATATATATTTATATATGTGGTGCATAAAAAAATCCACACCATACAAATGCATATTTCACTGTCATGTGCACACAGATACTCTTTACAAAAAAACTGAAATACGACACACACACAAAAATTTGCACAGCTATACAACCCACAAAATGATGCACGTTCTTGACAAATACTGTACATGTGTACTCTCTGGTAGTACATGAAGTCATCACAGCTCTGCTGGCCGCTCACAGATGTGCAACATGACTTTAGTGGCCAGTCAGTGAGGCAAAACCATGGTGAAGACAGTAGCCACTCAAGGAAGCACAACCAAGAAGACATCACTGGCCATCCAATGAGGTGTAACCATGAGGATGCCAATCACTGAGGCACGTCAAAGAATTGTTTCAGGTCTGGAACATCTGGTGACATTTTCTTAAGCTTCACTTTGAAGTAACCATCATCCATAGACTTGTCAGGCTGAAAATAAAACAACAGAAAACACAAGTCAGTCAGTCAAATGCTCTTGCATTCAATCTGGATATAATCAGCTACGTGTGCTGTCAGGTTTTTTGTTTTGTTTCTGAACAATTGAAAGATGGATCTTCCCAGGAAATAATGGGTGGCCACTTTTTGGGAGGTTTCTTTTTCTTGTTTACTCAGTTGTTTTAGTTGTCCTCTTGTAGTTACTTGATGCCTTGGGGTAAAACACAATTTATCAGGCTGCCTGACTTTTCAGTTTATGACACATACCATTTTACGTCCTGAGAGGATAAGAAAAAGATCAGGTTGAAGGAACTGGGAAAGCAGAATTCTGGTCCGCAAGTAAAATATAAAAACCAGTCATGTGCAATCCTTGATAGCTCTGGATTTGCAGCAAAATGGACCTTACTAAGTTACTTAATTTCTGTATCTGCTGTGCCCCAGCTGAGTTTGAAATGAAAGGATTCGCCTGGAACAAAATCTGTTAAAGTAGGTGTTGGTTCATAAACAGGGCTGTAGCCTCATACTCTCCTGAAGAAGTGTCATAACCATAAAAAACAAAACAAAAATGGATGTCTTTCTAACTGTACATGTATATATATATATATGCAATGGAAACTACAAAAGGTTCTTTTGTAGCTTCCATTGCATATATATAAATATGGGTTCTTCTTCAGTTTAAGACAAAATATTGCTTGACACAAAGTGAAGAGCTGGAAAGAGTAACAAACATGGGAAGACCAAAGAGTGACACATGTGGAAAGAGTGACGGACACGGAAATCGGGACAGACGGAAAGAGTGACAGACATGGAAATAGTGACACATGGAAAGAGTGAGAGACTGTAGACATGGAATAGTGACAGATGTGGAAATAGTGACACATGGAAAGAGTGACAGACATGGGACTCACTTTGCCTAGTTTACTATGTATGTTGGTGTCAATGGGAGCAGAGTTATGGTATTTGATGTCACCACTCTTTGTTTTTACTTCCAGTTTGGCCACATAATTGCTGCACATGAAACAGTAATGGCATACAATATATTATCTATTCCCCTTTTCACATTGCATCATTACTGTTATCCGCAAATGTTGATTATAAAAAATTTAGGAGCTCCTGAGGTGACTGTATTTATTTGCTTGATATAAAATATAATATGCACATCAACAAGCATCACATATATTATATATATTTTGTACATGGACATGTGAATATATGATCCAAACACCTGAAACATTCAAAAGAATGCTGATTTTAATAACAGGACAATACACAACATGTGTCAATTTGGCAGTAAACCCTTTCTTTAGCAACAGACTGACAGGTAAATGATGATAATTGAAAATCATCAACTTATCCTAACTTGGTTATTGCTGCTGAGTCAGTGAGTGTCTGGAAGTGTTAAAGAATTAACAGGACCCAGCACCAATAATCAAAACAGGAGAAGTGTATAATTTTTATTTATCATCACTTTACCAATCACTGAATCAGTCTGTTACCCCCAAAATGTGTTGTCTTATTCAACTCAGCGTTCCTTTTAACCTTTAGGGGATCTTGTTTCAGAATGCTAGCAGTCAACTCTGTTCTGATAAAAAATATTTACAAAATCATATGCATATATATGTACACTGAAGAGCAGCACAAAATTACGATTACTGTTGATAGACACGGACATTCAAACATTTTTGCATTCAGAGTGTATATATATATACATAATTCCTATCAAGTTGACACACATGATTTGCTAATATTATGGAAAAGGGTATATGTGCATACACAACTATATTCTTTGTTTTCTTACTTTCTTTGTGTACATGTGTGTGTGTCTCAGAGAGAGAGAGAGAGAGAGAAAGTTGATAAGCATGTGTCTGTGTTCATGTACCAAGCCTACAAATTAATTTGTAACATTAAAGAAAATGTTGCAGTAAGTAAGTAACTTAGTTTTTATGCCCAGTCTTCCTCAAACAGTGACACATATCTACTGCCATCAGGCCTTTTATGGTATGAATGCATGTACAGCATGCGAAATATATAATAAACCTAAACCGTGTCCTAACCAGAGGTCTAGACACCTAGCCCACCACAACAAGACTAAGGAAAGGGGCAGAGAATTTAAAGCTCTTTATAACCCCCCAACGCTAAACCAGTGTTGCAATGAACCAGTAGTGACATTCACAACCTGTAAAGATTTTTAAAACAATTTCTGTAGATGCATCAGGTGGTCTGACATCATATTGTTTTTGTTGATCTTATAACTCTTACTCAGCTTAAATATAGACATGCTGTCTAGCACAGTAGCAGCTTTATTCAACTATCCACCTTCACACTTCCGAACACCTTCATTTCACACCCAATTACTCCCACATAAAGTTAGTTTTTTTAAACCACACATAATCCCATCCTAGTGAGCCAGTTTGGCCTAGCGGTAAGGCATTAGGCTGGTAAGTGGAAGAACCTCGGCTCTATACCGCTTCGGCTCTCCTTTCTCTTCAAAAAGGTTGTGGGTTGTGGACATTCTTGTCTTGTGACTTTGTCCATCACTTCCTACTGAAACATTAAAATGGCTCTTATTGCTGCCCATCTTAATGCAGGATTCATTCTGGTGGTGACAGTGTAGCGATATGTATATAATCTCCCTCTCCTCCCCCCCCCATCCCCTTTGTCCCCGTCCCTAATAAGCCTTATGGTTTCTCTGGATGTTAAGCACCATGTTTACTAATCCCATCCCTAATATTAATAAGCCTTATGGTTTTTGTATACTTAAGCACCATGTTTACTTACTTACCCAACGTAATAATATGCAAGCACACGCACACACACACACAAACCCTGCTCGCATGTGTGCGCACGCACACACCACACACTACTAACATGATTGTATGCACACACACAGAGATTCACAAATCAATATGTAATTATGCAGATGATCTCACTCTCCATCTCTGTGCCAGTCCCACATGATGTCCTTCTTGCCGACATCCTTGCCCACTGTGTACATCAGCAAAAAGCTGTTGCCCGATGGCTTCACACCACAGTTCACTGCACAGTAAACATAGTTTTCGAAAGCAAAATCTTACTAAAAGAAGAGCTAACTGAATTTAACATCCTGTCAACCACACAGGGTCATGTAAGGATGGCTGCAAGAAAGGAAGAAAGAAAGAATAAAACACTGAAAGAGGGAATGGAAAAAAGGAGCTGATCTGTACTGGGAGTGAGGTGGCGACACTGGCAGAAACAGATACAAAATAATGACAGAGGCAAACAGACAGGCAGAGACAAAACACATCATGTACAGTATAGCTTGTTCAAGAAATTATGTCAATGTCCACTTGTATAGATCTAGCACAGTTTAACTCCATGCAGACAACCATATGCTCATTGTGCCTGGTGAAGATGATGAAGAAGAAAAAAAAAAGGGGGGGGGGGGGATGAGTGGAGTAGACTGTGATGAAACATTGAAAGGGATACAGGGAGGGGACTGTGGCAAAAGGGACCTGGTGAAAGGGATGTGGAGAGAGGACTGTGGTGAAAGGGATGTGAGGAGAGGACTGTGGTGAAAGGGATGAAGGGAGGGGACAGTGGGGAAAGGAATGTGGGGAAGGGACTGTGGTGAAACTGAAAGGGTGAGGGGAGGGGACTGGACTGGTGTGAAAGGGATGTTACTTGTTAGATTATTGTGGCAAAAGGGATGCAGGGAGGGGACTGTGTAAAAAGGGATGTGGGATGGGGACTGTGGCAAAGTGATGAAAGAAGGGGACTGCAGGCAAAGTGATGCTGGAAAGGGGCTGCAGTGAAAATGATGCAAGGAGGGGACTGTGGGGAAAGGGATGCACATGTATGTACCCTACATACAATTTACAAACATGTTCAAAACAAACGCGATTTCAGCTGCTGTTGAAAAGACACAACGAATGTCTTCTGCTTTTTGGAGAATGTCTGGCAGCCTGTTCTAGAGAATACCAAACCAAAAAACAACAACCAAAAAACAAACAAAATTGGACAAAAAGGAGAAAGAGGAGAAGGAAAAAACCCCAGTAAAAACACAGGCAGACAAAACAAATGATCAAAATAACATCTCTTTTGTTGTTGTTCCAAAATGACAGCCTTAGAACAATAGAAGAGGTACACTGGGGTAGAGTTATGTTAATTGTTATATATTATTTTATATTTATATAACTTGGGAAGCTCTTTGTGTGTACACATAACATATGCACATGTACATGTACCCTACATACAAACAGTTACAAACTAACAAACATTAAAGAAAGAAGACAGCAAGAAAGAAAGAATGAATTCCATTATGAGATTCTCTCACCTGGGAGTCGGTCACCCCCTTCTGCCATCTTGCATTGGCAGTTCTGACCTTGTAACTGTAAGTTGTATTTCTTTCACCAGGAATTGCTTCCCTGTCAGTCCTCTTTGGCCAGTCTCTCACAAACACTCAGCATCTTTTGTTCCTCCTGAAAATGAGACATAGAACATACATTTGTTGATGTTGTTCTTGTTACTGAACTAATCTTAAAATCAGAAGAACTTTGATTTGGAAATAACACATAAGTAACACAAGGGCCTCCTTACTTTTCATGCTTCATTTTACATGCAGTAACTCAGCTGCTCTTTGGCATAGTGAGAAATAAAACAAATCACCATGCATTTGCAGATCTACAATAACCAACTGCACAAGGTATGTTGAGCACACTACAAATGTACATGAAATCCACCAATCAACAGAAATTGTCTGAAACCATATATATATTACCACAGTAAAACATGTATGCATACACACATTAGATTCACAGTCACACAATCTTAGTTATAACACTGACACACACACACACAAGTACACACACACATATGAGCATGCAATTGCAAGTATATCCTTTAATCGCCTCTTCTTCCATTGGAGAGTAACCAGAATCAACATTTTGATTATTGTGCTGTCAGTTTGACTCAGTACTATGCATATTTTGTGTGTTTTCATGCATACTGGCCGCTATAGCCTTACTCTCAAATTTCAGTTGATGGTTGATACACAATCTTTTAAGGTGCACAATGAATCTTTGTTAGTACTATGCACACAAAGGTGAAACGGGCACTGACGCACCTGCACAGGTGTTGAAGAACTAAAAAACGTCCCTTCACACTACCTCGACCACACAGTTGCTGCTTTCATTTTTACTGTACTTGTAACCATATCTGCACATACACGGTACACATGCACCTGCACATTGATTCGCTATGCTGTGCACACAAAGGTGAAACGGGCACTGACGCGTCTGCACAGGTGTTGAAGAACTGAAAAACGGTCCTTTACCTCGACCGGGCATCGAACCCACGCGGTTGCTGCTTTCAGTTAAAAAATTACTCATCGTAATCCTGTCTGCACCGACATACACACACATGCACCGGCACACTGATTCACAATGTCGGGTTCGAAACTGATGAGCCCAATAACTCGCCCAAGATGGTAACTCGCCCATGATGTACACTACCATACAGTGAAAACGGGATTGGGAAAACTCGGCCAAGTGTGACTGACCATTTCGTCTTAAACTAGTTAAAGCGTCACTTTCTTTCCTCAAACTAGCAATCTACCATTCAAAACACACACTGACTATGAACACGAACTGACGCTTATTAATCAGATGAACAAATAACAGAAGCTTACATCTTGATCTGCGGATTATTTGCTGTATACATGTTACTTTACCAACTGTGCGTCAGCGGTCAAGGAGAATGTCCATTCTGTTCACGTCTTCTTCCATGCACGGCCGAGTAGCTACGATCTATGGTTAGTATTATGCAGGACCAAAGACATTCCCCAGGGCTGAGGGAGCTAACTCCTTTGGCCCAAATCAGTAGCCTGTCGAACTGGCTCAACAGCTGGGGCCAGTTTCGGAGGCTGTAACTCTGAGTAGGTGTGACTGCCAAGAACAACCTTGGACTTATTATCCATGGAACAACTGAGAGGTCCAGCTGACTGACAACGATCTGAGTTCAAGGCTTTCTCACGGCAGTTTTGTCGCTATGCTGCACGTACTGATTAAGCCCGAGATAATTCGGATTGAAACAGCTGTTGAGTCAGTTGGCGCTCCGGCTGAAACTGAGTGTCGGATTGCCGGTGACACTGACTCAGTGACTACCCGGCGAGAATCTGCAAAAGCTTGAGTCAAGGAGTGGATAATCGGCCGGGATTAAAGCCAGGAACTCGACACAGTCGTTCCGAACCTGGCTTTGTCCAAAAAGAACGACTCAGTTGATCTCTCCAGCTGAGGCAGATTCAAGTCAGTCTAGAAGAGGTCAAAGTCGATGAAAACTTAAAACGCTGATGTTTTGTGCGATGAGCGACGATTGTTATTATTCATGACTGAATGTACCCGAACACTAATGACAAGGCGATGCGATATCAAGTTCCTAGTTTGTCACTTCAGTGCAGGCCGGCGACTGAGTAGAGTTCCCCTGCTTTTGTCGTCTCAGTAGTGTAGCACTCACTATCAATGCCAACTCACTATCAATGCCAGTTTAGAATCATTTCAAGTACAATTATTTCATGTGTGTGTGTGTGTGTGTGTGTGTGTGTGTGTGCGCGCGCGCGTGTACGTGTCAGTGCTTGTGGAGGGGGTAACTGAGGATGTTGGGGTGTGGGTGAGAGGGGGTGTCAGTGGTGGATGTGGCAGTGTCGTCAGTATATGCCGGCGCGCGCCGTCTGTGTCACGACTTGAGTCAGTGTGTGCGAGTGTACTCGGTCCGGCAGTGCCGGGTGCGGGTGAAGGAATACGATGAGCCGAGCAGTAATAAATATTCTTTTGTCTGTTGTAGGATTACTGAACACTCATATTAGTCACAGTGTGTCAGTGATACCTGTGTCTATTTACTTACAGCGCATTTCTTTACGTATAATTAATAATCTCAGTATTGCCAATCAGTGGCTTCTCAGTGGAATCACTGATCAGACTTGCCGGCCAGCCTTTTTGTGTGTCGCCGGTGTGTCAGTCGTCAGTGTGTGGATGTCGTGTCAGTGTGTGTCGCGCGGTGTGTGTGTGTGTGTGTGTGTGTGTGTGTGCGTGTGTGGTGTGTGTATGTGCCTGTCACTGAGTGTGTGTGTGTGTGCCGCCGGCGGGTGTGCCGCTTAGGAGCCGCTGTTTGAAAGTCAGTCGAGGTGGCCGTCCTGGGCTCTCGTCCCTAATAAGCCTGCGGTTTCTGTGGACGTAAAGCAACACTTCAACCAACTGGATTTATAATCCGCGGTCGGGAAGCCTGGCAAGGTGTTATCGGCGGTTCGGCGGAAACAACGGGCCAGTCACTGAAATATTTTTTGTTGCTGCTGAAGAAGTAGCCTGTACCTGGCTGTGCCGCCGCAGAGACTGCCTGCCTAGGTTGGATGGGCCCAAAGCCCGTCTTAAAATAGACGGACTGGATGGGCCAGATGCAGGCTGCAGAAAAAGGAGACCGCCGTCAAGCAGTCTATAACTTATAGAGTCTGTAAGTAGTGTTGGAGTACACAAACCATGGGACGTCACTCTGGGGTAATAACTCGGAACTCCCCGGGACCTAACCCGGGCAGAGGAGTGAATAATGACACCAAAATGTATATTTTTTGGTGACAATTCTTTCGTTTAAAACATGTCGACAAAGGTAGCTGCAATGGGGGATGAAATCAAATTTAATGGTGAGTTTTAAGATCGGAAATGCAAGCTAAGTTGCAAGGCTGCAAAATTACGGAGAAAAAGCCGGGAAGATTTTTTTTTTTTTCGTGGTGTTAACATTCCGGGCATGTTGCCAGTATGCGTCACAGTCAGTGTTTGGCAGGATTAAAAGAAAACACAACTTATAATAGTGTACTGTCATTCCGAGATTCCAATAAATGGATCGCATTGTAGAACATGATACTGACAGCCAGATCATACCCCGGGTGCTCGAGGGACAGAGTGATCTCTCAAAGTCTCATTACTCTCAACCTCATAAGTCATAGTCCCCCCCCCCCCGCTTTTTTTTTTTTTTAGTCGTAAAAATACTGCTAGTGCTACTGTGTTATTTATAGTTATACATGATATTACTATTAGTAAACGCTCATTGAAACGATGCCATGAACTGGCATGTGTGTGTGTGTACATTATTATATATTGTATAATAATTAATATTGTATCATAGTGTATGTGTCTGTGCATTGCACACGTACATGCAGCGATCCCCAGACCCGTATATATGTGACTGCTATTCCCTGTCCACTCTGTCTCATAGTTCAGGAGCTGTGTGAGAGTCTAGGTGGCCGTCCTGGGCTGTCTGTCCTAACGACTCGAGCCTTCTGGCTTCCGTGGACATAAAGATTTATTGAACCATGCTTCAGCATTGGCCACAGCTTGTCCCTAATATGTCAGCCGACATCTGAGGACATTAAGCATCACTTCATCATCACCGCAGCGTATCATAGTTCAGGAGCTGTGTGAGAGTCGAGGTGACCGTCCTGGGCTGTCCGTCCTAACAAGCCTTCTGGTTTCCGTGGACGTAAAGCTATATTGAACCATGCTTTGGCATTGGTCACAGCTTGTCCCTAATATGTCAGCCGACATCTGAGGACATGAAGCATCACTTCATCATCAACGTCCACTCTGCCAAAGGATCTTCCAAGTTCCATGTGCATCTTTGGCCACCTGCATACTCACAGATCAAGCCAGCCACCTCAACTGAAGTGGTCCTCATCACTTCATGATGGACAAACAAACTTATGTGTGTATCACTGTATCACTGTCCCATGTGCATTACAGTTGTACCTTTCTGTGTGCAGTAACATGTGGTGTGTCAGAAGTAGGAAAGACTGTGACACTGATGTATACTGTTCCGGACCCAGCTGACCGTATCACATGGGATTTCATTCCTCAACAAAATGAAGAGTGAGTACTAAGTATTACATTCTTTGTAATGTTGTGGTATTTTTTTCATCCTCAAGTTAATAGAATAATACAGGATCATCCTCAGTTTTGCTTTCAGTGATTGATCATTCACAGTTCTGTGAATAATAATATTAATTAATAATTTGTTTAGTATGTGATTATTCTCAATTCAGTAAATCACTAAATGATAATCCTTGGTCAGCATGTGATCATTATTCAGTACTGTTATAACTGGTGCACATGACCATCCTTAGTTACTTATACAATGACTATGAGCATCTTGAATTAAGTACACAATCAACTTTGTGTGCTCATCATCAATCAAGTACATGATGATCCTCAGATCAGTATATCAAGCATTCTCAGACTACTAGTAATAGTATTAAAAGGAGTAGTGCTTTCAGTCAGATTTGTGAGATATTTAAACAAGGACGTATTGCTGATACATGTATGTATGTTACATGTAATGGTGTATGCACCAGGCAAGTTGCATTATTTGTAAAATTTTGGGTTAAACTTCTAACATGTGTATTATTTGCATCTGTGAATGTGATGCCATTATTTCAGGGCCATTTTTTGCATCTGTGATGCCATTATGTCAGGGCTCTTCATCCTAAGATGATTAAAATCAACCAGTGTCATTGAACAATCATTCATTCATATTAATTATGGCAGTTAACATTTGTTTGTTAATTTTGTTCTTAGTGGCACAGCCAGTCAGGTCATTCAGATGATAGCTTTGGACAGCAAGAGAGGACACAGGTCCAAACCAGTGCCAGACCACAAGTACAAGAAACTGGGTTCTGTAAGAATGTTTTTGTACTGTATAGTGTATACATGTGTGTGTGTGTGTGTGTGTGTGTGTGTGCATGCATGTGTGCATGCTTGTGTGTGTGTGGGTTTGTAGATTTGGATACACTGGGTCTTTCTTGTTTTAAATTTAGGCTGAACATTTTGCTCATCCACATTCTTTCTCACTCATCCCAGGCTTGTGATGATGCTGATACTGCAGTAGTGACCAAAAGTTTGTGTGTCAATGTTTGTCTACTTATAAACCTCTGTTAACTTTGTTAAGAGACCCCCTGCCCCCGCTCCCCATGTATTAAAAATATTCATGGTTCTAGTTCACTTCGTCATAATCAGACCTTGCTGTGTTTGCTGTTTTAGTATAATTTATGTCATCTTCACATTTTTCATCACTGTTATTATTATACCTGCATTGTTTTCCTTACCAATGTCATCAATCACCCTGATCACCTGATGGAATGTTGATGATGATAATGATGGTACTTATGACAATGAGGATGCATATTAAATTATTATTTAGTAGCCGATGTTAATCAGAATAATAATGGTGATGATGAGAGTACTCGTGATTTATCTGTACTAATTCACTTTTTTACCATATATATGTTGCAGCCAAAGAAAATGAGAGAAAACATCTACTACATGGTAAAAATGACCCGGAAAGATAATATCAGCATTGAGGAGTATTTCAACAATTAAGGATGGATGCTGGATCAAATCTCATTCAATTGAGCGTGTTTTGTCTGAAGGGAAACTGAGAATGCATTGTCTAACTGACTTTTGTATATTTTTATTTAATATATGTGCACTGTGTGCAAGCATTGAGCTGTGTTCAGTCCTTTTCCAAGGAAGCTGATGGAACATTAAAATCCAAGATCTAACTTTTCAGTCCTCATTAAGTTTTTCATGCTCTGTGAAAAATGAAATCCCATGAAGCATAGATATTTGTAGCTATATTTCCAAATTAGAGGAATTAGTTAACTGTGAAGTCTAAATCAGAAGCATCATTGTTTATGTTCATGTTTTACTTGTTCCCTGATGAAAAGGGAAACTGACTGCTATCAGTCAGCCTGTTCTTTAAGTCCATGAATGTTGTATGGCATTATCCCTGATGAAAAGACAGACTGACTGCTCTGTAAGTCCACATTTCAGAAACTATTCTCTGCATGTATTTTTTTAAATTTAGAGGTGGGATATTGTCCACCGACTCGCTGACTTCAGTCAGAACAAAAGCTTGAATGTTAAAATCAGGCTTTGCTCACTTTCACTGCTGAATTTTGTGTCAAAACTGCATAGTTTTAAACGGGACCCCAAGCGAAGACACAAGTCAGCCTGAAAACATGCAAATATTTCCATTTGCAGCTACTTCATAGGGTGGTTCTATCAACGTTTATGCAATATAAATGTTTTAGTTTTAGTTGTTGTTTCTTTTTTCTATGAATTAGAGCTCCTCGGGGTGCAGTCACATTTGTTTAATCATTACAAATAAAGAGCAGAAAATGGTTGGCTCATGATATGTACACAGTTGCCATTCATGCCTGGCGTGTTCTTGACATCACAGACTTGGTCAAATAACCACATTCAACAACCATGTTTTTGCAACTTTCAAACATCATGTTTTGACAAACTATACCAGAAACCCCCGAAAAACAGCTGTAAGTATATATTTTTTGTTACATTTCTATCAATACGACTTGTGGCTTTTCACTTGGGGTCCCCCAAATTGGGGGTGGGCGGGGAGGGGAGTGACGTCTTGCTGTACTTGTAGTATCCATATATCATGGCTTATTGAGAGAAAAAAATCTCTTGTTTTGCCTCTGTAACCTGGAATGATGGAATTTGAAAAAGAAGTTCTGTCAGAGATAATGTATGCATCCTCTTGGTAATTGGAGTTTTTTGTAACATAATTTCATTCATTTTTGTAATTGCCACTATTGCTCACAACTACTTGGTTCATGTTGCCTTCAGTATCAGTGTTGCCATTTAAAAACAACTAATTCAAGTCTTGAGCCCGTTCTTAACTGGGCGAATGTTTGTTCGCCGAACATACTTCAGACAGTTCAACGAACTATGATTCGTTTCTTAATTGAACTTCTAGTTCGCCGAACATGGTTCAAACAGTCCAAACTTTACTTCATTCTCAACTGGCTTGTAATGAGATGCAAGCTTCGGCCCGAACTTGCGGCAGACACACAGCAGACAGCATGATCGAAAATGTAGGCTAAAGTCAAGTCATGTCAAGTCAGTATACTTTCATCATCCCTCACAGGGTAATTCAACTAACTGCTATCTCATTCTGGGTCTCCAAGACAAGGCTGCGCCTCCCACAAGTCAACAAATTCCCTATGAAGCAAGTGAAGAACCTAGCGACACCGTCATCCATTTTTATTTTTATTTTTTCTTCATCCACAGGAGAGCTCTGCTCTCAGCCAATCAGAAGCAATGATCATTGAATAGGGCGAATGTTCCCAGAACATATTGAGCGAAGCTTTTTGGACCCCGAATATAGCTTCGACGAATACTTCCAACTAGGTTCGCGAAAGAAAGCTCGCCCAATTAAGAACGGGCTTTACATTTGAATATTTGGACAAATTTAGCATTATTTTGTTAATTTGGATATGCTCAGGAAATTGCTTATTTATTCAGCATGACAGTGGGCTTTAGACAAATTTTACATGAGTGTGTGTGTGTGTGTGCATGTGTGTGATTTTATGACTGCATACCTATTGTGTATCTCTAGAAATGTTTTTTTGTCAGTCAGTGTCTGAAAGCAACTTGTTTTGAAAATTTACTTCTCATTCTAGCTCTTCAGGTACATTTTCTAGCATATATGTATACAGTAATTCTAATGACTGTTCCTTTTATTGGTACTATAGAAAGGATTTGTGTGTGTGTGTGTGTGTGTGTGTGTGTGTGTGTGTGTGTGTGTGTGTGTGTGCTGATTAATTCTATAGCAAACATTAACTGTTTTACCAAATGAAATCCATGTATCTGCAGATAGGTAAATAAATACCATTACTAATATCAAAGTTACAGAGTGTCTGTGTTATGAGGACACCTGATGTTCCTAAAAGAATTAAAAATTTCAGTTGATGAGTAAAATTGTGAAGTAAGCAGTAACACTTTGAGGTATTTTGAGAGTGTGTGTATGTATTGTTCCTAATGTGCTGTGATTAATTAGTTCCTGATGCTGATTTAGACTCAAACTTATAGAACATGTTGTACTCTGACAAAATGATAATGATTTTGTGGACATGACATACAACTGTGTGTTATCTGACTTGTGTAATGCTGAAACAGTATGAGGCCCAGTGCATTTGAATCGACACACAAGAGCGTTACTCAGTGCTTGTGAAAGGCATCACACAAATCAACAACAAAGACCTGAGTCGCTATGGTAACTCTCACCTGGAATGCAAATAAATACAAGGTATGTAAACTGCACCAGTACCTCTGGTGGAGCTTATGTACCTTGCATTTACTCGCATACAAACTCTGGCAATTTGGCAAGCCCTTACTTACAAAGAGCGCAATTGCTCTTAAAACATACATAAAAGAGTGCAACATGCATCCACATATAATATTCCAGATACTGGTCAGAAGTGGAGTGCTGTTTATGCAAGCAGCAAGCAGTCATGAGAGCATACTCATGCACTCACTCACACGCATATACACCGCCATTAGAACGAGTTAAATGTTTTAAAGCCAGCAGTGAAGTCTATTCCGTAAAGTGATCAAGTTGCTTAGTCCAAACTCAGATCATACCATAAAGTTCAGTTTTTGATCTCGATTTCAAACATCTACTGTACAATCAATCCTCGCGCACAAGAATCACTCTTTGTAGTTCATAGACCTACATGTAGATCAGTCACCAGTTACCGGCTACGATTAAGATGTCAGTGATGACGTCAGCAGTGTCACGTGCCGGACTACCATCCTATGGCCGAGGACTGATGACGTCAGCAATCACACCGAATGACGGGCAAACAGTCGTACACGTGGCTGACGATCAGACCGGCACCACCAGTTGCCTAATGACACGGCGAACTACACTCTCGCTGGTTCCTGCCACTGCGATCCATGCAACCACCAGAACGTCGGCCTGACTGGCAATGCGTCAGGCAATGCGTCAGACTAACGCTTGGTTGGCCTTGCCGCTGTCCTGCTCTGTCTGCGTGTGGCGCTGCATCACGCCGTGGTCAGTGAGATTGATACGGTGGCTGGACAGCTGCATGCCGTCCACGCGGCCCTCGATGAGGAACTCCACGGCGTCTGAGCGGGGCTCCCCGTCCTCGCCCAGCAGGTGGGTGGCCTTGGGGAACAGCTCCGAGAGGTTGCGCAGCTTGTAGAAAAAGATGGCCTCTCCCTGCTTGTTCTGAATGACGGCCCGAGCTTCTTTGGCTGGCATCGACATCATCACCCTCACCTGCAGGGGGGACAGACCGTCACGCGCAAATGTGAGCACAGCGGCAAGCTGGACGAGGCCATCATACACAAATGTTAGCACAGTAAGAGGAACAGGGCCATCGCTGACACAGACACACATGTTAGCACAGTAAGAGGAACGTGACCATCCCACACAAATGTTAGCACAGCAAGAGGAATGATACCACCACACACAAATGTTGGCACAGCAAGAGGAATGATACCGCCACACACAAATGTTAGCACAGCAAGAGGAATGATACCGCCACACACAAATGTTAGCACAGCAAGAGGAATGATACCGCCACACACAAATGTTAGCACAGCAAGAGGAACGAGACCGCCACACACAAATGTTAGCACAGCGAGAGGAACGAGACCGCCACACACAAATGTTAGCATAACAAGAGCGGGAATGATACCACCACGCACTGACAAATGTTGGCTCTCCTTTCTCCTCAAAAATTGTGGTCTGTGGACACTGTCTTGTGACTTTGTCCCTCACAATTAATGAAACATCAAAATGGCTCTCATCACTGCCCATTTTAATGCAGGAGTCATTCTGGTGGTGACAGTGTAGCGACAGGTATATAATCTCCCTCTCCCCCCACCTCCGTACCCCCTTCCCCCCTGCTCCCCGTCCCTAATAAGCCTTACGATTTCTGTGGACGTTAAGCACCATGTTTACTTGCTTACTCGAGATGGAACTTATTTATTACCCGGGGCGGACCCGCCTGTTTACGTGCGTGCGGCTTCGACGCTATGTTGCTTCCATAGCTTTATTAGTAGGCTACCCAAACCTTTCGGATGGCGCTGACAGCGTCGATGGACAGACGGCACGGAGATAAAGAGTGCCCCTTCGGTGGCCGCATAACCAGTTACGGCAGAGTCTGGAGGAAGGTGTCGGAAAGCGATGCTTGAAATGAGGCACTGACCCAAACTCCAAGCACTGGTTTACGACACCCTTCCTCCAACCACTGCCATAATTGATTAGGAAGGTGCCGGAAAGCGATGCTTGGAGTGTGACACTGACCTGGAAGTCTGCCAGAAGGTTTCGTTCCTCCATGACCACGGTGGCTGTGTAGTGGCTATGTGGCGCTACCGTGATGTCGCTGGTGGCACACGTCGTCAGGGTCTGTTCAAACGTTTCTCCCGTCGTCTTGCTGACCTGTATGGTGGAGATATAACTATTTGGTAATGTGACCCCTTTGGCCTTTGGGCCTTTTCATGTTCTACATACTGTCTATTCTGTCGATCACCCCATCCCAGTCACCACAACTTGGGTGGTCAGTCTCAAGTGATACAAACTGTCTGATCTATATATGACCCCACACTTGGGTGGCCGTGGTGCAGGCTGTCTGTTCAGTCTATAGTGATGTTAACTCCTTCACTATAATCGTAGGTGGTTTCAGGTTCTACAGGCCGTCTGTTTTATCGATCACCCCATCCCAATCAGCACAATCTTGAGTGGTTTCAGGTGATACCGACTGTGTGTCCTACTGATGACCCCTTTTCACTACAGTCTTGGGTGGTTTCATGTAATACAACTGTTTGTTCTATCGATCACCCCGCCCCCTCATCACAATCTTGGGTGGTTTCAGGTGATACAGACTGTTCTATCTATAGACGACCTCATTTCATTCACCACAATCTTGGGTGGTTTCAGGTGATACAGACTGTTCTATAGATGACCCCACCCCAGTCATCACAATCATGGGTGGATTCAGGTGATACACCTGTCTGTTCTATCGATTACCCCGCTTCTTCACTACAATCTTGGGTGGTTTCAGGTGATACAGACCGTTCTATAGATGACCCCACCACAGTTACCACATGTTGGGTGGATTCAGGTAATACAGACTGTCTGTTCTATCGATACCCCCGCTTTTTCACTCAATCTTGGGAGGTTTCAACTGTCTGTTCTATCAACGACTCCGCCCATTCACCACAGCTATGGCCAGTCGCCACAACAAATACTTACCGTAACCCTCATGTCAATCTCGCCCGTTGTTTTACCGTCAGCCATGATCTTGGGCAAACCCAGGCTGAAGTTGGCTTTCCCTCCTATTGAGAAGCCTTTCTGGTAAGTCACAGTGATAGACGCCTTACGTGTTTTTTCACATCTGAAATATCATTAGAATGAAGAATAAATTCAAACAAATTAGTTAAATAATCAAGTCTACACACAGACACACAGACAGACACACAGACAGACACACAGACACACAGACACAGACACACACACACACACACACACACACACACACACACACACACACACACACACACACACACACACACACACACACACACACACACACACACAACATAAGATTTCATTAATCCTTTGCGGGAAATTCGGGCCACAAATGCATCGCTACCCACTCCTATCAGTGTGTGCAGTATTTTTGTGTGACCGAACAATGGTATGGCTACCAATCAGTGTTTGGAATTGTTCGTCACGCGTGCGCATATGCTGATGCATGCGATTGCACACAAAAAGAGAGTGCACTGAAAGCGGACTCTGGCAGAAAAATATCTTGCCACACCCGGGCATCGCAGCAGCGTCAGTATTCCTCCTGGCTTTTCGCTCCGACGCTTTATCAACTGAGCTATCCAGCCACTGAATTTAAAAAATTTAAAAAAAAAATCATCATCTTCTTCTTCAATTGGATGATTGATTCCCTCTGATAATGTGGAGCAGGTCATGGTATCACTTTTCATACGGCCGCTCGCCTTCTCGAAATTTAACTCTAGCCTTTCTCATTCAATGTTTTCCCTCTAGGTTCACTTCATACTTTTCAAACATCTTCAGCACAAAGTTACGCGCGTGTCACGTGAATAGCAAATCAGACGGTCACTTTATTTGTGATTAAATGAATTAATATAACATTTGACTCGGGATCAACCAACGATAGAGTAATTGACGTTTTTCTGTTGTTGTTTTTAATGACCCCCCCCCCCCCCCGACCCCCCCCCCCCCCCCCCCGCCCCCCACCTACCCCCCCCCCCCTCTCCCCCCACACACACATCTTAAGATTTTGATGTGTAGAAGACGTGACAAAAAGTCAAAGTTAGGAAGTGATATGAGTTTACTTTTTGGATGCCGATTTCACTAAACGTCTTTCATACACTGATACAACTGGCAAGGTAAACAGCCACTGCCCACTGCGC